>PVIJ01000273.1:309425-326404 GCA_004024925.1 Scalopus aquaticus
GAACTTCTTGCCCATTTTTTCACCTTCAGAAAGGAAAAACGTTCAGAAATTGAAACAGCTGCCAATGGCCAATGGTTTATAGTAAATCATGTCTCTGTAAAGAAGCCTCCATAAAAATGACCTTTCCAGGTTGGTGAACATGTGGCGATAAAGGGAAAAGGGGCTCTTGGAGAGTGCCCAGGAGCTTCTGGCCCTTCCCACATCCCGTGCCAGAGGCATCTCTTCCACCTACCTGTTTCTGAGTTAACAGCCTTTTACAGTAACCCTACATATCATTTCATAATAATCTAATATATAAAATGTTTGAGTACTATGAGCCTCTCTAGCAAATCAGTCTAATCCAAGAGGTACATCATACCTCTGCTGTACAGCAAATAGAGCAGAGGCACAGGTAACAGTGTAGACTTGCAATGCATGACCTGAGGGGAGGCAGTCTTGAGGGACGGAGTCCTTAATGTGTGGGATCCAACACTCTCCGTGGGTAGATAGGGTCGGAATTGACTTGAATTGTTGGACACACAGTTGGGGTCTGGGAATTGGTGGGTGTAGAAAGGAACCTTGGTACAGTGACCAGAACTGTACCAACAGTTTAAGCTCTTCCATCACTGAGAAAGATTGACATCAGCATTATCCATTGCTACAAAGCCAGAATGGCAGGAAAATCACAATTCAGACCCGAGTCCCAACAAATCAAGAAGTTGGTGAGTTCCAGTCAGGAAGGTGTAGACAAAACCCCAGAAGGACCCATTAGACAGGAAAACACAAAGGACCTGGAGCTCTGTGCACTGAGCCTGCACAGCTAAATACCCTGTCAAGGCCACCGGCAAGTCCTTAAGATGGAAAAGCCATGTCTGTTAAACAACGAGGCTATTAGAGTAGCAGGGTTTGTTTGATTTTTTTTAAGATTTATTTATTTATGCATACAAGCTGGGGTGGGGCGGTGAGAGGATTCACCAGAGACAGAGTGGGAGGCAGAAGAGGCAGATTGACGGAAATACACTGCTGAGGGGAGCAGCGGGCGAGACAGGCGAGGTCTGCTGCGCCATGTGGGAATCTCCCAGGCCAGGTATCGAATTCGTGCTGCAGTGGCTCTGGACAGCTTCATAGTGCTGAGGTTAACCTGTTGCGCCACCACGGAGGCCCGTAAAGTAGCAGGTTTTTATTACAAATGGAATTAGAAAGAATTGAAGAAAAGGGGGGAAAGCCCACAAATGTGGCAGCTGCTATTGTTGCTAAGTTGTGTTTCCCACTAGTTTGTTTGCTCAGTGGTGTTTCTGC
The DNA here is from genome assembly GCA_004024925.1 of Scalopus aquaticus. Classification (NCBI taxonomy): domain Eukaryota; kingdom Metazoa; phylum Chordata; class Mammalia; order Eulipotyphla; family Talpidae; genus Scalopus; species Scalopus aquaticus. The sequence continues at coordinate 310,704 of PVIJ01000273.1, forward strand.
AACAAATTTCGAGGGAGGTTCTACATTTGCTTGAAATATCTCGATTGTGTTTTCAACATTCATTTTGCTAGACTAAAAAAAATATGAATGCAAGAGAGGAGGTGTAGGACGGTGATTACTAACAGCCTTAAGGAATCTGGGAAACAGAGTTGAGGTGGAAAGAGAAGGCAGATGCAGAAACAGGGTGCAGAAGAAGGACCAGCTTCCACACCCAGGGGTCACCCTACCTCATGGGACACCCTGAGCTTTGGGGTTCAATCAGTAGGTGTCAGAAGGATTTGGGAACTCACTTCTGAGGTTCTGCCCCCTTTTCAAATTGTCCATTAATGGGCATATGGCTCAGCCAGTGGGGTCCAAGGAGGCTCAGTGTTGAGACTTTTATTTGAGCCCCAGGAGAGAGTCTCTAAAGCGGGATACACTCAAGGGGCTCAGCAGCACGTGTCCAGTGAGGTACAGAGTTTAACTGTCAACTGGCCCTGATAAATAGGTGGGTTCCCCAAGAAATAGAGTTAAAGAATCACTGAGATTTACATAGAAAGGGTTTACTGGAATGTGCTTCTAAATCAACACCAGGGGGGAGGGAAGAAAGGCCTGGGCTGCGCAGACAGAAGAGCTCAACTGCAATGCATCCACAGGGGATCAGGAGCTGGAGGACTCCGAGATCATCCCACCCGGAGACACACAGCCTCTGGAAGCCACCTCCAGTTGCAAGTCATTGCATTCAGGTGCTCCCTCCCTTTCTACCCTCCCAGTGCAGAAGGGTGTCTCAGCAGTGGAAAGGGGACCTCAGTGACACACCACAGTGTCACCCACAGGAATCATGGTTATAAATGGGTAGCAGTTTGGAACTGGGAGAGAAGTCTGTAAGAATCTATCTTCTACAGCATGCTGACAGTAAGTAAGTATGTAAGTAAGCAAGACGAAATGGCATTATGAGAATTGTAATATGCAAGGAGGTGGTCGTGAGACCCTAGGAAACAGATCACAGGGGTACTACATTGTTTAGGGACACTCAGACTTAACACTCACCTTAAGCTTTCTTCCCTTCTACCCACAATCCAAGTACTGGAGAACCGGACATTTGTGAACCTTCCCTTACACAAATGCATGTAATTGTTAGTTCCATTCTTGTAAGATAGTTATATTGCCTGAACAGGATATGCCTTCAGCTGTTTTCTCCACTCTTACAAGACTCCAATTTCTCCCAAGAGTCACCAATGACCTCAATTTCTTATAATTGCAATGGTCTCTTCTAAGTCCTCTCCTAGTTGTCCCCTTTGAGGAATTCATATCACTGAGAACCTCCACTCTTACTGAAATATATCCCCTCCTTTGTCTTCCATCACACCACTCACTCAGAGGTTCTATTTCTTCTGCTAATACCTTAAAAACAGGATGAGCCCCCCCAGGCTTCCACCCTTGGCATTTCCCTCATTTTGTTCACTAAATGCTAGTGATTTTCTCTGCAAATGTCCACCACACCCACCCAAATATCCATGTACTCTACCTCACTCATACAACAGAGCTCACCATCTCTTGCTGGGGATATTTGTTTTTACTCATTTTTTCCTTCATGTCAATCTATTCTTCACACCCATCTTTCAAAATAGACATTTCCAAGCACACCACACCAATCTTTAAAATCCTAAAATCCTATACATTGTGAATGAAATTGAAGGTCATGCCACTCTTAGCTCTGCCAGCCGCAGGTCCCATCACTATGTGCTAAAACACAGACCTCAGACCACCCACCATTCCCCTAACACCCCACACTCGGTCGTGTCTCTGTGCCTTGGAACATAATGTCTGCATCTCAAGATTATGCCTTCTGCCATCTAGGACAGGCAAGCCCATCCTTGAAAGTCCAGTTGATCTTTTTCAAATGAGTGCCACCCCTCCTTCTCTGCACCCACAGCGCCTCAGGCATAGCTCTATGACAACTACTTCGGAGGAGTAGCCGCTCTTCCAATTCTCTCCCCTGATGAATTCATGATGCCACGAAAGCAAGGGCGGCAACATATTTATCATGGTCTTCCCAGCACTTAGGAGCATGGCTAACAAACAGCTGCTAGACATAACTGGTTACTGAATAAGGGTGATGTGCACTCCCTTTGCTGCACAACATGTGTACAACAAGTCACAAAAAATGGGATCAGAATGTAGAGCCAAAGGTTAGCAGACTTCTTCAATCTAGACAAGCTGTCCCAGTCATTACCCCTCTGTCCCCCTTACCCCACTGGTAATTGCACAGAACTGTCACATGCATTAGCTCCTCTGCTATTTCCAGCTGTAAGAAAATCCATGAAGTCCTTACTGTAGCTGTGTCTCCACTGCTTTGACAAGCCAGGCTGTCAAGACGCCCCACGTGCAAGGCAATAAGGAGATGATGCTTCACCTAATAATCATGTTACAAAGACAGGAAAGCTAAGACAAGAATCAGCTCAATTCTCCCTCTCCTGTTTGCTTAGCTGCTCGTAAAGCCAGGATGGGCAGCAAGGAAGAAAGTTACATACACCAAGGAGAAAAGAGCAAATCGTTGACATTTACCAAAGTCAGGAATCCCTGTTAGCTACGCATGCCTTTATTCAGATCTTAACCTTTGCTGGAAGGCTGAGAAGAGAATTTAATTCTAAGGTAGAGTAGTTTACATTATTCCATAATGAAATATAACTACATAGCAAAAGGCAAGCTGTTTCATGAAAGAAAATGTAACAGCAAGTACTGATGTAAGTAAATGTGGTTAGTCATTATAATAAAAATCACAAAGATAGCTAACAGTTCTTGAGCACTTATAAGCCACGCAGTATTCTAAACATTTTCAGTGAAAAGTTCATTTAATGATCATAGATCCATCAAATGGGTGCTACTGTAATTTTTGTCTTGTAGATGAGGAAACTGAGGCACAGGGCAATTAAACACTTGGCCAAGATCACATCACTAATCCATCAGAGTAACCCATCTGAGCCAGGATGAGTACCCACTGGTCAGATTCAAACCCTGGGCTCTTAACCATTCACTAATTCATCAGCTTCATGGAATCAGAATTCCCAATAACACCATACAGCTTAGCAGATAAGTAGAGGTCTCTTTATTAGTGAGACAACTGGGAAGACACTTTAACTCCCAGGATGTTGGAATAAATTCTCTTTTCTATCAGTAGATAAAATTCTGTCAGTATTGGCAGGCTGAAGTCTGACTTCACAAGAGGTGGAAATAGTCAAGATCTAGGGGTTAAATTCACAGTCTCTGAGTTATACTTTAATTCTTCCAGGTCCCCTGAATAATATCAGATTTAATGGAACAATAAATAACTTCTCTAAATCAAATCATAAGACTGAAAAAGGCAAACTTAAATGTGGAACTAGAGTGACTACTTCTTTTAAAGATGATACAGATTCTCCCCAGTATCTCTCCATCTTCTTTGAAAATAAAATTGAGAGGGATTTCAAGGGACCATGATAATGGCTTACACACCTGTCCCTAAGTCCTCACAGCATAGTCACTGCATGATAGAGCTTTCACTTGAGGTCACCAGCTCTTTGGCAGAGTGAACAGCCCGCAGCATTCTAAGGACGGCTCACCAAGTGACTGCCTAGCCCCGGCTTCTCTACTGACATCTGCCAAACGACTGTGCTTACTCTAAACTTACGGGCACTAAAAAGACCAAAATGTTATTTCTCTTAGAACCATATTTAGCAGCTGTTTTGTTCAGCTTCAGCCCTAACTGACAAGCATATGCTTACCAAAGCAAAACAGAACAAAGAAAACAGGAACAGTAGGAGAACTCTCCAAATTTATCTCGAGACTTCAAGCTTTTCAACACCATGGTTCTTCCTCAGTGAGTGAAGCCCTGGAAGCATGCTGACGCCACATCCCCCACTCCAGCCCCTGCTGCACTCACGGAACCAAGGGTCCTCCACGCCCATTTTTCACTGGCCTTCCCAGTATAGGGGTCTGATCCAAAGGCCTTGTCTTCCACAGTAGGATCTAGTCACTGCCTGAAAGCCACCCCATTCTCCACACCCACCTACTGCCACTGTCCCTGCCCCTGGAACTTCAGTGTGATGAATGAAATAAGCAAGTAGATGTGACTAAATAATTACATGTACACAGTCAGTAGATTAAAATGACAAGGGCATGCACAAAAAATACAAGGTACACCAAGAACACATACTTGGGAGATCTAGAACAGTCCAGACTGATTTTTATTAACATTCTGCCCAAGTCAGCCAACTCCAGTGGAAAATACTGATTGCTGGATGTGTATGCCTATCAGAGAACTGATGGAAAAAAATGTTAGGGTTCAAGTCTGGATTCCATACCTTGCAAGAAATGAGCATGCCCCGTCTGGTTTTCCCATCTAAAGTGGGATAACCCTGCTGTATCCTGCTTGTGAACGTGGTGGTGTCTCCTCAGCTCCATACGTCCTTGACAAAGGCAGTCCTGGAGGCTGATCCTCTGATAGGCATATACATCCAGCAATCAGTATTTTCTGCTTGAGTTGCTTGACTTGGGCAAAATGTTAATACATCTGTGCTTGCTTAGAGGGCATTGGTGTCCTTTCACCAATACTCACCCCTAGCAGGGTCAGGGCGTGGTTCCAACCAAGAATCAAGAACATCATCCTCATTGCTAATGGCTTTAAGACCTTGGAACAAGATCAAAGCCATCCCGTCTCCTGTTCAGACTCCTGTTTCTGCCTCCATTCGCCTAGCACGGATTAGTTACACGTGCTACTGCACAGGCTTGGGGGATGAACAGCTCCCCTCACCTGTTCCTGCTCACCACTTCACCAGCCTGCCTCTCATCACAACTGGTCTGAAACCTGGTTCTGAAACCTGGAGTAACTGGAAGACCTTAGAATAGAACAGTCATTGTCACTGCCTCTGGGCGAGATGATGGCCTCATTTTTATATACATTCTTATATTTATTCTTTATAGCAACCAAGAGAAGTAGATTATCACTAATCCCAATTTTCAGATGATGAAACTGTGGCTTCAAGGAATTAAGCAACTTAGCCAAGGTTAAATAGTACATGGTAAAGACAGCAGAAGGACTAATTACATTAATTTGAAAACTTTTCCTCATTTTGGTAGACCAGCACTTCAACCCCTTGTCAATTGTTGGGATTCCCCAGTCAGCCCTTCTCATGCTTCCTGACCTGACTTTCCAAGTCACACCCAGAAATCTCGCTGTGCTCAAGAGGGAAGCATGAGGCCCAAGTCCTCTGTCTTTCCAATACACCAAAAGTCAGAAAAAGGCACTTTTCACAAAGAGATTGAGAAAACTCTCCAGGATGCTAGGCCACATGGCAGATTTTGGACAAGAATGGGGCTCTCTACCTTCCAGAACTTTCCTCAATCCGGTCACAGTTGTTCAACTGGAAGATGGCAAGTTGCTCTAATGGTTAGCATGTACATAAAGGTGCCACCCTCCCCTCCCCATCCATTATCTGGTTGTGCAGAATGTATTCAGATTGTAGTTTGGGGACATGCAAACATAGGAGCGCTTTAGACCTGTCAGGACAGAGGAACTTTCCAGTATTTCCAGCAACAGGAGGTCAAAATGATGGGAACCAGAACAGCAAAGATTCTGGCATTTTGCCTTTTTCCAAGATGCTTAGATGAAGAAAAAAGACAACAGTTGCAGCAGATGGACTTTAAAGACAAGAACTGATTACCCAAATAATTAAGTAAGAAAGATCAGGAAACCATCCAAGGTTCTATTTTGGAAAAAGAAGGATTAACCCTTGCCCCAAAGGCACTCATTTACCACCTGCTTACAACAGACCAACGACACTTAAATTTGCTTGAAAGCATTTTTAGCATTTCTTCCCACACCTGTAAGCAACCATGCAGTTGACAACAAGCTTCCTCTATGGGATGAGGAAGTTAATATGGGCTGGTTGAACCCCCCATCACTACTCTCACATTCAGAGGGGGGTTGGATGGCCAACAGCCATAGAGAAAGAGCCAAGTCCATTAATGGCTACTGAGGGAGGCACCTGTCATCTGGTAGATAGCGGTACCAGCCCCTCCCAGGCCATCACTGGGTATCACCAATAAATGCTACAGATGTCTGGTTAATACCAACTCCTATGCAGATCATTTATTATAAGACTTCACTGGCTTCTGATCTGTTTTTTTCCCTTTGAGGCTTTTAGGCTTTTTCCCTATCTCGGTTAGTACAGAAACTAGTCTGTTACAAGGTTTTGGAATGGAGGCTTTGCACTATTTGTTCAAGGATCTAAAGTATTTTAGGGGCGATTAGGGAGCTAAAGCCAAATTTTTCTGTGTCCCGTCAAGCTTCCAAAGATGTGGTTATCCACTGTCAAGTAAATTTGGGGACACAAGCTAAAAAGATTAACACTTTAGCTCTTCTTTACTGCAGGACCTTTCAGAGCCTTTAATATACTAAAGTACCCTGTGAATATCCAAGAAAGGGAAAAGCTTTCTGAATATAGGACATTTTAAAGGTAATATTGTATCTCTGTGGGCATGGGTGTACTGTGGAACACAGGTTGGAAATGATAGTGAATAGAGCAATCTTTTCCATTCCCATTTCTACTAAGACAAAGCATGTAAGTTAAGTTACTGTAGCAGGGACTGCTTAAGGCCATCCAATGTACATTTGTCCACTGCTTCTTAGTAATAAAAAATCCCAATATTATTTGAGAGGCAATGCATTGAAGCCCAACACTCTATACCCAAGCCTCGGTGATGTTAGGAGTGAGCAGGTGACTAAAATCTGGCCAATTATATGTAAGCAAAATTGTTGTGTGGGACTTGAGAACAAGTGCCGAGATAAGAACTCTTTTCCTCCACCCTCCTCCTTCCATTTGCTTAGAATGCAGATGCGATAACTAGAACTCTGCAGCCAGTTCTGACCCTGAGGTAAATTTAAGGTTGTTATAGCAGAACATTAAAACTATCCGAAGCCTTCAGTGCACCTCTGGACTGCTAATATCTGGACTTCTTTACTATGAGAGAGAAATAAATTTCTATCTTCTATGATAGTAATATTTTGGGTCTTCTATTCAACGCAGATGAATTCTAAATTACTTGCTTTAAAGTTTGCTATTCAGATATTTTTATTTACTTATGTTTACCTAACAGTTCTTCTTCCATAAAGTACTCTTCTCCACCCTGATATTTTGTAGAGGCGGTTTTCATTATGACAGTCTCAAAAAATATTTGTGTTCTCCTCCTGCTGGTATGTTATAGATGGCATGTCCCCAATCTAAGTTGGGTGCAGTCACATGATTTGCTTTGGTCAACGCAGTATGAGTGGAAGGGATGTGTTAGCTTCAGATGGAATATCTGATTGAAACTGTAAGATACTGTGATGACTATGGAAGCACATGTGGACATGGAGCCTCTAGTTGTCTGTGTCCTTAGGTGGCTGATGAATATAGTTCTCTCCTGATCACTCTAGATATGAAATTAAGAAATTAAGTTTAGTTGTATTAAGTCTCTAAGATTATTTGTTGCCATAGCATATCCTAGCCTATTCTGATAGAATAGAAATGACCAAGAGATCATAACAATAATCACACTATTTAATGTTTTAAAATATCTGAAACAACATTTGAGAAGAGCCATTTTTTACTAGGTTCTTCCTATGTTCCAGATATTGTATGGGGCATCCTACAAAATTTTTTTACGTAATCTCTGTATTAACCCCATTTGATAGATTTTTCACGAAAGACCAAGCCGAAGTGAAGAGACTAATAACCTATGTAGTAAGATCAAGTCCAATGCCAAATGTACATTCTCCCCACTGTCTCCAAATTGCAACATCTGAAAGCAGCCCTGGAAACAACAAAAACCCTACAGAACTGGCTGGTGACATGAGAATTGGGAACCTTTTGTTAAAAATGAAAGGGGAGTAAGACTTTTAAAATGGAACTTGCTTTCATATGGCTGACCACGTCCTATATGGCCAAAACCAGAGCATGCTGGGGCTTGTAGTCCCTATACCTCACTGAGGGCAACAGGACTGCAAATCCTCTGACTGCTCATTTGAGTGCCTTTGAACTGAAAACCTGCTTTTTGAGCCACTCTCAAGGTAACCTAGCAGCTGAGAATAACTAATTGGGCAACATCGTCTGACTGCTGGCATGAACAGTTATAATCTCAGTATCACCGTGGCAACCTGACTGGAATGCTGGTTATTCACACAAAGGAAAACCGGTCTCCATTCAGACCAGGATTGCATTTTGTCTCGATTCCACTTTCCCCATTACAAGTTGCTACTGAAGGGACAATGCTTCTTTTAAGAAGAATGTTTATTACTGGTATGGAAAAACAGCATTTTTGTAGTCTGGAAAAATACGGAATGGAAGGGAATGGGGGGGGCAGTAGTATACATTTTATTGCCACGGGCAAAGAGACTTTAAGACAGACTCTAAACAAACAACAGTGAAGGTTACTGTGAGTATCCTTGTTACATGAGTAACTCCATATAATCAGGCCGCAGAATTCTAGGGAGATGTGAATGGCATGGAATGGGCAATGGGTCACTCACTACTCGATGACATGAAACTGATCACTGCTCATCCACTTGGCACCTACAGTGTGCTGTTGTAAACCCCTCCTTCAAGTCCTCCAATCCCTCCCCTAGCCTACATTACTCCACCACCCAAGCCCAGCCTCCACCTTAGAAGCCAAGGTAAACCCCCTCCAGGCATCAACTACTGACTACTCACCAGGCCCAGAAGGATCCGGTAGGTTCTTACATTTTGTATCCTTGTTCCTGCTTTCAAGAAAGTCTGCTCATATCTCTTCAGTCCATATCTTACCAGTCATTACCAACTTGAACTATATTTCATACCTAAGGTCCTCCCATGATGCTACATTAAAATCAACATACATCCCACGTCTGCTCTAAATGTATCTGTCATACTGCACTGGAGGGCATATCTCTGGGGAGCAAGGTTTATGTCTTCATTATGTCTAATCCCCCAAGATGTTTACAAGAGATACCTGACACCGCCGCAGTGTGGTGTGGGAGGACAAGCAGCAACGTGTATATCAACAGACCAAGAGTTTTGCCACCTCTCATTGCATAATCTTTGCAAAACTACTTAATCTTTCTGAGCCAGTTTCTTCACCTATCAACAGATGCTCCTCAAAAATGCAGTCCATGGTGAGCAGGGTCCACAGCTCTTTGCAGTGTTTAGAAATGCAGATTTTTGAAGGCTGCTCACACCTACTGAATTGGGGTCAACATTTTAACAAAATCCCAGGTGATTCAAATACTATTATTTCAAAAGTACTGATGAAACTTACCAAGTACAGGTACTTTGAGATAAGGTTGAGTGTATGGAAAATACCCAGCAGAGTGTGATCCATAACAAACCCTCACTAAATAAGTAAACTATTATGATTTAGTGTCAATAAATACATGGAAAATTGAATTGTTTGGTGTTATGGAAGAGTCAGATATTGGCCACAAAGAGCATGAATAACTGGTAATAATAGAGGAAAATCAGTGAAATAAAAAAGAGGAGAAATGACAGAAAGATGGTGCTAGATCAGAGGACCAAATGCAACTTCTTCATTTACCATTTTTCTGACACTGAGCAAATCCACTGAAATACTCTAGCCCTTGGTTCTTTTCTTATCAAGTAGAAATAAGAATACCAAGCAGGCTGCCTGCCTCCCAGAGTAGGACTAAAATTGAAATGAGACAAAAAACATGAAAGAGTTTTGCCAAACACAAAGCATTGGTGAAGTCAGCTCTTATCAGTTTTAACACTGAAATAAAAGGTTCCCATCACAAAATCACTGCTCCTGAGCTCCTACTCCTGGGCGGCCGTCCTTGAAACACATGGAAGTCAAAATGTCATTTTAAGACCAGTGAGGAATAATGTTCAGGCGATCCCATTTTATAAGATTTGAGGATGGAGTTTAACTAACATGAGTCCCAGGAAAAAAGGAACTCACTGTGGACCTGGGTCTGTCAGAGCCAGAAAGCGCTTGGGGGCCAACCCTGAAGGGGTCCTGAGGTCCGAAGGTGCCAGGCGGGGCTACTGGGGCAGGGATTATGAGGAATGTGAGGCAGCATTTGAGAGAACTGCTCTAATCCACTTTTCAAGAACTTTTCTCATAAGAAAAGAGGAAGGATGGAAGTTAAGGTCCCTTCTTTTACCAAGTCAGACACGCAATGTCACTGCTAAGAGTACAGATGGTGGGAACCTGGAAAGAAAAAGGTAAGTATCAGGCTAGACTTTGAAACACAAATAGAATTTGCATGAGCAGGGTGGGGGAAATGTTTTTTAATGGCATTATTCAAAAAAAGAGAAATGTAAATTACAGGCATCCCTTCTGTCAGAAGTAATCAAAGTCCAGAAACGTGTGACTTACAGGATAGCACCTTAACTCAGCAAGCATTAGATTGTATGTAGAAACCACAGGTCCACAAACATTCCAGCAAACAAATCGAGTTCAAGTCTTTGACACACATGACTATGACTCGAAGAGGCACACACACGGGAAAAAGAATAGAAAGCCATTATTATTGCTTTTTAACAAAATACCATGTTTGACACTTTACTTCTCCAAGCAACCAAGAACAAGTATATAAATTCCACTGCTGTAATAATTTGTTTACATCATTTTCTCCAATTAACTCCTGCTCCCCACAAAGCAGGGGCTGGGCTCCCTTCAGATTAATATCTTTAGCACTATGCACAGTACCTAGGCCACAGAGGACACTGAAAAAATGATGGTTAAGTGTAAAAATCATTCTATCAAAATCAGCAACAATTAACAGCGATAAATGTTTGTTTATTTTCTCACTGGTGGAATGAACAAGTAAGTGAGGAAGACTACAGCTCACAAAGACAGGGATACACATTCCTTGGAGCCCACAGCTGGGCACCAGAGAATCTGGAAACCATGTTCAAATATGATTTATCTTCCTGGAAGGCCTACTTTCCATGAGGACTTCAGTCTCTTTTCTGTTTTAATATGTTGAATTAAATATGGGTACTTGCATACACTTTAAAGACCAAGCCAAAAGCTGCTAATAACCTTCAGGTTTCCAGTGGCAGTTCCCTGCGAGGTTTACCAGGATCCCGGGAGCATCAAATTTAGTCACCAACAGGAATGCTTTGGGAAAAATGATCAGAAATGTATTGTTCTCCGACACCACTTACACCCCTTATTTTCAATTGTAGTCAAAGTTCTTTACTTCACCTTGATTATTCTCAGAATTTGCAATTACTTAGACTAGAGCTGGACAGCAGTTCATTTTTCTATTGCCCATACAGAATAGCTTTTAAGAAAAGTAATCATGTGGAAAAGAAAACACAGGAATACTTAATTTTTTAAAACATTTCAGTTAAGCACCATTCACATACAATTGCTGGTTAATTACAATCAGACATCCCCAAGTTGACACTCTAGGTCATCAGTTAAACAGTATCACTGCTCTAGCACCTCTAAACATGAAAAGGAGTAAGAGTCTTTTCAGGTTGTTGCTATTGGTTTTTTAGTCTTTTAATCTTACTTATCGCCAATATAAACATGTTTCTCCCAATTCTTTGGATTAATTAGGTTGTTTTGTGAGGAAAATAGAATCATACTGGTTTTTTAATGAGAGATGGTCATTCTTGGTGCTAAGTAAATGTTTTTGTTTTGTCCCCTTTTCTGTATATATTTCACAATTTGATGGTGGGAAAAAAAATTGATCACAAAGAAGACACATTTTTTTTTTTAAGATTTATTTTTTTATTTGTACATACAAGTTGGGGTACAGGCCAGAGGCGTGGGGCGGCGAGAGGGTTCACCAGAGACAGAGCGGGGAGCAGAACAGGCAGATCAGAAATACACTGCTGAGGGGAGCAGCGGGCAAGGCAGGAGAGGTCTGCCGCACCATGTGGGATTCTCCCCGGCCGGGCGTCGAACTCGCATCGCCGCTGCCAACAGCTCCACAGCGCAGTGCTTAACCGCTGCACCACCGGGGAGGCCCCAAGAAGACACATTTAATTAAGAAAGAAAAAGAAGACGAGATAAGCAACACAACAATTAAAATATCTGTTCCCTGTCTTGCAAGGACTGAGTGCTGCATAGTTCATTAACTAAAGCTTTCTGAAAACCCAGTAGGTAAAGCATCTTTGTTACAGCACAGAAATTCAAACTCTGATTACTGATTCCACTTAGTTACTTAACTACACCCGTACTGCATAATTTTAAACATAGGATATTTGTCGATATACGTTAAGATACTATTTGCCAGTAAATGTGTAATTAAGATGAACCTATTATTATATCCCCCAAACCTGTTATCAGCTGTCATATCTTCCACTATTTTCCCAAATCTTTCTAGGCATAGTTCTTTCAAACAGCCTTCTGACACATTCTTCTCAGTCACTATGTTCAAAAGTCTTTTGACACAAGAAATTTGGGGCATGTATGGCTGGAGATATTCTTAATAAGTGGGAGTTTGTGCCATTGATGATTAAGTCAAATAAGAATCAAGAATAATGACAACTGAAAAATCTACATGTCTCTAGAGTAAACTTTCTCTCTGAGCAGAACCAATTGACGTATACCAAAATCACTCCTCTCTCTAAATGGAGAATGTTCCTATTTGGTAAGCTTGGTGGGTTAGTTTTGAGGTATGGGAAAGCTCAAACTTTTTTCCATATAAAGAAATAGTAACAGTTTTCCACTAAAAGAGAGGCATATGAAGTGCCAATTATTAGTGGCCAGGAAACAATGGTTCTCTACTTTGCACCGTCTTCTAGGTAAAGGTGGAATGATTCCTAGTTTTCCACAGGAGAAATATGCAATTAAAATGGCTTAGTGGTTCAGAACTTGAACTTCAAGAGAACTAAAGCAATGATTATATAACCAATCATAGTGGCAGAATGGGGGTGACAGAGCAGATCCTTCCAAAGAAAAGGCAAGACCCTCTCAATAAGCTATTTGGCTATTTGATGTGTCTATTTTACTTTAACCTTCTCCAAGAATAATACAAAATTACATATTTACACATTTTTGTGATTTCCATAAACCTTATGGTATTTGATGGCAATCCATTGGGGGGGGGGTGTAGAACGGCGGGGTTCTGCAAGCCTGCCCTCCGCCTCCAGCACTTCAGACCAGCCCATACCTCCCAATCTGAAGGCTGGGTCTTCATTTCCTCCTCATAGAGTTACTTCTTGGCACACTGGAGAAGACCAAGAAATCTTACTTTGCCCAAAACAACCACTGCTGAAATGTCTGGCTTAGAAGCTCACTTTTATAATACAAAATGTGCCATTAATTAACTAGGGTAACTCCCCTCTTGGAAAGTTAAGGCTCTAAGAAGTAATATGAAACACACCTACGAATGTGATCAACGTATTTTTTAAATTAGGCATAAAAACACATTGGCATTGCAGAAATCATTCCAGTTCAAATCCCACACCCTGTTGCTTACATGCTATGTGTCTCTGAGTTTCCTAAATTTCTTGGGAACAAATTAGATCTCCTAGCAGCATGACTTCTTCCTCTTACCACTTTGGCAGACACGCAAAAGTCCACCTCTTCCACATCCTGCCTCCTGCTTTTCTTTAACTACCGCCAGTCTGTTCACAAGCAACTTACTTACAAACTGGTTTCCACCTTCAAATCAGATAACGCATTATGTCCTCAGGGTCCTTTCTGGAAACCACTTTCTTCTCCCCAGTGGGGTCTGGTTTAGTTGCTCCATCTCTATATTCTCACGTTTGCTCTAGAAAATGACTGTAAGAACTACCATTTATTGCAATTCTGTTTAAGTGTCTCACTCCCCATTCTAGACTGAGCCCTTGGTAGCACTAGCTTCCAACAGTGTTGATACTCATGGGGGGTGTCTATAAGTTAGATAAATGAACAAATGATAACAGTGTTCATTTCTTTCACAAGTACTGTTTGTTAAGCACTTGCACACATTTTTTTATAATCCTGGCAAGAGCTCTGTAAGGTGGACGTGATTGTTTTAATTTTACAAATGAAAAGACTGAGGCCCAAACACTGAGACTGAGGCAAAGAAATGAGCAAAATCTGGATTGTACCAACCTACAATCTGCCTACAAAGAATCTAGCACAACTCCTAGCACTCGCTTGGTCCTCAAAAATGCCATCTTCCTTCTTTCTTCTGCTCAAAAGAATGAGAGCATGACTAGATCATGAATATCAGAAACTAAGTTCATTGGTGTTGGTTAACACCATAGCTTAGGAAATGTGAAACAAAAGCCCACTTGACCAAGTTCTGCATCAGCACTCATGAACAGATTCTCCTATCTCACGCTAATCATTCCAAAATATTTTCCACAGGCTTGCTCCATGCTAGCCCTGTGCTATGTGCTGGGATGCACAGTAATGAGCCATTATCCAGTCTCCAGGCAGCAGGCACCGAGAGTTACTGGCATTTGTGGAGCACCTGCCACAGGAACGTCTGAGTGCCTCGGAGCACATATTCTTAATGGGTAGATGTTACACGCCCATTAAATCTGCCCCTAGGGGATCTATGAATCCTTTAATGGAACACAGAATAGTCTGTTCTGTGCCACCACCAAGGCCTCAAAAGATTCCTTTAGGAAAACCATGTCCATATTGCAATCAAGGGCAGCCCACAGGTGAACTTCTACCACCTGGAGAGTCGTTAGGGGAGTATTCAGGGTTTCCAGGAAAATTCATTGCTTTTCCTGGCAAAGCAATGAATATCAAAGAGATCATTCAGACTTTAGCACACATGCTCTGCAAACCTCCTGCTCTTGTTTCCACCAATCCATTCATTATCTCTATCTTGAGGCTGGTAAGTGGGTGCATCTCTGTCCACACCCTTGAAGCACTGATCACACACAACTCTAAGTGAATGATGCCCCAAAACACAGCACAATATGACAGAAGTACACCCAAATGGTTCCTCCAAAGCTGTGCAACAGGTGGTCCTGATAACCAAAGTCATTAACATTCCCATGCACCCCCAGTGGTCAAGCCATGACCAGCAAATCCCATTTCAGACAACATGTGAGAAGGCTGCTGTGTCTTTCTGGCACTGGATGACAAAGGTAAAGCAAAGTATGATGCCTCCTTTTGCCCAAAATCACAATCACACAACTGACCACATATAATAGTTCCTAGTAATTACTCTGAGCATTTTAATTTGGATATTCAAATGCCACCCAATGAAATATACTCTTGTCAGACCTTCACTCAGTGTCAATAACTGCCACACCACCATTGAAAACAACAAATAGGACTAAAAGTGTATAATAAATAATAATGATACAAGGCTGGAGCCCCATTTTAAGCCTTCTGTCACAAAAGCCGACAGCCCCGAAAGCCCTTCTAGGCCCTCAGCTCTCACCTCCACTCCCTCATGGATTGAGCAATTATTGTTAACACACTCCCCCGAAGAGTCCCCACTTCACAGGGTCTCCCACATAGCCATTCCATTCATAGAACTAAATACCCCAATAGGCTCACAGAGGCCCACTAAGCAGTCAACACATTGCCACGCTGCACTTGGCATTTGCTTCCAAAGAAGAAGGTGAGTCTGGGTGATGCTGGTGCTCCTGCCTCTTCCAGGTCAAAGTCTGCTGCCATTAATCTGCTTCCCTGAGTAGCTGAGGAGATGTGTTTAACTTCTCACCAGCCCTTCTTAAGATGAAGAGTGGTGGCTTGTACTGCTCTGGGGCTGTAGTTACTGAAGAGGCAACCCC
>PVIJ01000274.1:0-325812 GCA_004024925.1 Scalopus aquaticus
CCCCTCTCTTCTCTTTACTCCGACTCTTCAGTTTATTTATAAGTCCAAAGCACCCCCAGGGTCGATTGTATTGCGTAGGGTATCCGGTTCTCGTTGAGACAGCTCTCAAAGTTAGGGATATTTTTCTCCAAGAATCGATTTTTTGCAGGAGAGCCTGATCCTAGCGTCTGTTCGCCGCCATGTTTTGGGGGCGTGTCCTAAACAGATGGCTATTGTGGGAATTAGAGTAAAATTACTCATTCATTCCACAAAAATCAAGTGAGTTTCTACTATTTTCTATTCTCTGCGCTGATATAGTTTACATTAAATTATATTACATTAAATGCTAATTATATAACATAGTACCATTATAAGATAATCTACTATAATTCCAGAGAGTGATAAGAGCTAGAGAGAAAATAGATGAATATTAGGAAAAGAGTGTGAATATGGTGTTATTTTGAATGGATTGAGGGGAGGAGGCAGGATTTCTCTTCGAATGAATGACACATACAAAAATTTAAGTAAAGTGAGGAAGTAAATATGACCTTGATCTGGGGAGGGGAGAAGTAATCCAGGAAGAGGGATTTGCAAAACCGAGTCTCTGTCTGAGAGGGAAACAAGATTGGAAGATTCAGAGAGGATCACAAAGGACAGTGTGACTGGAGTATAGTGAGAAAAGGAGCAAAGGAAAGGAGGTCAAATGAGAAGGCAGGAAGACAGGAGTGGTGAAATGAACTTGAATTTTGTATCACTGAGTTTAATGTGGGGTTGGGAGTATGTGGCTTCATTTGACATGTGGTTTGTAAAGGTCAATTTGGCTGTTGCATCAAGACTAGATTAAGAGTGGAAGCAAAGCAGTCTCCTCTAAGAAACTCACTGCATTTCCTGGGGTGGGGAGGTGGGGAGAGTTGTGTGTTAAAACGGGTGTTATGAGGCAGAGAAAGAAATTGTTCCTAAGAAATAAAGGAATCTAGGAGACTGAAGAAATTGCCAAAATTTCAATTTGAGGAGATATCAAATGACTCACTCTGTTACAACCTTTTATTTTACAGGAGAGAAAACTAAGACTCTGAGAGCCTTAATAACTTTTGTTTTTAGATTTATTTATTTATACATACAAGCTGGGGTACAGGCCAGAGATGCGGGGCGGTAAGAGGGCTCACCAGAGAAAGAGTGGGGAGCAGAACAGGCAGATCGGAAATACACTGCTGAGGGGAGCAGCGGGCGAGGCAGGAGAGGTCTGCTGCACCATGTGGGACTCTCCCGGCTGGGCATCGAACTTGCTGCCGACAGCTCCACAGCACAGTGCTCAACCGCTGTGCCAGGGAGGCCCCTTAATAACTTTCTTAAGGAGATGAAATGACCACATTTAAGAAATGAGGGAATTTGGAGAAAATTAATTGTTTCTACTAAGACAAACAATTCATTTACATAAGGTGAAATTATTGGTAAGACACAAGATTTTTTTTTTTTTCATTTTTGCATAGAAGATCTGGTATGTAGACCAGAGGTGCGGGGATGAGAAAATTCACCAGAGACAGAATGGGGAGCAGAACAGGCAGATCTACAATGAAATACACTGCTGAGGGGAGTAGTGGGTGAGACAGGAGAGGTCTGCTGTGCCATATGTGGGTTAACTCCCTGGCCCAGGGTTGGGGGGGGTCAAACTCAGGCCATAGCAGTGATAGCACTTAAGACTTGACCCTCAGGCTACCAGGGAGGCCCTGTCTCTCTCGTTACTTATTGCTCATCTTTCCCTCATGTTGACTTCATTCTTAGGCTGGCTTTTTTTACATGGAGATCTTGCCACAGTTCTAAGCTTATATAGTCCAGCTTATTAACACTAACAAAAAGTTTCCTTTTCCAAAAAGATTTTATCAGACATCTTCAGGGTCATGTGCACATGGACTGAGCGTCAAGGGGATTGGTTCCCAAATGTTGAGTGGGGACTGATCAGCAAAATTTGGGGGGGTGGCAGTGAAGTGACAAAGATCTATTGCCAGCGAGAAAGACAAAAAGAGGAATCTTGTAACCAAAGAGGCAATTTCTGTTTATAAAATGTCCCCTAAAAACTAAGTCACCTCAATTCTAGAGCAAGACTCATCAGCTTAGTATTCAAAAGGCTTATCTGCTTGTGGTTACTGACAGTGCATATATATGCAGATGTTTTCAAGAACTCTACATATTCTGTTTCAAACTTCCTGAGGCAGCTGGATTTTTCCAAGGCCTCTTGACAAGTTGAATAGACATTTTGGTGGATATATAAGAGCTTAAAGGATGGGTGAACTTTCAAGTTTATCTTCTTCCATCTCCATTAAACAAAGTACCAAAACATTCACAGTTCACCCATAGCACCTTAAACACATTCTTCATATTTATGAAAGGAGCCATAAGCCCCAAATCTGCTTTCTTCAGAAGCTGAAGAGCTAAGGCAAAAGAATGGCAAACCACTGGGGTGGGGACCTCAGGAAAATGTGTAGCTTACATTCTGTGATGAATGTAAGCAAAGAAATAAAGTCTATATCCCTAAACTCTGCCAAAATGTCTCCCAAGCCACTTGAGGGACATCCTATGAGCCAGAGTGCAGAGAGCAGAGGACACGAGCAGGAAATGTTTCACGGCCAGCCTCACAGACCTGCAAGTGTAGACAATACTTGCCAATAGTATCTCCCTTGCCGTCGCCAACTGAAGTGGCCGTATTTATTTGCTTGTTCCATTTTGCTGTTTTGGATATAGATAATATTTAGATAATGTTTTTTTGTTTGTTTTTTGTTTTTTGTTTTTGTTTGTTTTCCTGTACCCAGCCACAGAAATATTAGTAGGCAGCAAGCTGGAAAATAATAATCTGGTGCTGAAAGAGAAAACCAATGGCAGATGTCCTTCTTTATGTTTTCTCTTCTAATCCTTACAAAAACCATACCAAAAGGCTAAGTTCATATTCTTCAGGTAAGAAACCACTGAGGTTCCTAAAGGGCAACTGAATTTTCATTCGGGTTTGTCTAATTTCCAAGTCCAAGTCTTTTTCATTATCAAAGCCATGTTGACTTCTTTTTATGGCCTGCTACTGTTCAAATAAATAGGAGTTTGAGCATGGAAAAATCCAAGCCTTCCCCGGAAGGAGGAAGCAGGGAACATAAATTCAGCCCTTTGGATGGAAGGGTGAAAGCAAATGGTTTCAAATCACTGGGAGAAGCTAGGGCTACGTTCTGAATTTGCAAGTTTGATTTTAAGGACTTTCCAGGCATGGGACCTGTGTCAGAGTCAGTATTTCTGCCCAGGAACAAATGAAGACCAGGTGATCACTGAGCTGTTCACTGTCCTCTCCTGATCTGCCTGCTCTGCTTACCAAATCACTGTGTAGCAAGATAGGTGAGGAAAAGGTAGTTTCATGCCCTTTGACTTTTGCCCTTTGCCCCTCTCTGGGCTTTTTGACACCCTGTTATTGGCACCAGACAAGAAGCTACCTGCTTATAGGCACAAGTAAGTGAAAGTAATAAGGCAACAGGTAACTCTTGAAGAGCCATCATTGATGTGTAAGATTTTCAGTTTTTTTTTTAAGACAGCGTGATTTTCTCAAAGAGTCAAATGGAGGATAGCCGTTACGTATATTGACTCTGAAACCGTATCGCTCTATATCTGGTTTTTCTATCACCTCAGTATATGATCCTGAAAATGGTACCACTTCCAAGCCTTAGTTTCCTCATCTGTAAAACAGTCATTTCTTCATTCCACATGTATGTTCTGCATATACTACAACCCTAATTCCAAATGCTGGGGATGGAGCATAAATAAACCAATTAGGCTTTTTCTATTTTCACAGAGGAGACAGATGATAATCAGATCTATTTGTCATATAATTTTTGATCATGCGGAACGCCACAAAGAAAATAAAGCAGGGCAAGGGATGGAGAGATGGAGGAAGAGACAGCCATATGACAAGGGGCTAAGGAGAAGGTTCTTGAAAGAGAGAAAATATTGAGAAAACCAGAATAATGGGAAAGGAGGAAGCCCCACAGGATTGCAGGCAAGAATATTCCAAGCAGAGGAAGCAGGAATGTGAAATAAAATGTAAACTATGCCCGCCTGATTGGGCTGCAGTGCGAGCTAAGTGCCATAATACTTGAAGCATGAGGCCTTAGAATCTACACTGAGGGGCAGCTTGCCAATGTCACAGAAGCTCAGAGATGGAAGAACGATAAGGTTCTTTACAACCTTTCCCTCTAAGGCAGGTGTCTCCTAAAATAGTCGTGGAGCTTCAGCCTAAGTACCTGTCACAACAAGGCGCCCCACCTCAGCTGCAGGGCCTTGCTTCCGGGGCTGGTTTGGCATTTTTTTGTGAGGGAGCTCCTCCTTCTACTAAGCTTACATCCTGCTCACAGGAACCACGAAGAGGCTGCCTCTTTCACAGACGACACCGCCAACATTTAAAAGAACTTTCATGTCTGCCCTGTCAGTTCCTTCCTCCTTCCCTAGCTGTATGACTTCTAGATTTTGCACACGTTCATTTGATCATTTCACAAACACAGGGTCAGTTTCTGAAAGACAGGCAAAATGGTGAGGTGAGTGAGGTTTGAAACTCCCCACCCAAAATCTCTTTGCTGAAGGCAAAATCCCTGGATAATGAATGTTTGCACTTCTTGGTGTGTGCCCGCCCCTTGCTCCCATATCACTTGGGCGTACCCCCAGCCTGCACCAATTTGAAAACACGCCTATGGTCATACTTAATAGTCAACTGACCAGCGCTTCCAGTTTCTTGGGAATTGAGGCAGAGAGGAGAGAGAGCGGGAAGTTTTGGGACGGTGGTGAGTGGTGTCCAGGACAGATGTTATCGCCTTGTTGCTAATTAAGCATTATGTCTATGGATTAAAGCTGATGGGTCAAAAATCCTAGGCTGTGTTTCCTGTGAGCCAGCCAGCTGGGTCTTGCTTCCCAGCCTCAACTCAGCTCCTTACCTATGCCAGTTGCCTCATAAAACAAGCCAGAGCTGTTGGAGTTAGAGAGCACAGCTGAGCATTTCCCACCGCTGCTGCTTCAGCTGACTCCTAGGGGACATCTGCTTGATGGGCAATGACTCTGGCCAGGTAGGTTTAGAACTTACCTGCTTTCAAGCAGATTCTCCTTTTCATACCTCCGAAACCATGGGCAGGTTTTATCCTTATGGAACCCACACCTGAAATGTAAGCAATGAATTCAGTGGTGCTGTGAAGTTCTGTATCATTTTAAAATTAAATTATCGGGCAAACAAACATCTGGGGCAGTAGGTAGAAACAGGAGAAAACAGGAAAGGAACTCAGGTTTTGATCTGTTTGAGTCTTTATATTTAGAACAAAATGCTTAATTCTGGAATTAAGAAAAATCCCAGCATCCTCATAGACTGATCCAATATTAAGCAGTAGTCACGGTGCAAAAAGCCTCTAATGGCAACTTCACAGTGATTTATCTGCTCTCTGGGGCTGGCTTGATAAAGCAGCTGCCCTGCCGTTGTTCATATGATGCCATCTACGACTTGATTTGCTGGAAGCTGCCAATTGGCTGAGGAACAGCTGGAAAACAATGAGCCAATTTTTCATTTGTTGTTCTTTTGAATGACAGCCAGGTTGAGTGAGGCCTGGAATCTCCAGTAGGCAGGTCCATTCAGGACACCCGGCCATCTGACCTTGAAGCTGTCCAAACTGGGCAAGTTGCCATTTGGGGGTCCTGACACCATCACTTACAAGAATTTGCAGACACATTCTACCTGACTCAAGATTTTGCTATTGCGGAAAATGTGTCTGCAAAATTATGCTGCCTTCTACAGTTTGCAGACGTGATTTTTTTTCTAACTCAGTGGAAGCAGGGAAATTACTATTCTTTGAATCTCCTGTACTCAGACAAAGCATAATCATTTTTCAAAGACAAACTCCCTGCATGGATATTTTTCCAACCACAAAAGTGTCCCATCATCTCTTTCCTGAACTCTTAGAACTTTAACTGTCTAGATCAGTGGGTCTTGAATTATGTTTGAAATCCTCCAGACATTCAGCTGAAATGCAGGCTCTTATTCAGCAGATCTAGGGGAAGGGGAGGTGATGAAACTGCGTTTCTCCCAAGCATTCAGGGGAGCTTCTAACACTTCTGTAATGAGGATCTATTGCTCTGACAATAGGAACGGGCTATCTGTGACCTTTCACCTTTCTGCAGATGTATCTGAAGCTTCCTGAGGGCTTGTGTGCTCTCTTTTACTCCCTCTCTCATACCTCACACATATCTATATAAGCAGGCAGTGCTAATAGATATTTGTAGAATAATCTCTTGTATGGAGACTTGATTTCTCATTAGCACAATAATTCATGCAGGATTTATCCTCAATAAGAATTGAATGAGTGAATAAACTGCCAGTGTCTAGGAGGTTGGTGAGAAACAGAGAGACAGAGACAGACAAGACAGAGACATACAGACAGACTAAATGTAATAGGTATTTTTGTTTTGGAGCTTTGACTCAAACAACTAGGAAAAATATGCATGTGAATTCAGAAAAACCTGGTATCTGGAATTAACTCATTTACGCCCTTGCCATGTGGCATCTGACATGCATGTATGAGGAGTTTTTTAAAAACATTTCCACTGTCAAGATAAGGTTTTGAATGAAATTGCTGATGTCTTGCTTTGGTTACTGTGTCCAGAAACACAGTAGGGAGTAAGAAATGGTGGGTGAGGGTGGGGAAGTATTCACTCTCGCAAAGCCCAGTGGGAAGTGTGGGGCTGCCTGAGAAGTCGTTAATCCCCAAATAGTATTTTGTTTTTTTCTTATTGTAAAAAAGGTGAAACATTAAATATACAGGATATTTTAAAATATTTTTACTGCAGTAACATTAGTTTGCAACACTGTATGTGTTTAAGGGTATAGGATCACCCCCTTTCAGATGTATGCTATCACACCATGTTTACCCCCAAAATAGCCAAAATCCTCCAGGGCCCCCTCCACCCTTTACCCCCCACCATTTACCCAACCCTTCTGGTGGCCTCAATTCTGCAGTCAGATTTCAAGTATTTGTTTGGACTGATTCTTTTCAGTGAACTCTGCCTCTCCCTCCCCTACTTCTGACCACCCACCAGCACATACTCCAACACACAGACCAGCTTTTGACCTTGGCCTGGAAATCTGACCTCATTCTTGCATAGCTTTATCTTCCAGGAGCTGGATCTATGTCCTTGCCATGCAGCCGGACCCTGACTGAATCAACAGATCACAGCTGTCCATAGAGAGGGGAACCATATCCAACATTGGGAGGAAGGGGGGTGAAAATTGTGGTGGCAAATTGGGTGGCCAGGAGAACCAGGGAGGCTGCAGGTAAAGCCCATAGCAGGGGTTCAACTCTTGGCGCTGAGTGAGATAATTGGGCTCACTCTCTGTTAATGGCAACCTGGTACCCAATGGGTTTGACCATTTCCCCAGCATCTTCGTCTGTGATAAGCAGCTCCCTCACAACCTGTGGTTGCCTTTCCCTTAGCCTGACCTGAAGCCACTGCCTTTAATTTAGAACCATCCTTTGGATTAGGAGCAAAGCAGATGTTAGTTTGGGAATGTCACTGTTCACTGTAACCTCTGACACCTCTGGGCATGCTGAGAGGAAGGTTGTGGGTTCTGTTGGAGTCTTCCTATGTTAGCACGCAGGTAGGCAGAGCCCTGGGTATTTTGAAGCCCCTCCAGCTGGATAAGAAGGGAGTCCATAGAATCTAAGTAAGCCGTCTTCAGCCAGGGTAGAGCAAATCTGCAACCTGGAGCTGCATCAGGAGGGATAGAGAAGGATGGAGAAGCCTCGGGTCCTCACCCCCTGTAGCTGTATGTGCGGGCCCTAAGCTGCACCTGTCTTGGCTCACTGCACCTGGCCTTCCAGCCAGCACTGTGGTCTGCTGGCTTTCTTTGCTGCAGCATTGTGTCTCCCCTGGTGCAGGTGCGGTGGATGCTCTGTGGGCCAGCAAAGGTGCACCGGCAGCTCCAGTCTCCTTGCAAGGCTGAGAGCTCTGCAGCCTGTGCACAGGCCAGCTCTGGGCTGAATGCCAGCTTCTTCTTGCCATCTGCGTCATAGCACAAGCCTTTTGCTTGCAGGCAAGGGAGGAGTAGGACAAGAAAACCAGGGAGCTGAAATGTGTCTCTGAACTGTTTCATCTCTCTTTCCGTGCACCTCTGCTGTTCTGTGTGGCTCTGCCTGCCTTTTCTTTTTTCTGCCTCGCTCTCTTCTCTGACCCCCCAATACATTGTCACATCTGTGCCCTTCCAGGGGCCCCTCATGCCAACATCCAAGCAAAGTGACTGAGTCCATGGTGTATCCCTTTAGGATGATGCTTTTTAGATTGGTTGATCTGGTGATGTGATGGGCATGTCACTGGGCATCAGCGTGAAATAATGGCGTATCAGCAGTTTGCACCTAGAGACCTTCCACTGGCATGGAGCCAACAGCATGGGCTCTGGCATGTCAAGTTCACCTTTCTGTGTCCTGATTTCTCCATCTAGAAAGTGAAAACTCTTCTCCCTCTCTTTTCTGTTCTAGAGAGTCTTGTGAGTGTCAAGCGAGCTACCAAAGGGCTTCATGGCTTGTGTGGATTGAGCAATTATTTAGAAATCTTGCTAACATACAGATCCTGATTACATATATCTGGGGCAGGGCCTGAATTTCTGCATTTCTATCTCCTGGGTTAGTAGCTGCTCCTGGGCTGGGCCCTGTCTGAGTGGTGAGGGCTAACAAATAAGAAGACAAATATCAGGGAGTGCCAAGTAGTTGTAACATTTTAATTATCTTATGTATTTGCCCTTCAAAAAGGCACATTCACATCTTAAAAGGAATCTTTACATCTTTAATTCAAATGAAGATCATTTTATTTTAGACATCTCAGATCACTGTTCAAGAGAAAATAAGAAGTTAGAAGGGACTAGTTTTGTTGTTGCCGAGGTTACCTCTTCCTTTCTTCTTTTTTCTTCTCCAAGGGTGGATTCTGGACTCAAAGTCAGATTACTCTCTAAGCCTGTGGTCAACAGGTGACCAAGGGTGTTAGGTCATTAACTGGGCCAGATGATGGACAATACAAGTATTGATTGAAAGTCACCGTTTCCACATGAGAGAGAGTGTGTGCGTGCACCAAACAGCATGTAGAGGAATGTTCAGAGCAGCACAGTAGATAAAGTCAAAGCTAGAGAGGGCCCAAATGTCTCTCAGCGGCAGAATAGAAGAATATGTAGTGTGTACATATCGTGGACAACTGCATGAGTGACTCTTACAGGTGAAACAATGAACAGGAAAAGTCAGACATGGATGCTGTATGATTCCATTGATGTGCAGTTCGGACATAGGCAAGACTAAGTGACAGGGTTACCTCTGTGTGTATGAGAGGGCATGTTTCCAAGGAATGGCCATGAGGGAGCCCTCTGGGTGCTAGAGAGCTCCTTCCTGCTGGTCTGGGAACTTACACAATTCACTGAACTCTGAAAATTTGTACATATTACTATATGCTTACTACATCCCAATTAAGAAATTTTATAGCAACAAAAAGAGAAAAGCCATTCTAATTTTACCCCGATTTCATATTTCTGGGCCTCGTTCTCCTCGCCCATGTCTTTATAAAATGGAAGCCCCTGTTGGCCACACCAGTCCACTGCCCTGATTTGATCGCTGCTAGCTTCCAGATATTTTTGTTAGACCATGGAACAGAAATAGAACCTGTGTTCTCATCACTCCCCCTGTGACTGCACAGAAGGCTTCAGACTGTGTTGTTTGCAGCTCACTGGGCTTACCCTGCATTCCAAGCTTGCCCCTGCCTCAGGGGCTGTGTCCTGTGGCCCCCCACCTCCCCTTGCTCTCTTTGTAACTCTGAGTTGCAAACCCCAACTCCAGAATCATGCATGCAGAGCTGTTTGTAGTTTGTAGTTAAATGTTTCCTTTAAAATTTTTTTTTCTTTTTGCTTAGAACAACTGGGGTGTACGCCAGAGGTGCAGGAGGGGGGTGGCTGGGAAGAATTCACCAGTGACAGAGTGGGGAGCTGAACAGGCAGATCTACCGAAATACACTGCTGAGGGAAGCAGAGACAGGACAGGTCTGCTGCACCATATGTGGGTCAGCTCCCTGGCCAGGGACTGAACTCAAGCTGTAGTGGTGATAGTGCTGAGACTTAACCACTAGGCCACAAGTTGAGTACTTCTGTACCATATTTGGGTTCCCCCAAGAAGGGTTTGAAAGTTGTGGTCAATCAAACAGCTGGGTAATCCTTCTGCCCTGGACTACATTCCTCTGATTTCAGTTGAGCTTTCTTGTGAGTCGGTGGCCAGGGAGATGATGACTGAGGATGGCCTCACCCACACTGAGTGGTCAGCTGGCTGTTGTCTGGAGGGACGGTATGACTGAGTCACATGTCTCTGATAGACTCCAGCAGGCTAATCTGGACATTGTCACATGGTGGTGGCAAAGGATCTGAGAGGCAGGGGAGATACACTGAAGGGCTCTGGAGGTCAGGTTTGGACCTGGCGAACCATTCCTTTGGCCCCATTCTGTTGATCAAAACAAGTCTTGACCATCCCAGATCCAAGTGATAAGAAACACGCTCTAGCTCTAGATTGCAAAGTCACATTGTATTAAGTGCAGTTGAAATTATAATATGTGCTGTAATACAGTGTGTGTGTGGGGGGGGGTTGAAAATCAGGGCAATTTTTTGTAAGCAGTCCGTGAGTGGCATCAAGACAATGGCAGGAGAATTGGGTATTTCCTTTCCTCAAAGCAGCTAAGGGAATGCAGCTGCCACGGGGCCTCCCAAGCTATAACTTTGTCCCAGACCTACAGAACCAGTCAAACCTGCTCCCAGTCCTCTTTTATGCATTCTGCCTTTTGGGCTCAGCAAGCAGACTTTTATTTTTTTTTTTTAAAAACTTGTTTATTTTTATTATTATTTATGTCTTTTACATTATTGTGTATTCCCCGTAGGTTTCCCACCACCAATTCACCCATGAGCCATCACCATAGTCCCTTGTGCTCTTTTCTCCCCCATTTTGAGCCCTTATCCTCGGGCTCTTGACGAATGTCTCTTTTATTTGGTTCCCCTATATTCCTCTCAGGAGACTTTTAATGGAAACAAAGTGTGGCAGTTGGGTGAGCATATAAATGATGCAGTCTTAAATGTTTCTGCTCATGGGGAAATGTTTATTTAAGTTTTTAAATTTTTTTTTATTTAATTTTATTTTCTTATATAGTGGTCTCCATGAATCTCCTGCCACCATATCACCCATGAATAGTCATTTGTGCTCTTCCCTTCCCTGTTTTGACTTCTCTCCCTGCCTCTGCTTAGCTGTATGCCACAAATCTATGGTCAACTTGGCTAGTTTGTCCTTTTCTTGATTTTTTTTGTTTGATTTCTCTATATACCACATATAAGTGAGACCATCCAATATTTCTCTTTTCCTTCTGGTTTATTTCAGCTAGCATAATCCCTTCCACATGGGGAATGTTTTTAGTTTCCTGGAAGAAGAACCTGAAATGGGAATTCTTGTCAAGTAATTATTGAAGGAAAATTCTCAGGGAAGGGGGAGGGGACTAGGCTTGGAAATGGCCTCCCCTGGGCTCAGAATTGTCCCCCCCTTGAGAGAGGAGGCTGGAGTCCTATTAGTCAGCCGCTGCCTCAGGTTGCCCCTGTGTGAGGGGGACATGAGTCTTCTCATGTCCTCATGTGCCACTGTGATTTTATTGTGACTATAATCAGCCTTAGTTTGTAGAGACAATTTTAGCAATGGAATAGTTGCGAGCTCTCAATATTCGATACTTAGAGCTGTTGAGATACAGGAATATGGCTCAGGAAAGTGGGTCTGGGTTGTATCCCAAAAGCATCTATAAAGAGAAACATTATTTAGAGTGAATTCTAAACACAGAGAAGACTAGAGAAAATTTTGAAGAGGACTCTGTCTAAATGTTTGACAAGTTGTAATGTCACATAGGGAAATCCATTCTGTAGGTAGATATAAATTCCTAATTGGACCTTCCATATAAGCATATTTGGGCCTAACAGAAGGGAAGAATATTGCACAATCAGAGCAATCGGAAAATTTAAAAAACCTACTTTGGGAGTAGTGAGATTCCAAAAATGAGACTGGGTACCGTTTGGTGGGAAGAGAATATAGTGTATCTGTTAGGTTTTTCAAAGAAAGGTAGAGATAATAGCCAAGATCCCACATTATTGAGTCCATGTTCTAGTGAGAGATTCAAAAAGCACATGAGCAAAGGGGACATTTATTCAGAGTAAATGCTTTTCTTCTTTTATGTCTAGGGCTTTAATCCAATCCTCTCTTTATAACCCTTAGCTCTGGCTCATTGGGCCACATAGCCATTACAATCCAAGTGATCCCTGGTGCACATATAGTACAAGCCACAAAGGAGAAAAGAAAGGTCAAGAAAGTTCCTGAAAGGAGGAATCACTGTGTAAATCCCTCAAAATTCCATGACCTGGCACTGATTTGGAGTCTTCTTGGACACAAACTCTCAAATATGTGGGACTTCTGCTTAGCACAGAGAGCAGTGGAAATTTCTCATACCTCTAGTCCACAGCACAATAAAATCACTTGGGCACCTTTTAAAAATCCCACTGTCCTACTGTTCCCCAGACCTATAAGATAAGATTTTTTTTTGGGAGGGGGTTAGAAGGAGAGTGCCTATTGTGTCAGTGAGATATTATCTCAGTAAAATTTTGAAACTTGGCTTCTCCAATGAGAAAAGCAGCTGATGAAAGTTGAATATTTCAAAGTAAGTGGATTTA
Source organism: Scalopus aquaticus (assembly GCA_004024925.1). Lineage (NCBI taxonomy): Eukaryota > Metazoa > Chordata > Mammalia > Eulipotyphla > Talpidae > Scalopus > Scalopus aquaticus. The sequence continues at coordinate 12,752 of PVIJ01000274.1, forward strand.
AGGGAACTTCCCTATGATAACCATAGTATTTGACTTGTTTGCAAAGTAAAATTTCTTGTCAGGAAGTAACATTATGAAGCAAATTCCACAAATAAGTGAAACAAAGATAGTCAATAAAAGCCAACATAAGCCATCTTAACCACAGTGGTCTACATTCTGGGCAAATAGTGGTGCTAGACATTCAACTTCTAAAATTTTATCATAAATGAAGTCTACCCAGTGATGAAAAAATAAAGGAAGACTCAAATTCAGTTACAAATGTAATTTTTTTATCTTAAGATAAGTAAATTTGAAGATAAAATCAAAACATTTATAAGCATTTAGATCTTACATAGTAAAGTTACTGACTACTCTTCATGTACTTTCTTATTGTCCCTCTCATAACTTAATGATTAATGTTTATATTGATCTGAATCAATAACTCCTTTATCAAGCACATTTGTCTACTCTACAATTGTTACCTCACTAATCGAACCCTGAATTTCTTTCAGAGCAGCTTAGAACCCAGCTGAAATATTCACCCTCTACCCTCCTTTGCTGTTAGCCAGCTGCCAGCCCTAGCCAGTGACCTGTGAGTGGATGCAGCTCGTTGGAGCTTCCAGGATAATCGTTAAGAGGTAAGTGACACTGTTGGCATATATCCTTCACCCCTTATCATTCATCATTATTTTATTTTTTAAGATTTATTTATTTATGCATACAAGCTGGGGTGTAGCCAGAGGTGTGGGGCGGTGAGAGGATTCACCAGAGACAGAGTGGGGAGCAGAACAGGCAAATCGAGTGAAGTACACTGCTGAGGGGAGCAGTAGGCGAGACAGGAGAGGTCTGCTGCGCCATGTGGGAAGCTCCCTGGCTGGGGATTGAACTCGTGCTGCAGTGGCTCTGGATAGCTTCATAGTGCTGTGCTTAACCCGTTGTGCCACAAGGGAGGCCCTGTCATTCATCATTCTTCTTCCTGCATTTCATGTGGATGAGAGGGGAAGTGGAATAACCATCTTGTGGCCTAGAAGTGTTGACTCTAAAGACAAACATCATTTGCCAAGGCTGGCAGTGCGCAAAGACAGAAGGAACCTGGTAGCGTCATGGTTTTGCAGTATTAACTCAGGGTTGTCAAACATCATACTTATTGTGACAAAAAATAAACCCTATTTAGTTAGACTCTTGCAGTTCAGTTACTACTTCTTGCGGCCCCAGACAATACCAACTGTGGCATTAGAGCAGTGATTTTCGGAATTGATCATGTGTCAGAATCATCTGGAGGGCTTGCTGAGATACAGATCTAAGTCTCAGCTACAGAGATTTTGATTCAGTAAATTTGGGAAGAGGTATAAGAATTTGCATGTTTAACAAATTCTCCTTGTCTAGGATCCACACCTTAACAGCCCGCTAATAGAGACATTCAAAAAGGAGAAAAACTCTCTTATGGTGTGAGTGGAACCCTAGCTAGAGGAAGCGTTGGAATGAATGACACGTCAATGTCCATTTCTTGAGTCCCCGAGGTCAGTGACTGCTTACATTGGTCCAAAGATCTGGATATGTGTTATATTTAGCTGTCGGGGTTAGATAGACTCTCAAAATGGTTCAGCAAAAATTTTCTATCTGTTAGGTCAAACACCAATATGAATTGGTTTTTTTTTTTTTAACTTCTGCTTTCTTCATTAAAAAGATGTAAGGGAGGGGCCTCCCCGGTGGCGCAGCGGTTAAGCGCTGCGCTGTGGAGCTGTTGGCAGCGGCGATGCGAGTTCGACGCCCGGCCAGGGAGAATCCCACATGGTGTGGCAGACCTCTCCTGCCTCGCCCGCTGCTCCCCTCAGCAGTGTGTTTCTGATCTGCCTATTCTGCTCCCCGCTCTGTCTCTGGTGAACCCTCTCACCGCCCCACGCCTCTGGCCTGTACCCCAACTTGTATGTATAAATAAAAAATAAATCTTAAAAAAAAAAAAAAAGATGTAAGGGAATTAGGTCTTCTTGTAAAAGACACTTACAGAGAGACGTTTAGATATAAACAGCAAAGGCAACTCCCATCCAGCCTTTAGAGCCACTAGCATGGAATAAATCTCTTGCAAAAGACATGTTTTGGGGTGGCAGATTTTCACTCCCCTACAGTTCCATTTTTGAAACTTTCCAAGGATTTCCACAATTCAGAAGTTGAGTTGTTCAATTATTTCATTTCTCTGTTTTGAGAATAGATCATCACAATTAAACAGTTATGTCCCATTTCTGGAGTCCTTCTGTGGGTAGATCCAGCGTTAAACCTATATTATGTAAGTAGAAGTCCAGGATCTCTCCATGGCTGCTTTCAAAAGCAAGGAATGTCCAGACTGTAAAGTTTCTTCTGTCTGGGTCACCAAATTGTTGGGGCGCAAAGGAAATCATCCCAGGTCTTTTTGGGTGGTTCTAGGCTGGCAAACATCAGACAAGCATCTGACAGACGGACAAGAGAAAAAACCAGAGGTTTTAATAATAACATGTATAACATTTCTGTCTACATGGGAGAGACCCAGCCTGACTGAGTAACTCTGCTATATGAAATCTTATCTTCCCCTGGAGCTACTGTGCTATTTCCTGGGATCCAATTCACATATGTAGTAAATTTCAGGCACCAATGGTTTCCTTTTACTATATCTGCCTGCTGCAAACATTTCCTCTGAAGTTTACTGAGGGAACAGCTTTTCTATAATATCAGTGAGTTTACAAAAACTCAAGGTGACATTGTCTTACCTTTCCTCGTTTGAAGTCTCTTGCACACCATCTTCAAATAATTGCTCCAAAGAAGCCAGGGGATATTAATTTTCTGTAAAAACTGATTTATAGCTGGCTACCTCTGAGAAGATGGTCTGAGTCACTCTCCTTGACTCATGCTTACTGCAGAATATTCAATGATAAAACTCTTTCCTGTAAAATTTATGGGCAAACTTTAAGTCCTCCTCATTAATTCAGCAATTAATTTTGAGACCAAATAGGAAAAGCAAATAAAGGCCACTTGCAGAGCAACAGAAAGGGCTGCCCCAAATTTGAGTTTTTAGGCTCTTTCCCCAGATTATGACTTTTGAGTCTTTACCCTTCACAATCCATGTGCCTCCCCCATGAGGGAGGAAATTGACTCCTCTCCAATTACAAGGTCAAAGTAGTCAAAATGTAAGCTTTTTGAGAATCTACAGGGTAGGATGATAACTATAAAAATAATATGAGTATTTTCATTTATGGGCATAAGTCACTTTTAATGACTAAACCCTGAATATTAAAAAAGTCATTTAGGTCCTTCTAATGACCTTGCATGAGGTATTCAGTTATTCTTTCCATTTTACGGATGGGTAATCAGGGTAAAGACAGGGGGCTCCCTTGACCTAAAGCACAGCTATTAACGTGGTGAAGCCTGGATTAGAGACCCAGCAGGCTAGTCTCACAGCACACAATCAGAGGATGAACTAATCAAAATAAGAGAAAACGAACAAATAAAAAAAATCTGGACTAATTCCAGAGAAGCTTGGTTCTTTGGGTTTTTTTCATTGTCAGAACTTTGGAAGAAGTTGGCATATTTTTGTAAGGAAGAAGTTTTGTGGGGACAAAGGCTTTTGGTGCACTTAGCTTTGATACCAGGCCAGGAGCGGTATAGGACTCTAACAATTACAAGATGCCCAATTATTTATTATAATTGTATATGATATAATTATGTATGCATTTATATAATACATAACATTTTATAACATGTATTTAACAATGCCTAACATATGCTGTATACATAATATCTACTATGTTGATGATAATGATTGCATAATACATGGTACTGACATAGCTTTGTAATAGTTTTATTAGGTTATTATTCATAACATAGAATTCAGTAATTTAAAGTGTGCAATTCAGTAGCTTATAGTGTAGTCACAGTTATTCAGGGATCACACCATCTAACTCCAGAACATTGTCATCACCCCAAGAGAAGTATACCTATTAGTTGTCACTCTTTTTCCATTCTCTGGTTAGTGCTTGACAGCAATTCATTTTTTTGTGTCTATAGAGTGGCCTATTTGAATATTTTACATAAAAAATTATGAAATAAGTGGTATTGTTTTCAGGGTCAGCCATATTAGAATGTATCGGTATATCATTCCTTTTGGTGGTCAGATAACATTCTATTGTTTAGCATTAATCAGTTGATGTACACTTGGGTGGTGTCCACCTTTAGGTGGTTATTAATGCAGCTAATGGTGTTCATGTACAGATTTTTATATTGTTATTTTTTCATTTCTCTTGCTGTGGAGAATATCTACATGTGGAATTGCTATTGTAACTCTTTGTTCCTTTTTTTAAAAGATTTATTTATTTATGCATACAAGAGCTGGAGTGTAGGCCAGAGGTGTGGGAAGATGAGAGGATTCACCAGACAGAGTAGGGAGCAGAACAGGCAGGTAGACTGAAATACACTGCTGAGGGGAGCAGCAGGCGAGAGACAGGAGATGTCTGCTGCGCCATGTGGGTCAACTCAGTGGCTGGGGATTGAACTTGTGCTGCAGTGGCTGCCGATAGCTTCGTAGTTTTGATATTTATACACTTGCACCAGCAGGGAGGCCCCAGTCTTTGATTTGTAAGGATATGTCAGACTATTCTTCATCTGTAGAACCACTGCACCATCTTACAGTCCCATCAGAATGCGTGATTGCCCTCACCAATATTGATTATTTTACTGTCTTTTTCATTTCAGTCATCCTAATGGGTGTGATGTGGTATCTCATTGTAGTTTTGATTTATGTCTACACAGTAACTAGTGATGTTAAGCATCTGCTTTTGTGCTTAATGACTTACCAGATGTGTTTTTTGGAACAATATCTTTTGATGCTCTTTGCCCATTTTTAAATTGTTTTCTTTTTTGTTGTTGTTGTTGACTTTTAAGTGTTCTTTATAGGGTGCAGTCCCCTATCAGAAAGGTAATTTGCAACTATTTTCTCTATCCTATGGGTCATCTTCTCATTTCCTTTATAGCAAAAAAAGTTTTTTATTTTCAAGTCCAGCTTGTCAATTTCACTCCTATGTGGAATATAAAGAAGCAAAGTAAAGGAACAGATGAAAAATTAACCAAAACAAACCCTTGAAATCTGACTGCAGAACTGAGGCTATCAGAAGGTGAGCGTGAGTGGTGGGAGCAAAGTGGGGAGGGGGTCCAATGGACTATGGCGAAGAAATACTGGGGCTTCTGTGGTGGTTGTGGTGTGATGACATACATATGTAGAGATGTGAACCTATACCCCTAAAACATAGAGTGTTGTAAATCAATGTTACCTTATTAAATATAATAAGCAGTGAAATTCTTAAGCTGTTATCTTTGACCACATTCAACCACATCTTAGTCTGGTTTCTAAGTTCTTAAAGATTTCAATGAAGGTCTAATTGTCCTTAAATTGTCGTTACATTATTGAAGAGGGTTATTGAAGAGGGTTTTCCTCCACATTTATTTGAAATTGAATGGTCAATTAAAGTGCACATTAACTAACCTCTGTATCTACTTGACTTCTAAGGTATTTAAGGGATATTAAAATAAAGCAGCTTGAATGGCTATAAGTCCCATGATTCTTTTAAAGGTTTTAATTATTTATTTTTGTGTAGAAGAGCTGAGGTATAGGCCAGAGGTGCTGGGGGTGGGAGGGGTGAGAGGACTAGAGTCAACTTGGAATCTTCCTTGTTCAAATGTCTGGTATTACCTCAGGTCAGAAGATAAAAATAGTGCAGCTGGAACATCTGGGGATCATTGGCCTTCTCTCTCTCTCTCTCTCTCTCTCTCTCTCTCTCACTCGCTCTCTCTTTTTTTTCTCTCTTAGTAGTGTCGCCAAATGATATCTTCAGAAGGAAGCCTCAGAGTAGTCAGATTTCTTACAAGCAGCTGAAGACACCAAGAGAACAAAGAGGAAGCTGCATGACCCTTTTCAAACCTACCTTGCAAGTCACACTCCATTGCACTCTTTAGATTGAGTCAATGACAGTTTTAAGGGGTGGAGAAATAGGCCCTGTATCTTAGTGGGAGGAGTGTCCAAGAATGATCAGCACTTTTAAAACCATCCTACTTCCTGGGGATGATTTGGGTCAACCTAAACAATGTGTGCTTTTCAGGTTTCGAGAAACTATTTCATACTTTTCCACTTGGAATCAAATTTTAGAAATTATCCTTTGTCATGCTGTTCTGATCATGATTGTAATGAGGTGAGATTATCAGGGCATAGCAAGAAAGTGGTTTCTTAGATAACTGCCAGAAAAGAGGCTTGCCCATCACATGCAAATGCAATGGTCTCCATCTGGACATATTGACATGTTTTGGATGATTGGGATCTCTTTTAATGATTGTTAAATCTCACAATACTTCTCTCTCGTGCTGTTTGGGCTTTTACTATGGAATACAGCTAGTATCAAGAAAATCATTCTCTTTCCCGTACTTATTAAAAACAATGAGGCACTCTGGAGGGACTGGGATGCAATCTGATGTTGTTGTCCAGGGTTTGATCATTTTCTGGAAAAAGATAATGTTATCTTTTGTCCAAGTGGTCAATGAGTACAACATATTCCTCTGGCTGTTTTGATTGGTATAGGCCTAGGTAACTGATTCATGCCAGCCAAATTGTTGTTATCCAGTGTTAATTGCAATCTTTGGCATGACTCATGTTCAGGATAAAAGGGAAAATACACACGTATTTGACTATATCAAGACTCAATACTCTGCTCTCTGTGACCACCCTTATGGTAATTACTTCTGGTAATTACCAAGTCTATAAATAAAATCAAAGGCAGGGAAAAGGCAATATGGGTGTGTATTTACATGACCCTCCAGAAGAAACCACTTTAGAGCGGATTATGGAATCCTGTTTCTCACATGTTTACCAGGAGGTATATAAAAGGTCTTCATAGGGGAAAGTATACGGTATTGTCAAAATATGCAAATTCTGCTTCGTTTTAATTTCTGATCCTGAGTCCAATCCTAACCCTCTTTATTGCACCTTATATGCTTTCAGAATGATAGAAGAATGAAATTCACCATTATGGAGTTGACTTATTAGAAATCATGGTCTGTTGAATAAAGAGCAGTAGGTAAAATTATAAAACCAGCAAAATTATAAAACCAGCACTTGTTGGTGTGCATTTGTTGAAGCTTGTAAAAGCTATTCTCTTTTTAGGGACTCTAGTAGTACAAACTCTGGGGTGCTGTGATAACCTCCTTTCTTCTCAAGGCCCAGATTCTGTCTAGTTCATTGACAAATATTTATGATTCTAGTGACTGGGTTCATTCAACTTTTATTCAACATGCATTTATTGAATACCAACCACATGTCAAGGTCTTTCTTAGGTATTTTATTTATAGAAATGAGACATCCAGTCATAGTGTTGAAGTGTGGAACTTATAGTTGAGCACCATGTCTTTCTGGAATAGCAGCAGTCGGGGAAGAGGGAGTTATATATTATTTGTTTCTACTGTAAAGCTAAGAGGGAACCAAAAGAGGGTTTTTTAAGCTTTTTTTTTTTTTTTAAAGATTTATTTTATTTATACATACAAGCTGGGTACAGGCCAGAGGTGTGGGGCGGTGAGAGGGTTCACCAGAGACAGAGCGGGTAGCAGAACAGGCAGATCAGAACTACACTGCTGAGGGGAGCAGCGGGCAAGGCAGGAGAGGTCTGCCGCGCCATGTGGGATTCTCCCGGGCCGGGCATCAAACTCGCGTCACCGCTGCCGACAGCTCCACAGCGCAGCGCTTAACCGCTGCGCCACCCGGGAGGCCCCGGGTTTTTTAAGCTTTATAGTTAAATGATGCTTATTCTTTCTCTCAGTCATATGTCCTATACATTCTTTCTAGAAAAGAGACAGAGAACCCCAGAGGTGGCTGATTTAATAGTAAATGTTTTCTGAAAGTCCTAACCTATTATTTGTATTCCTCTAGGATAGAAAATGACAACTGCTTATTCAAAGGAGATATACCTGTATTACTCTATCAATATGAAATTTTGTCTTAGCACAGAGCTGGACTGGACTTCTTAACTTGAGGCTAATGTAGAAGGGGAAAGGCCAAAATACTGTTACTAGGGAAAAAAAATTAATGGGCCGATTTCATTTTATATTTCCTCTGTCTACCACCAGAATGGAGAGGACTCTGGGAAGTAAGTTGGGGAGTCAAGAGATAAAGCAGACAGTCTCACCAACTGGAAGAATCCAATGAACTTTATATGAATAAGAAAAAAAAAAGTGTTGAGTTACTGAAATTACAGAGATTGTTTGTTACAGCAGCTAACATTTTCCCAAAGTCATAGTTGACTACCTCTCTTTTCTAAGGTACTGCCCCACTCATACGCATATTCCTATTCCTAAACTGCCCTTCGATCACTAGACCACCTTGATGGGTCTTTGGCTCATTTCAAAGGGACATTGACCCTAATTAGGAAAACAGGTGTAAGAAACAGAATCCTCTCCTTCCCACACCATTGGTTACAGACACCATTTAGTGAGCACTAACTGCAAGTTACTGTGTTAAGCAAAGGCAGATTTATCATGAAGCTAATAGAGCTTAAAGTCAGGGCCCTTCACATGCATAGTTGCTCCCCAGCCTTGAAAGAAACTTAGCATATTGATGCGGTTGTCTGTTTTTATGAAATTTGCAAATGTAATTTTTTTAAATCTGTGGGATGGAATATTTGTATAAACATCAGCCTCCACCAAACCTAGATGCAGTCTTGAGACAGAGTGTTAGCATGCATTTTCAAATGTCATCCTCAGAGCCATTATATAATAGGTACCCTTATTTTATAGAGAAGAAATCTTGATTCCTGAAGATTTAAAGTTACTTGCCCCAAGTCATCCAGCTCTGACTTGTAGAAACCAGGATTGAAGCACAGACTCTGAATTCAAAGCTTATTGCTGCCTTTGGGGGGCCTCTAGCCTATGGGCCTTGTGCACGTGGCCCAGGAAGGATGGAGCAGGAATAGTAATGTTTCACATATTTCTCTTGGGCCCTTTGCATGAATTCCTTCAGATCGACCCTAATTTCTTTGGTCCCAGATAAGATGGGCCAAAGAGTTTTTCCAGAGCTGAATGTTAACTTCAAGTGTTAATTATATGTACTAGAAAGCACATAGACTTAGCATCAGAAGATGTGAATTTTAGAACAAGGAAACAATTGGATGTAATGGCACAGATTTTGCCAAGAGATCTGCTGGAGGTAGCAGCAAGCAATTGGATCAACTTAGGTCGTCAAAGGCAGTGGAAAAGCTTCAAAGCTCATTTCTACCTCAGCTTGCTGGGGCTCACACAGTGCAAGGGAACTGGAAGGTGTGGTAGATAAACAGGCACGCTCAGGAAGGGGTATTTAAACATGCAACTCCAGATGAGCCTTCGGGGGGCTAGCAATGCTCCAGGCTACGAGAACCTACCCAGCTGTTACCCATGTGGTAGGTTTATCCCCAACTAATGCGCCAGCTGGTGGAGTTTTATTTCCTTGTTGACTTTTTTGCTACCAGCTGGGGAGTCATGGTAACTGTAAACAAAGATTTAGAACACTAATAAAGTGTTGGGAGCCAATGCCTTTGGCTCTGCAAGTACTAAAATCACTACCTGTGGATTGGTAGCTGGTATGTTATGGGGGGAGGGGGGAGGGAAGAGGGGGACCTAGTCACACTGACTGGTGGAGAGGAGAAGGCCAGGAGCATGGAGGTGAATGAAGGAGAAGGGGATGTGATTTCTGAAGCCTCCAGGTCCAGAGTCCAAGGTTTATGTACTTGTAATAAATGCTGTTGGATGGGTTGAATGGGCAGGGCCCTCCCCCCCAGCTCCCCCCCAGCTCCCCAGATGCTGTGAATGTTGACTGCCAAGGGCTCAGAGGGTCCTCCTCTCTTATGAATTGCCCCACATGAGGCTCAGGTAGCTACACCTGCATTACTCCACAAGTAGAAACCTCCAGCAAAGACTGACTGATACAGGATGCAACCGGCCAGCCCTTCTTGCCTTAAGGTGGGGGTGATTGCATCAATGTTGTGTTTTATTTTCCATGGATCAGACCAAGTTTATATTTTACCTGAGCCACGTTTATCTTTTACCATGTTTAAACTTGAACTTATATTTTATGTATTTAGCTTCCTAGCCTGTTGGCTTTCTACCCTTAGATGTTTCTCCTGAGAAAGGTCCCTCAATATCCCATGTGCACCTGATAATCCTTGTCTTACATTGTTTCTGGGGACTCTCATGTAAGATGCTCTGAGGTCTTAGGGCCTGGTGCCACAGCTAAATCTGGCAGAAAGTGAGCAGCATTTTGAAGTAGAAAATTCTCAGAGGTTTATCGAGGGAAATCCCCTAGCTATGTGTATACATAGAGGTGATAGAGATTGAGCAAGTGTTAGTTTGTGGCAGTGTAGGGTAAATGAAGTTTGCCAGGCTCTTAAATAATTTATTCTAAGCAGGAGTGGGTAATAGAATTTTTCCCAGTATGGGGTAGATCAGAATTTCTACATAGGACTCACTTATAGATTCAGACTTGGAAAGCAAAATGCATGTTAACAATCTGTCTCAAGACTGCATCTAGGTTTGGTGGAGGCTGAATTTTTGCCCACTGTGGGGTAAAGCAAAATGCAAAACTTGGGCCTTTCTGGTGGCGCAAGGGGTTAAGTCTCAGCACTATGAATCTATGGGCAGCTGCTGCAGCACAAGAGTTCAATCCCTGGACAAGGAGCTAATTCTCTCACCCCCCTCCCCCACCTTTAGCCTACACCCCCCTGCTCTTGTATGCATAATAAATAAATACATAAATAAATAAGTCTTTTAAAAAAAAAAAAAGAAATGCAAAACCCTGGGATACAAATTAGAGGCTGAAATAATAGCCAGACCATGATGATACTTGCAATGGCTAGCCTGGCTAGGTACAGTACTGCATCTTAAGGGCTAGAATACCTGAATTGCCAGTCTTGGGGGGGTATAAAATGGGAGGAAGAGGGGGATGAGAGAGGAGGGATAGCTGTAAGCCAAGAACCGACTATCATTAATCTAGAATTGCACCCAGGAGGGTTTATTGGGAACAGAAAGCTGGCTAGTTACTGACCCCAAGTCACACATTCACTATGCCAGATTCCCAGTGTCTAAATCAAATCTTGTCTTTAGAAATCCCAAAGAGAACAGCAAGAATCCTGAGCCACTAAATGTTTTTTCCATAGAGACTCAAACTCTTTACTTCTAGTACAGTTGTATTGTACTTATTTTGGGAGACGCTTCCTAGAAGCAGACCTTGAGACAAGAATACACATGCAACTCGACTTATAAGGGAGGTTCTCTTAGGGAACACTGGGTATGGAAAGCCACACAGAGAAGTGAAGGAGAGTTCCAGCTTTAGCCCAATTCCTTGGCCTAATTCTAAGGCAGAAGACCTGGACTTTCCTGTTCCCACCACAGTTAATTATTGGATAAGGGTTACTCTTGAGGGTCTAACATTCCAGCATCTTTTGTCTTTCAGTAGCCATTCCAGTAGCCCAACAGTGGTTCCCCATAGCTCATCACAGACATGGACAATTAGAAGCAAAACACTTAGAGGGTAAAGGAAAATATACTGAAGTTTAAAAGGATCGAAGGGGATACTAGTGGAACACCAATAGATACCATACTTAAGATTATTTTAAGGGATTGGAAATGGATTTCTACACAGTTTCAGTTTATTCTTGTTCACAATATAAAATGGGGAGGGCTTGGGACTCACCATCAGAAGGTGTGAGTTTAGTCTTAGAGATGACTCATAAACTGTGATTTGTTCAAATGAGTCATTCAGATTCCCTGGTCCTCAGTTCTGACATTGATGGATTTATTACACTGGGCAACAAATTTTTACAAAAGTCATGTTACTGAAATAAAATTAGTCATATCCTATCAATTTGTATGTGCTCAACATGAATATGACAGTCAAATTCTAATTTTGGCTCTAGTTTTTTTTTTTTGTAATCTGCAATAAATTGATGTTTACATCAGAAAATGCATGCCAATAGTAATAGGCCTATGGTTAATACCTGTAAAAAAATCAAGTCATAGACTACTTCTTAGATTTCTTCGCTTGTCTCTTGTACGGCTATTCAGGAGCATCTCTGGGGAGTGTCCAGCAGTAGTCAGCCAGGATTGTAGTGGACCATTTTCCCCGGTATCTTTGTTCCATTGATGTGATATCTTGATGAAAATGTTCACCATATCACTAACCATTCCACAGTTTTCAGGGGAGAAATCCAGATGGGAATGAAGGAAGTGGATCTTTAGAGACATATCGCAGCCAAGTTTGTGATACTGCATCAGCATGTCTTCTACTAGTTCCTTGTAGTAGTTTTCTGCCCTAACATTCCCAAGAAAGTTTGTAGACACTAGGTGAAAAGCATTCTATGCTTGTTTTGCATTACCCTGCAGCAAGTTGTTGAACTGGTCATCTTTGTAGAGCTCTCCAATCTGAGGACCCACAAAAACTCCCTCTTTAATCTTTGCTTCGCTGAGTTGAGGAAATTTTTCATGCAGGTATCGGAAAGCTGGTGAGTCTAGTCCATGGCTTTCACGAAATTCTTCATCAAACCTAATTTGATGTGAAGGGGTGTGATGTGTAGTGGGTTTTTGTAAGCCTCGACCAGAGCTGGGTGCTGGATATTCTTCTCTCCAACTGCTACATTTCGTCTGCGAGTCCATTCCTTCCACAAGTAGTACAATTTACTTGCTTGGCTATCCCACTCACATAAGAAACACATGTATTTTGTATATCCCTGCTGCAGTCCCATTAAAAGGGAAACTAGCTTCAAATCACCACAGATGTGCCAGCTGTACTTGTTATACTCAGTGGAATTCAGTAGCTGCTTTAAGTTATCGTATGTCTCTTCCATGTGGACAGCATGCACTACTGGAATAGATGAAAAACGGTTTCCATTGTGCAAAAGCACAGCCTTAAGACTCAGTTTTGAAGAGTCTAGAAACAGTGTCCATTCTTGTGGGTCATGAGTGATTTCTAAGGCATTCATGAGGGCCTCAATTTCGGAACAGAATACCAGAGTTCTTTCCTTTCTGAAGAAAGGCTCCAACTGCTGGTGGCACTTTCGATAGAAAGTAATTGTGACATCATCTTCTAGAAGATTCCATTGTTGGTGTCTTGATCCTAGCAATTCTGCCTTGTTCTTGGATAAGTCCAAATCACGAACCAGGTCATTTAGTTCTTCCTGTGTTAGTCTGTGTGGTTGATGATACACCACAGTGAAAATCTGGATCACTGCATGCTGATGGAACAGGAGATGAACAGGTGGGCTCACCCTTGTCCTCATCAGATGAATCAAGAGAATATTCTTCTGGAGGTTCTGGAATAGGAAGTTCCTCACCTGTGGAATTGGTCTCAATGCAGATGGAATGTTTGGGTAGACTATTCTCAACTTCTTTTGCTTCATTATTCTGCCAGAAAGAGGAGGATCCAAACAGAAGTAACAGTCTTTTCTGTGGTTGCTAGGCTCTCTCCACACCATGGGGACTGCAGACGGCATTCATGTTCTTTTGACATTTAACCACAGTGAAAGCTGTGTTGTACATGTAGCACAGCTTATATGCGGTGTCCAAGGCTTGTCTTGGTCACCAACCTTGCATCCGAAGTAAAGATGATAAGCCTTCTTTACTTGAGTAATGATACTTTTCTTCTGGTTGGCAAATGTCACTTCTCCACGCTATTAACTCACTTTCACGGCATTACTGTTCTGTATTGTGCCTAAATGGATAAAATAATAACAGTTTTATGGAACAGTAGCTTAAACTGTCTTGCACAAAGTCTGAACTATTTTCAATGCTCAGCCTTTCTTTCTTTTTTTTTATTGTTATTTATGTCTTTTACATTTTGTATTCCCCTTGGGCAGCCCACCACCAATTCACCCATGATCCATCTCCATGGTCCCCTGTATTCTACTCTCTCTTCCATTTTGTGCCCTTATCCTCCCCTTCCCCCCCCCCACACCGCTGAGTGTCTCTCTCCCACCCGGCCTCCCTATAGCTCAGCCTTTCTGACAGGGCTTTCTATAGTGTACTGCTGACGTCAGCTTACTTCAGCAGCCACCTGGCAGTAGTATTGCATTGCATAAGAAAATGATGCAATCAATTCTGGATGATGTGTGCATGATGATATTATGCATTGCTATGCAGTATTACATCATTCTAGGCTGATTTAGGATGTTGTTGCAGTCCTACTGGATAAATTTACACGGTGAAACATATAAAATAAATTATATGAAATATCTTCAAAGCGATAGTTAATAAAAAATTTTCAGGGTTATATTCATGGTCAGCACACCAAGATACTACAGATTAAGGCCTTTTTAAGTCAGTAACGATCTCAATGTTGACCTGTGTTATTATTTTTTTCTTACCTTTTAAATATTCATTGATATTTGCTGCTGGATCTGTTTTCTTAAATTTTTTTATTTTATTTATGTATTTTTACATTTTTTTAAAAAAGATTTATTTTATTTATTTATGCATACAAGAACTGGGGTGCTCAGATGTGGGAGAGAGAGGATTCACCAGAAACAGAGTGGGGAGTAGAACAGGCAGATCTACTGAAATGAGGGGAGCAGCGGGTAAGACAGGAAAGGTCTGCTGCACCATGTGGGTCAGCTCCCTGGCTGGGGATCGAACCCATGCTGTAGTGGCTGGCCATAGCTTGACAGTACTGAGACTTAACCCTTGTGCCACCAGGGAGGCCCCATTGTTATTCATTTTTGTACAGTGTTTGGTTTCTCCTCTCAGGTGTGGTCCCCATAAAATTACAACCACCAAGACACCCGTGATCCATCACCATAGACTCCCAGGAATAGCACCTGGATCTATGGGTTTTTGATGAACAGGTCTTGACTAGAATAGATTTTTTTTATTTTTTCTTGTGATTTTGTCAGTTTTTTTCATAGTGTTGGCCATCTGAATATAGTGTTGTTCCTTTTATCATTATGTGATATTTCCTCTTACACTTTTTGTTTGAATTCAGTTTCACTTAACATTAATACGCTATATCACCTTTCTTTTATTTAGTGATTGCTTTATTTGTTGTTTTATTTTCTTCCTTTATTTTTTAAAGTTTCTGAATGCTAATGTTTTAAGTATCTACAAAAAACCACATATGGCTGGATTTTTCCAACCTGGTCTGGTAATCTACTTATACGCAATGTGAATTCATTTACATTTATGTTAATTACTATTTTATTGACACTTACATGTATGGTTTCATTTAATGTTTTATATTTAGTATGCTCTTTATTTTCTTCTTTTCCCTCATTTCCTTCTTTCTGTTTGATTGTTTCAAACTTTAACATATTTACATAAATGTAAACATCTTTGGCAAAGTCTTTGCCAGTCAATATCTCAGCCCTCCTCCCAAATAACCCAGGAACTTTAGTAGGCTTTAATTACTCACTGAACATCTTTCCCTGCTGTATTTTCCTTGGGAGTATTTAGATCATACCAAATTGTGTGAAAATGCAATTCTTTTTATAGAGTCAAATAGTAAGTTATATTTATCAATAAATTCTTTACTAAGTATTGTTTCTGTACTCTAGCCATCTCTGCTTATCAGAGTGTTTTCTTATCTTGTTTGAAATATATTCTCTAGTATTTAGTTTAGCAAGATCTGTGGGCTGTCTCATTATTTCTACTTCATCTAGAGTGAAATCATTTCAGTTGTTGATTTTGTTGCTGTTTTTCTAAAATTATTTTCTCACATGTTTTGGAATTCTGTTGTTGAATACAGACTCTCCTCTCTCTCTTCCCATCCCCTCTCTTATATAGTCTTGCAATTTATATTTATATTTGGTCTCTTCCTCCACTTTTTCAGAAGAATATTCAGTCCAAAACTAGGGCTTATGTTGGTATCTTAGTGCTTCCAAATTGCACTGATATTGGAGTTTTTACATATTCAGCCACCAAGTTAGCAGATAGTTAAGCCTATGAAAGACTTTCTTAGAGCTTTCCTGCTATACAGCTTTATATAAGTGGTAGTTCAGAGAGTCATTTTAAGAGTTTGTTTCAGCCTTCTTTAATGAATGAGGAAAACTCAAACTTGCCTCTTATTTCAAACAGTGAGTTTGACGTCTGAGTCTCTTGGGACACTTTTAGAGTAATCCACAGGAGCCCAGATTTCTCCATTTGCTTCTGGATTTGGAATTAAGTGAGTATGTAAACTTAGTTCCAATTACTCTTAGGTGCTCACTGTCATTTCTTGTCTTCAGAGATGTTATCTCAAGTTTTAGGAAAGTTATGTCATCTTAAATTCCTCTTTTTACATGTCATATATTGTATCAGTTAGCTATTGTCACATAACAAACCACTCCTGAAAAGTGGGTAGTTTACTGCAACAATCAATTATTCTCACTCCTCTGTATGGCTTGGTTAATCTGGGATGGGTACAGCCATGCAAATCTGTTTCACTTTGCAGGAAGTGAAGGAACAAAAATCCTGGCATCTTTTACCTGTTGCTATTCAATCTCCTACTGGTATCCGACCACCTTTTAGCTGAGCTGAATGATAACCAAATGACTAGAAGACCTTTGGTGAGTGCTGTGAATGTCTGTCCCTTGGAGCACAGAACTGTATAAAGAGGGTGAGAGGATGCAATAGAGAACATCCAGCACATGATCCAAGGGGAGACATAGGTAACTGGAAAATCACTGGAGATACAGTGCTTGTATAAACAGAAAATGGAGACTCACAAGTCCAACAGAATCTGGAAAATCTCTCTTTTCTTTTTTTTTTGGACTTTTGGAAATTGCAACTCTTGGCTCAAAAGGAGGGTGTGGAGACAGAGGAAACCCAGTATCTCCCAGTGGGAAAATCCTGTCACCTTTGAAATCTTGTCTTTCACTCAGAGAAATATTGTACCCTTTGGAATTTGTATTACTTAGATCTTATCAGTCTAGTCTCATATTGAAAAGAAAGAGAGCAGTGCATTTTTTCTCCATTCCATATACACTGGAGTGGCAGTCAGGAAAATTATTGAGTTCCATCTCTGCCATAGTCATCTTCTGTGACCTTGGATAATTCACAAGATTTCCTGGGTCTCCAGTTTCCTTCTGAAGAGAATAAGGAGGTTGAATCAAGTGCCATCACAACTCTGAAAATTGTGACTTGTAGATGAGATAAACAACACTCGAGGGTTTATTTTTAATTGAAAAATATTCAATACTGACTGCCCATAATGGATTAGGGCCCACCCTAATAACCTCATTTTACCTCTTCAAAGACCCTACCACTGCGACAGTCATATTCTGAAGTACTGGGGGCTAGAACTTACACAGGTAACTTGGGGAGTAGGATGGGGAAGGCAGAAGGTGGACACAGTTCAATCCATATCAGTTTAATGTGAGTGTTAAATGATTTTGTACATGTTAAGAGCTTAAATCTACGGAAAAATGGCTGTGCATTCAACATTAGCTATAAAAGAATTTTTTATAGTAGTAGCAATAGGTGTAGTGGCAATAGTATTTAAATCAGCAGCAGCATCACTAGCAGAAATAATAGCAGTGCTGCCTGAAAGCAAAGAAGACATCTTTCTGAGAAAGGAAAGCTTTGCCCTAAAGAGAAGAGGCATGCACAGAAATTGTATTCATCTCACAAAATTCCAGTTTCTATGGCTGTGCAACCTATCACATCAAAATGTGGTAGCTTAAACCAACATTTCTGTTCTTCAGGAATCTACAATTTCAACGGGGCCCAAAGAAAGAACTCACTCAGCCACACTTGTATTTAGCTGGAACAGCTCAAAGCCCCACTCACATGTAGAAGCTGGCTGTCAGCTGAGTGCCAGTTGAACACCTCTATTTTTCAGGGCCCTTCCATGTGGCCCTGACAACCTGTTGCCTGTGTTCTCAGGGTGACCAAAAAAAAAAAAAAAAAGAATGTGGAACCACATTCTTCAGGACCTGTGGTGGCAATCCCTGACAAGGCAGGGATGCCATGGGGTCTGGAGGCTGGCAAGCCTCTCAGGCCCCAGAAAATCTTTATGTTTTTCTCTTCTTTTTTCTGGGCTCTCATGTGGTCTCGCCTCTTCTGTAGTCACGCTGCTTGTCCTCTTGTAGCTGCCCCTCCTGGAGCTGTCCATCCCTGGCCTCTAGGCTCACGCATGCCCACACCCATACGACAGGTGTCCACAATCAGGCACAGGTGTCCCATGCCCATGCTCCCAACAGCCTTCTACATCAACACCATCAAGGCCGTAGGTGATAGCCACAGAGGCTAGTGACGTAAAAAGCCTGATCAATTCATTCGCACTATAGGACCTAACGTCAAGTCATTCAAAATCATTTCTGTTGCATCCTATTCATCAAGGCATTGATAAGGTCTGTCCATGTTCCTAGGAGGAGAAATAGGCTGATGGAAAGTAGCAGGATTCTGGTCCTAAAAATACTATTGTGGTAATTTTTGAAAAATACAATGCTCCATTCATCCTTACCTACCTACCTCCCCATACAAAGGCCCTCCTTCTGGAGCATTCTTCTATCAAACAGTGTTGGGTTTGTGATTTTTTTCCGATCATCATTGGAGCCCTATACCTATTACTCAGTTCACAGCACTTAAGAATAAAATGGTACTTTTTTTTTTTAGATTTATTTTTTATTTATACATACAAGTTGGGGTACAGGCCAGAGGTGTGGGGCGGCGAGAGAGTTCACCAGAGACAGAGCGGGGAGCAGAACAGGCAGATCAGAAGTACACTGCTGAGGGGAGCAGCGGGCAAAGCAGGAGAGGTCTGCCACGCCATGTGGGATTCTCCCTGGCCGGGCGTCGAACTCGCGTCGCCGCTGCCAACAGCTCCACAGCGCAGCGCTTAACCGCTGCGCCACCGGGGAGGCCCTAAAATGGTACATTTGGTCGAAAATTTTTGAGAAGAGCTTTGTAAAAGCGAAATCCCCAAATAAAGGTTTGGTGAGCATCACAGTCCTTTTCTAATGACACACAGAAATGGAGGTTGACTTTCTGATTTTCCAGATGATTTTTCCTTTTTATGACCACCCTGTTCCAACCCTGCATGGGGAACTCAGATTGTCATTGTTAAAAATGAAGCCTAGAAATTAAGAAGATCCCCAATGCCCTGATCTGCAATAACATTCTATGAAAACAGAAGAAAAAGAGAATGAATTAAGAAAATGAAAAAGCATTATGCTGGGTCCATCGAAGGAAGAAGCTGAGCTGATGCTTGCTTTTTGTTTGAATGCTGTGCCTGGCTTTCATGATGGCAATAATAATTTATTGACAAAATGCTTTTATTGAGTTGTCTTCACTGAAGAGGCCCTGCATGCTTTTTCACCAGCTTGCTACAATTAAAAGCAGCAGTAAACAGAGCCTTTCTATTTAGATTGAAAAGAAACAATTAAGCTTGCTCAGCTATAAATAGGAGGCAGCTTCCCGTCTATGGCCCCAACTGCTCACATTAAAATCTCCAGCCACACATGCCCCCAATTTATTTCTACAGGAAAAATGATGAATTGTTAAATTCTAACTTTAAAACAGACAATTTCTTTAAAAATAGAGATAGGTAAATTAGGCACAATCCTAGATAATTACTGGGATGTCCATGAGGCCAGCAAATTATATACATGCTGGAAATGTAAATTTACAGGTTTCTTGTTTTTTTCCCCCCTCCCTCCAAATTCCTGGTTTAATGAGGATTGTTTTGAGAAAAAAGATACCAAACATCAAGCTGTTCTCAAAAATAACCCACAGTATCAACTTTAGAAAACAAATCTTAAGTCTATTATACTATTTTTTTCCTAGAGGATGCATTTGACACACCAACTCTTGTTCACGAAAATACATTTTTATATTTGTGTTCACTGACCCCACATAATATTCTTTTGTGGGGTATCACTTATGTCCCTCTAACTCAATGGTGCTCTCAGGTGCTTCTCAACTAATGAGATTCCCTATGTAGTTAGGGAAGCAACTGCTGAACTCGTGTATAAATGGAAAGGACTGTACTCCCCGCATAACAGGGATTATTTTGGAGACAGCCGATTAAAAACCATACATCCTCCTTATTGTTAACTCATAAAGAAGTATCAAAGTTATGAGCAAAAATAACAGGGTGAGCCTTAACTACTAGGAGTATCAAAGGAAGTGAAAATGGGACTAGGTACAGGGCAATATTAGTAAATGAACATTTACATAAACATGGGAAATAAGCATGGGAGGGACCAGAATGGGGAGAATAGTGAACATGTGCTGATGATAGTAGGGAAGAGGATCTGGTGAATTTTCATTTTAGACACGTGCCTAGATAAAGAAATAATGGGACAAAATTTCTGAGCCCCTGCTTGAGAGTTGTCTTCATCATTGGTGCTGTCTCTTTCATCCTCTTTTTCTTCATCCTTGGTCAACTCCAGCTGGTCATCTTCCATCTTCATTGTTCAGGTGCCCTATCTTCATGTAGTCCATATAACTCGGAGGAATTCTTTAAGCTTCAGTAATTAATCTGATGAGACTACAGGTCAGCCCACCCCACTTGTCTGTGATGAAAAGTCAGGTGACCTCGTTCTGGCCAGTGGTGTGTGACGAGAGGTTCATGGTGCCGTCTAGGGAGGTTCTTGCTTTGTTCTTCAGGGCATGCTGTTCTCTCTCTCTCCCCACATAAGGTGAAGGTGGAGGTGGGTAAATCACATTTGTTCCCCGGTGGAAGCCAGTCTTAGAAATGAAGCCAACCATGTGAATAGGAAAGCCAAGAATTGTAGTGAACCAAAGCCCTAGATAATAATAGTGGGATAGATCAGCCAACTCCTATTAAACTTCCTAGTAAATGAGCCTATATATGCACTCATTTAAAGAGTTAATTTAGAGTATCTTTAAATAATGGAAATTTAATGATAGAAAGCATTCTAGTAGTTCCAAATGCATCCAATAGAGTAAATAATACTTACCTTATGCCCACAAAGAGCAATAGACAAAATTACCTTTATCCCTTCTATTTCTGCCTTCTTAGGCAATAAATGGCCAAATGATTTCTCTCTCACATGAAGGGCCTTGGGATGAACTCTGTGCAATCTCTTCAAACCAATCCTGAAATAGAAAATGTGTTATCTTAGCTCAAAGTGGTCTGTACTCTACAAACTGACTACTTTTCAGTATGCTCTACAATAGGAGGGGAAAGGTTGACTTATTCCTGCTCTCTTGAGATCAATCATCTCCTCTTGTTGAAGATTTTTCTTTGATTATATTGCAGGAATTTAATGACTGATGGTGAGCGTAAAATTATACATCTCACAAATATAATTTTGAATAAAAATCAGATACAAGGAGTACCTATTACAAGATTGCATTCATATAAATACAGAATAAGACAAGATTAGTCAATTACACTAGGGATTACCCTTGGGAGGGGAAAAATATGGGACAAAGGGAGTTTCTGGAATGTTGGCTATTTTCTGGTTTAGTTGAACTGGGTTCTGGTTATATAGGTACATGTTTGGTGAAAGTTACTTGATTGGCACACTTATGATCTTTAAACTTTTTTACATTGTTATATCTAAATAAAGAGTATAACAGGCAGCTTTCATTGCTTGCCTCATTTATAGCCCCTTTTAGGAAATTTACCACATTCACAGGATCAGTACTGGATTATGATAAAATTTTATCCCTACCATGCCATTTATCATCATGATTAGTTAATCTGAGAGTGGACATCTTGCCAGAGTGTATCTACATTTAGATTTGGCTGAAGCAGTAAAATTTCTTCTCAGGAATCTGAACAATATTTATACAGCTACCCCCCATATACATACACACACCCACACAAACACACACACACAGAATTGCATCTGGTCAATAGCAGAAGACAGATGTAAATTCTGATAGCTTTAGGAGTGTGGCTACTGGTATAAAGTATGAGTTAGTTGGCAACTGAATGGAGAAGTTCTGTACTGAGAGGAAAATGGAGCCGATGGGTAAAGAGAAGTAGAAATCAACATTTCAGTCCCTGAGATATGAGAAAGCCTGGCCCAGACTACCTGCCACCCGTGCCACTGATCACTGACACATGAGAATCCCACTGAAACCAGAACTTTTCAGCTCAGCACAATTATAATTGCTAGCCTCAGAATTTAGAGCTAAATAGTTTTTATTTCACGTCTAAGTTGTGGGATGGTTTGTTATACATACCACTTGTGGTAGTAGGTTACTGAAATAGATTGAATAGGAAGCCCTGTACACACACACACACACACACACACGCACACACATGCACACGCACATCCTCCTGAAGTATGGTAAAGACTGAGATTATTTGCAGTCCTTGCATGGAACAAGCCAGGCCCAGTGATTCTTAAGCTTTTGTGTAGAAACAATCTCACACAATATGACCCCCAAGGAATGCTGTTGTCTTCTCTCCTGGAGGTCAAGTTCTAATTCTCTCTCAGTAGACCTTATACTACATTTTCCATTCTCACAGACACATCACTGTCCTCCCTCCTACCCTCACACCATTAGGGTTACAAGGCTAGCTGTGGGCTTCCTTTAATTTGCATAAGGAATTAAGGGCTCTCATTAACATCCAAAGTCAAAAGACAGTATCCCTTTATAAGATATACCAAGGTACCTTGATCTGTCCTAGAAGTAGGTTAGTGCCACTTAATGTAGGTTTTTAAAGTTATTAGAAAAATTAGGAAGACTTTATTGCCAAATTCCAGAATCACACTTTACCTAAAAGGAGATGTCTCTCTAGTCACATTTCCAAGAAACAGTTTCTTTTTTCAACCAACTCTTTCCCTGGATTCAGAAGTCTGGATAAGGCTCTATTTAAGATTTTTCTGTTTTTAGCCCCATCTGAACAATTAGCCCATCATCTGGCTTAACTCTGAGAGAGAGGATCCTAACTCTCTTACCCATCCTACATTATAAACTTATAAACAGGACATCATGTGGTAGAGGATGGAGGGCAAAAGAGCATTGTGTGTGGGACCATCTTGTTTCAGGCACTGTGCTAGGTATTACAGGTACGTTAACTCATTCAAGGTTCATGACAATCTCCTGACATCACTGCTCTTGTTATTTCACTTTATAAATAGGAGGTGGAGACTCAGTAAGGGGAAGTAGTTAATTACAGGAGAACAATCATATCAACTCCCATACCCCCCGCCCCCGACCCCATACAGACTTACTTTTTGAAACTTAAGAAAAAGTAGAAATAATATCAAACTACCTGATGTTCATTCCCAAGAGTTATCAATGTTGACATTTTATTTCATGTTTTAAATATTTTAAATAAAATGTCAAATCTTTTTGACCCTTGTTTTCAACTTCACTCTACTAACCTCTTTCCACACCTGCTCCCAAGGAATAAAATATGTACTGTAAATTGAGTGTGTTTTCTTCCAGCCAATTTTTCATACATTTCAAAGACCTTGGGGGGAGGGGGTCAGAAAATTTCAATCTCCTTACTGTTTCTCCTTCTAGGGTTTCTGTGAATCTCACTTCTTCAAAAATGCCAGCAAAGTGCCCATTACAACCACAGCCATAGCCTGCCTGATTGATTGTTCCCAGCTCAAGCTGTTAAATTCCAAGGATAACTAAGAACACAACCTGGGATTTTGTTCCCCAAGCTTCAAGACAACTTGATTTGATGCCATCTAGTGTCCCAACCTTTGTCAGCAGGAGACCAGACTTAAAAAAATGTTTTGCTTAAAATTGACGCTCCAGTGTTTTCTATTTTCTCACCCGTGTGCTACAGGAGATACTATAGGTGGTTAATCTGTATTTCCTTCCCCTTCCTTCCCCAGAGCACTGTGGCCAGGCCACCAGCTGTCGCTGCGTTTTTTTGGTCAAGGGCCTGCACTAACTTCTACTTTGCCAGTGCTGGAGACTGCAGTGATGGGGCAGTAGTGTCCGCTGTGAGTATCCTTCAACAAATAGGGTAGGAGTCGATGTATCCCAGCTCCTTCCCTCAGTGGTGATAACAAAAGGCACGTGCCCACCACTTCCAAATCCTCCCAGTGAATTAGCTCCAATGGCTCACAGTCTCAGCTAGTTTGCTCATGCACATTCATGCACGCTCACTCATGCATACCCACATGCACACTTGTTCATGCACACTCGCTCATGCACACTCACATGCACACTTGCTTATGCACACTTTACTGGCTCCTTCCCCCTGTGTCTCCTCCCAGATGGCTGTTTCCTTCATTTTCCCAATGACCAAATAAATTATTAGCTTTGGAATCTGTCTCACATCTTCTAAACTAAGAAAACTCTTCTGGAAACCTCTCTCACATCTTTACATGGTGATGATATAGCTCCTCCCACTAAGCAGTGGGCCCAGCCTTGGGTCTTTCTTTGGCCAGTAGACTATGGAAGATGTGTTGAGATGCCAGCTCCAAGCTTGGGCTGCCAGGGTCCTTGCAAATGTCTACTTTTGCTCAGCGATTCACCAGCAATAACATCAGTAATTGCTTGTTAAGCCACTAATTGTTTAGGAGACTCGTCATGCAATAACAATAATTAACTGATCCAACCCCCAGCCCAAGTCCATGTGTGAGACCCTCTTTCGTGTGTATTTTCTTAAATGAGGGTATTGTTTTCCCTAAAGGAAAGCATCTATTTGGGCACAGAGAGGTTAAATGACCTTGTCAGAGTCACCTAGCAGAACTTGAACGCCAGCTGCTGTCAGTATTATGGCTTAGTATTTTGCTCTTCAGCCTCTGTGCTGAATCACCTTGTCTGAGTTTGCTAGCTGCTGCGTTTTCTCTCTACCATGGCTGCCAGCCTGGATGCTGTTTTTTTCCAAAGGCCTCTTTTCACGGAGCTGTGAGGTAGGAGGCCATTGCATTTTCACGGATTGTGCAGATGACATATGTGTGTGATAGGAATTCAAGCAACTGCAAAGCTAGCTCGAGATGGAGCACTCCCCCAAAATACTGCAGTAGCTGGATGCTGGGAAATTTATGGAGCTTTGGAGGCAGCAGGATGCAGAGTAAACACTAATAGAGTGAGTCAAGATGCTTAATCCTGTCTTTGCCTCTGGCTCTGAAGTCCTTTCAGTTCTAAAATGCCAGGAGTCATGGACTGAATAGGATGTCATGTAAAGACAACCCCCACAGCATAGGGTTCCTTGTCTAATTTAAGGAAATTCTAATAGGCTAAAACAGTAGTTCTCAAAGTGGGGTCCCTGCACCTGCAGCATCAGCATTACCTGTGCACTTGTCAGAAATGCAGCTGCTTCTTGGGCTCCATCCTAGACCCTTTGGGGTGGGACCCAGCGAACTGTATTGGCAAGTCCTTCGTGTGGTTTAATGCAGGCTTAAGTTGATAATGCAAAGCTGTGTCTGTGGCATGGGTGTTATCTAGAAGCAGGTTAAAGAGGCGGAAGCTCACCACCACCTCCTCAGGCCTCCTGAGTCAGAACCTGCATTTAAGAAGATGCCCAGGTGATTCCTGGTCTCCAGACTTGAAGATTTAAATTCACTAGATCTAGGCCAGGGCCCAATACGTTACATTTCTAAGCAAGCTCCCAGGTGCTGCTGATGCTGTGCCTGCAGGGACCATACTTTGAGTAGCAAGGCTCCACATTTTCAGGCTTAGACTCTTCATCATGGGTGGTTGTCATAGTTGATTTGGGCTACTTGGTACATCTATGCAGGTGGTGCGTTGTCCAAATGAGTTAAGAACCTGAAACCCAAAGCTAAGTAAAAGACAAACAGTGGGTTTAGAGAGTCATAACCCAGCCACTTACATGATGTGATTGCGGGGAATACATTTAACTTGGAGCTTCACTTTCCTCATCTGTAAATGCACAACGAGACCTGTTCCATATAGGAAATAATCAGCGGGCCACACATAGCACAAGCCCAGCAAATATTTGTTATTTTCCTTACAGCTAAGGGGAAAGCAAACATCAGGTTACTTGGCTCCTTCTCCCTCTTCAGTCCCCTCCTGGTGAGTGGCCTAATTGCTTGGTTCAGGATGAAGGCCAGGTCAGTGCGATGGGCTTTTCTTTAGAGCTCCCAGGGGTCAGATGAAGGTGAAGCAGCAATAACACAGGCTATTTATTCTAGGAAAGCTTCCCATGGGTTTGTACAAATCGATTCATAAAAGTGATCATTGTGGCTAATTTCAAGACAGACTCTGGGTTCACCTGCCTACCAAAGTCACAAAAGACAGTGGCTGCCCCCGTCCTGCCAAGGTTCACTGTGATGCCTTGGGCCTGCAATCAAGCAGGGCCTTTGCCCTGGAGGCACCTTGGCCTGCTGACCAGGGAGATCTACCCTCCTCCAGATAAAGGACCCAGCTGGACACTTCTTCTGTTCATGTGGGGAAAAAAAAGGGAGCCAGGACGCTCTGAAACAAGCCTAAGGACTATGTTAAAGTCTATGTTTTGAATGGGAGGAGACCTGTTCAGGGACAGGGCAGGCAAGATGCTTTCCCCAAAAAGCTCATCAAAACAAAAACCAACCAGGGAGATGTTAAGAGGCAGATGAACCTTGATAGTGTCATAAATGAGATGCCCCTAAATATGCTTTTTGAATTTGAGGAAAAGCAAAAAGGAAAAAAAAGGGAGTATTTTAAAATTCAGGGCAGGTTGAATTTTCAGGAGGCAGAAGAGCAGTGAGTGCAGGTGGGATTGCAGCCTAAATGGCCACCAGAGGGCATTAGAGATCCAAGAAAAGTGCCTGGTGTTTCCCTGGAGAGGCCCTCAGAACAGGGATAGGTGGAGGGGTGCCTGATTCCCTGGAGAATCTTCTCACCTGGTGCTCACCTTTTCATGTGATAGTAGCTGCTCCGTTAGGGAAGCTAGATGATTAATCGAGCAATTTAGTCCTTGATGAACGATTCTGTCCTGGTGGTGAAAGATGAAGGTATAGGACTTTTGTAAGTCTCTAACTGAAAAAGAAACCTTGCTTTCGGGTTCAGTGGACAGCCTTGGAAGGTGTGGACTTCTGTTGCCCATTACTTCCAGGTGCTGCCCTAATAAAGACAAAATCAAAACAGGTTTTTTTTTGGTTATGCAAATATAGCCTTGAGCGAAGTTCTGCAGGGTAACTAGATTTCTGCTGCTTAACACCTCCTGTAGAAATTCTGGCGCCGTTCTGATGGGGCTTTCTAATTTACAATAAAACAGGCATGGCCCTGACATCTCTATGATTTCTCCAGAGATATTTGAAGTATACAGTAAGACAGAACACCGAGAGCCTCCCTGGTGGCGCAGCGGTTGAGCACTGCGCTGTGGAGCTGTCGGCAGTGCGCAATGCGAGTTCCACGCCCAGTCAGGGAGGGTCCCACATGGTGCGGCAGACCTCTCCTGCCTCGCCCGCTACTCCCCTCAGCAGGGTACTTCTGATCTGCCTGTTCTGCTCCCCACTCTGTCTCTGGTGGACCCTCTCGCCGCCCCACGCCTCTGGCCGGTGCCCCAGCTTGTATGTATAAATAAATAAATCCTAAAAAAAAAAAAAAGACAACACCGAAGAGGCTTAGCCACCCACCTTCCTTGGAGAGGGCTCAGAAACAGGAGGGACTACCTCAGTTGAGGTCATGCAAGAAAATGACCTACTAAGGTAGGTTCTGGCCCAAGCAGTTGCTGACCAGGGGGACCCTGAGGACAGAGCACAGGTGGGATATGCTGTCTGTCCACCAGCACCCGTAGGGAAGAGACCCCTTGTTCTCATATCCATGCCTCTGCAGCCTCCCACTTGCCCCCCTCTACTGCCTGCCCCCCCAGCAAGGGGTGTTGGCTAACAGAGGTCCTTACCAATGGGACCTACACTTCCCACCCTTGCTCCCAGTCTACCACGTCTGGGAAGAACTTTTGTGAGTCTGGAAGGTTGTGGGGGGGCTTTTAGAAAAGAGGGCTTCCCTAAAGATGGAAGAATATCCCTAGATCCATGGATTTTTATTAGGAAAGTTGAGTTCTAGATGATTTGCAAACATGCTGCCCGCTGGGAAAGGAAAGAAATTGGTTAAGCTTCAGTATATCTTCTTGGTTATAGGAGACAGATGGATAAAATAAATGAGATGAAACAGATGAAATCAAGCCATAGAAAGATGTTTCCTCTTCTAATAGAAATTTCCTTTCCAGAGCTGAAAACCCAGTGAAATTCTTATATTCCAGTTCCCACAGATAAAAAGAAGGATGTTTTTCCTGCAAGTCTCTATTCTAGCTGGACCACCATGGCCAGCCCCTGACTCGTCTCTCTCTAGGCCTCATCAGCCCTCCTATGCCTTCACCTTCTCACTCTCGCTTTCTAGTTCCCTTCAAATCAAGTGCCAGCATTCTGACCTGGCTCCCAAGGATAGGTTGTTCGTCCCCTCTCTCATTCATCCTCTCCTCTCATCCTACTGGTCAGCTCAGTGTCCAATAAAAGGAGCCCTGACATTGACCCCTCTGGGCGTGTGGATATGCTTGTTCCCCTTGTTTGGGAAATTCTTCCTTCTGGCTGGCCAAAAAGCTGGACCCAAGCTGCATCTCCTCCAAAGAGTCTTTTCTGACTGTAGCCCTCATGGTTTGCCTCTTCCTGTGATTTCCCACCTCTTCCTACAGACTTTGAGGAGCTTAACCCAGTACTTTATCCCCTCTTGTTTTGAGAAACTTTTGATTATGGTTTGACAATGAGCTGACTAAATATTTAGGACAGAAGTTTGAATATAGCACCCCAAGAGCCCAGCATACGTTAGAATCCCGTGCACATACTAGAATTAATTAAATCCCAATTAATATCTGTTGGTTAACTCTTAGGCTCCCTTTGGATCAGAGTTTGAGCCTCACTTGCTAAGGCAATCTCCCCCATCAGATCCAAATATTCTATTATAGTTTCTCATGAAAACTATGCACATGCATCTCTCCCACACAAGAGTCTTCAAGATAGAATTGTTTACTTACATGTTTTTTTGTGTAACTTCTTCCATGAAGGCTGGGACTGGGTCTGGTTTTTTCTAGTGCCTAGAGCAGAGCCTGGCATTCAGTGGTGCTCTGTAATACTTATTTCAACGAATGAATGTTGGTTGGTTGGTTGAAATGGAATGCAATATGGACTTCTGAAGAATGAGAACACATTTGAAGATGTTAATCTCCTTGGGGCTGGTATTCTTGAGCACAGTCCTAAACAGATTCTACCAGCAGAGGTTCAGTTGTGTTAAATCTGTAGTCATTTTAGGATCATTTCTGGCCATGAATGACATGATATATTCTCAAAAATTTTGTGAAATATTTATAAAAGTAATTCATGCTTGTGTTAAAAATTTAGAGAGTTATAAGAAGCAGGAAAAGAAGCTGCTAGCTCACCACTCAAGGATTTTTTCAGAAATATTTTTTCCCAACACTGTTTTAGTGTTTTTGTTTTTAAGCAGTAGTCCTGTTGGACATACAGTGTTGGGACTTGCTTTTTTTAACATTTAACATTCCATGATAAGCATTTCTCGTTGTTACTGAAATTCTTTGTGGGTCATAATTTTAAACAGCTCTAGGATGTCCCACTCTATAGATATACTCACATTCATGCTAATGTAAGGCACGAAGCTTGATAAATATGAGACTGATTTACAAAATGCTCTGAAATCTAAAGTCAATAAAGAAAAAATGGGAGTGGTATTACAGCTGTTTCAATGAGAAACCCACCTTCATTCATTGACATAACATACTAGCTATTCAGGCCTCAGCCCTACCCCCGTGAGTTTCTCATTCTTGCCCCCTCATCCCCAGCCACCTGCTTCTCTATTTTCTACTCTCCCCATATACTCTGAACACTTGGAATTCCTGTACATGCCAGCAGCTTCTTACTGCAAGTACCTCGGATTCTCTGCCTAGGGACTTCCTTTGGCTTCAGGAACATGCTTAGTCATGAGTGGGGAAGTCTAGTTAGGCCAATGGGCCAATGTCCCCAGAGCCAGCCCACACCAGAGGATAAATGAGAACAAGTGAATAAATATTACAGCTCCTCATTGCCTATGAGAAACAATTTTGTAGCACGTTCTACAAGGACTCCCTGTCAGGATTGAGTCCTAGTAACTATAGGCGTTAACTTAATAATTAATGCACCAGTATTAGCTTCCTTTCATTGACTACCTTGACAAAATCCTATTCTTGTTAATGATCTATTGTGGGGCCACAATCTAAGGCCCCTCCTCTCCCCATCACCCCACTTAATTAGGAGTTCAGGCACTCTTCAGTAGCTTTCCTTTTCTTTTTTACTAAATTGGAAGCTAAAAAATCTAAATGACCCAACATATATTTTAAGGAACAGGGTAAAAATGCAGAGCCATGCCAGATTGCTGACTCCAACATCAGAGCTTCTGATAGGAGTGCTCCCAAGAGGGAATAAATTATAGGGAGGCTCTGCTATGTTTGGAGGTGACTTTGGATTATTATTTTTTCTTTCTCCTCTCTTTTGTTCTTTTACTTCCCTCTTAATTTACTTCCTCCTTAGTAGAAGTCATGCTAAACTGAACTATTTTTTTTTTTTGCTGCCAATCCTAATTAGGTTTCTGGGTACACTCATAAACCCAGGTGTGATGCTAGGCATTTTATACAGAAAGTTCATATTCACTTTATTTAGTCAAGATGACTACCAGTTACTAAGGCCTGTGATGAGTGCTAAGCACTCTACAGGGTTCTGCTGCAGAACCTGTTAAGACACTGTCTTTGTGAGGAAGAGAAGACACAGGCCCAGCTAGAGACAACGCTGAGTGTGATGTGTCAGGTAAGGGGCACACTTAGACCCAAGGCCAACAAACAGCTCCAGGAATTCAGAGAAAAAAGTGACTCATTCTGGCTGGATTTTGAGAAAGCCTCATGGTGCCAGCAAGAGTGGTGGATACATTGGACTTTTAGTAGCTCAAATGGGTCAAAACAGAGAAAGGAAAAATAACCCAAGCTTACCCCTTCTCAATTCCTGGGGAGCTTCTATTTGATGTTAAAAGGTAACACTGCTGATTCCCTCCCCCAACAGGTTATAAAACCTTCAGAATTCCCTTCTATCTCACCTCCTGCAATACCCAGTGAGGAAACTTTATTAACTTTCTAATATAAACAGACTGGGCGAGATCCGAATCAAACCATAAAATAGGCATATCAGTTAGGAATGGTTTTCATTTTAAATACAGAATCCTACCTCACAGGGGCTTGACCCAAACAGACTGTGATTGTATCTCATGTTGAAGATTAGAGACAGGCATCTGTTGCTGCTGGCTTAGCTCTTCAGCAACACCATCAGGGATCTTTTCTGGAAGCCAGTGTGCCATGGGGTTGACCCCTCTGCATGCTGGGTGGTGAGCCCTTTCGTGGCAATGGGTCAGGTGCTTTGCCTGGGCGGATCCGACCCTCCATTTCAAGCTGAGAAATCAATCAGGCTCAGGGGTGATTTGAAAAATATGTTTATGACCCAAACAGGGCCCATGAGCATCAGACTTTTTCTGAGGCTTTTAGAACACTTTCTGGTGGGGATTTTAATGACATAAACTGGGAGAACTTGCTGCCATCTTGCCATTGTTAGAGAAACTTGAACTGACAAAGCAACACAGGGGTCATTGGTACTTAGACTGAGAAAAAATAAATTCCTTTGATATTATTTGTGTTCCTGATTTAGCCAGGCCTGAGTTTCTTATTACAGGTACTTTTCTGTAGTTACATTCCCTCTGCCTGCAGCTGGGGCAGGTTCTACCATCATAACCCTGATTAGGTTGGACCCACCTAGCTAATACAGGGCAACTATGCATTTCAAGATTCTTAACTCAATCCACCTGAAAAATTCTTTTTTTTGCCTTCTTAGGTAACAGGTTCCATGGATTAGGAAGTGGCCTACAGCCTTAGAAGGCCTGCAAACTTTTTAGTTACTTGAGCCAATAGCTAACCTTCATTGTCAAAGCCAGATTGAACCAAGTTTCTGTCATTTGTAGCAAAGAGTCCTGCCTGAAAGTATGTGGATCACTTTCCAGGGCCATTCTGCTGCCCTGGAGCCTCTATTCTTTTTGTAAAACAGACCTTGGAGAATTAGGCTGATTTTCTTTCCCTAAAATCTCCACCAACATCCCCTCTCTCCGCCATGGAGCATCCCTCATTCTCTAACTTTCTTCATCTCCTTATTGACACCAATAGCAAAACACAGGTGCTTTTCTTTTTGTTTTTTTAAAGATTTATTTTTATTTATTTATGCATACAAGAACTGGGTATAGACCAGAGGTGCGGGGAGGGGGGGCGGGGGTGAGAGGATGCACCAGAGACAGAGTAGGGAGCAGAACAGGCGGATCGACTGAAATACACTGCTGAGGGGAGCAGGGGGCGAGACAGGAGAGGTCTGCTGCGCCATGTGTGTTAGCTCCCTGGCTGGGGATCGAACTCATGCCACAGTGGTAGGCAATAGCTTGATAGGGTTGAGACTTTAACCCGAGCCACCAGGGAAGCCCAAAACACAGATACTTTTCATGGAAAGGCCTCAGGATAATCATAAAAAGATAATGGTTCACATAGAAAATTAGTTTGAAAAAATTATAAAGGTGATTAAAAAATCTCAAGTTCTTGTAGTCATGGTCTCTGGTCTAGTGTTTGCTGTTCAATATGGTAGCTGTGAGTGACCACTGGGTCCACTGAGTGCAGCAAGTGTGGTGCTCTTGCTGGATTGGCCCTAGGGAAGCTTGGGTAGGAGTTAGGAAAGCAAGGGGGAGGCCAGGGAGAAGCTAAAGGCTTATCTCCCCTTCAGACTCTTTCTTCAGATGGTTTTTTGCTAGTTGGCTTTGAGTCTCATGTTTTCCACCGCTTGTCAAAAAGCCTTTCATTTTATGACACCCTTGTAGGGTAAATGAGAATTGTCAGGTTTTTCCGCCCTCCCCTCAATGATGGACCTCTGTAGGCCTGTGCGCATGCTTGATGGCAGACACTTGGAGTAGGGTGTGGGCCTTTGTGAATGGGCACACTTGGGCCAGAGACTGGACTTGTAAGCAGAGGGAGAGTAGCGTCAGAGAACAGAGCGTGGAGCAGAGGACCGTTCGGGGTGCAGCAGAGAGACCACGAGATGCCACCAGAGAGCCCGAGAAAGTGAAGATTTGCGGGGGGGCTGGGAGGCCTACCAGCCTTCCAGCCCCCCCTGGCCCCATTGCCTGCCCTGTACCTGGTTGCCTCTCTACAAGAAACCAATAAAAAGCCTAAAAGACCACTGAGGGCTCCCGAACTCCTTCCCTTTTGACCCGTCTGCCCGTCTCCTTAGAGAACCTGTGCTTCCTGGTGTCCCTCCTGCCTTCTACCACCCTGTATCAAAATTTTAGAAAGTACACAACAACATTGTTTTTGTAACAAAGAGCCCTGATTATGTATTTATTATATTATTCTGTATTTTATATTTTAAATGGATTATAAGAATACATAAATTAGCATGTGATTATGGTAGATGGAGTGGGCAAGTAGGCTTTATGACTAAGGGGGCCCTTATGTTCAACTGCAATGAATATATTCAGCATAGAAAGGCCCTAACTATCAAAGTGTTAAAATAAATTCTGCATGGTGATAAAGAAAAATAAGAGAGAAGGAGACATGAAAAGGCATACTCCTAGACATTTAGGGGAGAAGAATCTAACTCTGACATAATACACTTTTTCTTTTCTTATATGTTTTCTTAGGAAATATTTAAATATCGTCATTATATTAGTTGCCCATTGCTGCTATAACAAATCACCACATCTTTAAGTGGGTTAAAATATAGTTTTATTATCATCCTAGAGGTTAGAAATCTGGCCGTATTCTCACTGAACTGAACTAAAGGTGTCAGCAAGCTAGTGGTTATTTTTGGAGGCTAGAGGAGAGAATGTCTTCTTGTCTTTTCCAGATTCTAGCAACCAACCACATTCCATGGCCCCTTCCTCCATTTTCAAAGTCAGCAAGATGGAATTTCTTTAACCATTCTTCTGTAGTAACAGTCCCTCCCTCTGCAGCTAGGGCAGGTTCTACCATCTTATGAACTCTGATTAGGTTGGACCCACCCAGATAATATAAGGTAGTAACTTCATATCTCAAGAACCTTAACTCAGTCCACCTACAAAGCCCTTTTTGTCTTCTCAAGCAGCAGGTTCCATGGTAATGTGGACATTTTGGAGCACAGGTTTATTATCCTGGCTACCATAATTTACAGTAGGAAATCATTCACTGGTAAATTTTAAAGGCTTGCTTACGTCCTCCTCCAGTTAACATGCTATCCTTCTGAAAAAACAAAATTTTTATTCAAATGCAAGTTTACAGCACTGAGAGCTCATCTTGTGATTATGCATAACTAAGCAGGACATTTGCTTTACGTTTTTAAAATAGAAGACAATGAGAAAATTTTAAGTTCTGTAAGATAATTTTCATCAGGATAGCCAGGCAGATCTCAAATTAGTTATGACAGAGCTGTCTTGTAGATTTTCCCCAATGAAGAGACAAGCATCATTTGCTCTAATTGTTGCTTTGCTATAGCTAATCTTTTGGCTGTGATGAAAAATTAACATAGTTCTATGAGATTGTGCACTTCACACAGGTTGCAGTGATTCTGCTGAAAACAGGTCAGCGTCTTGTGAACCAGAACTTTGCTGAACTGGTCAGTTGTCTAGAAAATGGGTCTTGGAACTCATTATTACAAACTGCTAATGTTTGCTGATTAATGCCTTCCTGACTAGATTAACTTCTCTTTACAGAAAGAACTAACGAAATTCAAAATCACCCAAAGACATCACAAATAGACATTTGATTAAGCAAACAAGTTAAAGCAAGAATTTGAAAACAGTTCTTTGTCAAGTCTTTCACGTTTCACTGAGCAATCACATTCCTCTAGCAAACAAAGGAATAACTCATGGAATGTTCAAGAATTGAATTATGCAATAAACCGTTAGAAATCTCGAAGTTCCCTGCTCATTGTTCAGATGGCAATTGTTTATTACCATCATTCTGCAAGCATTTGTAGGAATTTAATCTATTTTGCTCCTGAAACATTGTTTTAATAGTAGAAATTGTTCCAAAATTTAAGGTGACAATTAAGGGGACATTTCTCTGATTTCATAGTTTAAGTCAAATGTTGCTCATTATGGTTTGCAAAAAGTCTAATAATGGTCATTATTTTTCTTGGCTTTCTTCTCCTCTTTCCATTAGTGGAAACCTAGAGAAATAGGGAAATGGCTTTTTAGCTGCCAGGCTATATATTGCCTATCCTAAACAGGCCAGTAAATTGTGGACAGCTGTGTTGTCAGCAGCTGATTTCTTGCTGCCTAGTTGGGTGATGTGAACTTGACAGCTACCCACCAAGGTCGCAGTAGCTGCATGATGGCCATGCAGTCTCTCCTCTATGGATGCTTCCACTTTTGAGGTGTAACATGGGAACTGAGTCTTCTCATATTTCTGTCTTCAGAAATCCAACTCAGTCCTTGGTCTGGG
The DNA here is from genome assembly GCA_004024925.1 of Scalopus aquaticus. Classification (NCBI taxonomy): domain Eukaryota; kingdom Metazoa; phylum Chordata; class Mammalia; order Eulipotyphla; family Talpidae; genus Scalopus; species Scalopus aquaticus. Next base: position 48,096 of record PVIJ01000274.1, read on the forward strand.
TTTTATGCAAGTAATCACCTTTTCATTCATTCTATTAGTATTTATTGAATGTTGTCCTACTTTGGGGTCTCTCAAAGTAGACCCTGAGTAAAGAATGCAAGTGTAAGCAGTTATCTGGGAAGCGATCCTGTTGCTATGCCAAGTCTCACAGCCCAGCATACATAGGAGCCAATACTATGGCACACCAGCTTTCCAGAAGAGTTGTATTACAAAGTTGGCCTGATAGGAGATGTGAGGCAAGGCTCAAATCTCTCTGATTTGAGGTCTAAAATTGGTTTTATAGAGGTAGTGTGTGGGGGCAAAGGTTAGGAATAATTTGGCAAAGTTTGATTGGTTAAATCTGAATTAGATTGTCCTTGGTGGACTGTTTGCTTTTACAAGGTGTCACCTACTAGCATCTTGTGGTTTTGCTTAGTTTGATCTGTGGAGAACTCGTCGTTCTGCTGCACCTGTGGCAAAACAAAAACAAAAACAAACAAACAAAAAAACTTAAAAGGGAAGTTAGACAAATGGAATTGCAACAGCTGTTGTGTAGTCCTATTCTCTGAATGCAGTTTGACTTCAGTTTCAGTCCCAGGAAACTGCTGGTAGGGTAGACTGGAAGTGAGACAAGAAGGGAAGCAGCCCTAAGGCATAATAAGGTCCTACAGCACTTGGCACATAGTTAGCAAAACATACCTGCTTCTGCTTACTGCAATTGTTGGAGTAATTGAGTTTTTCTACAGCACTTATTTCAATGTTCAGTCCTCTGGGTAGATAATTGCAGCTGGTGTTCCCCAGGGGGAAAAAATAAAAAAAACAACCACCCTTGAGCCCAGAATTATGTGCAAATGTTTTACTAAGAAAGGGTTCCAGGGAGATAATAGAGGGGCAAGGGAAGTAGGACACAGAAGGAAAGGAAGCTCAGCAGATGGTGAACTCCAAACAAGTTGTTAGAGACTGCGGGAGCACTGCTGTGGAAGTCCTGCCTCAAGTTTGTTTTCCTCCTTACCCTCAGACAAGGGAACTGGGCTTTCTTTCTGCCCCTACAGACCTGCATTGTCCCAGGGGTTTGGAGGTACATTAGATAAGATCCTTGCCCTTAACTTATCTACAGTCTAATTGGGGGAAACAAACTTGTAAAGACATATAGGCAGCTAGAAAAATGGGTTCTGGGTGGTGGAGAATAAGAAAAACTATACTTAATTTGTCCACACACAGTGGATAATGTGCCCTACCATCTTCCCACACATGCTAGAATCACTCAACAGCATAAGTATGGCTGATTTCCTCCCAGGTAGATTCTTTTAAAAAGTCTCTTCCCCCAAACAGAATCCTTGCCAAATGATTTTTAAAGGAATGTGTTAAAAACCAGGCAGGAGCCCAGTTTATACTCAGGGTTGACCCAAGAAAGAGACGAGTAGATATCAAAGACTTGTGTGTGTTTTTCTATTTTCCCTAAAGGCATGTTTGCTCTTTCAAGGACTAGAACTACCATTTAACGTTTTTTTTTGTTTGTTTGTTTGTTTGTTTTTTAATCCAAGGCTCAGGCTGCCAATGGAGCATAGTCATTTGATTTTGGTAATGGTGAATTTACCTGATGGTTCTATTTAGTGCAGGAATGGTGAAAGGTAAACCAGCATCCACCAGGATTTCAGGAGTCCTAGGGACCAAAGTGATCAAATCAGAGTTTTTTTCTATGGGCAAATGATATCATCTCATTTTTTATATATAAGTAAATGCTCCATAATAGAAAGTTACTATATAAGGAATTCACTAGCACTACAATTTTATGTTCATACACTTTAAATAGCATAATATAGGAGTTTATTGAAAATGGGAATTCAGGTTTCTAATGAAGGTCAGTTTCCATGCAGTGTCTCACAACTCTGCAAACTGTGACACTGCTGCACATGGGCAGATGGTACAAATTTCCACTAGGCTTGGGACACACTGATCAGTGTACGCCTAAAGGTATCATCTATAGACTTTAATTGCTGCTATTCTTGCTTCTTAATCAGTCCTTGTTAGTTCAAATTCTTCTTAATCTACTTTCATGTTTGCTTCGTTTTCTTATGTGGGAAAATTCTGCCTTGGTTAGTATTTCCCCTTATTCTGAGATAGTTTATTTGTCACCCAATCCTAGGAAGGTGAGTGGGAAAGTGAGAGAGGGAAAAGAAGAAAATCAATCAAGGGGTGGGTTTTGATGGGCAAAATTACCTCTGTGGGCAGTCAGGGATCAGCTTTGGGGACCCTCACGTAACATACCTCAGCTTTACCCTACCTGAGAGGTGAGAATTGGGATATTTACCCAACATCAGTTGGTTGTTGAGGGCTGCTTCTGGGGACATCAACCCACACACAGCACAGATACCTTCAGCCTGTTTTGCAGGCAGAATCAGAAGCAGGGAAAGTCCTCAGAGAGGCAGAATCACAGGCTCTAATAAAAACTGTGAGTCAGGAGAAGCAAGAGAGGGCTGGCAGGATTTGGGCAGGGCAGCAGGGCTCTGCTGGCCTGTGAATGCATCATTCCATCAACAGGACTGGGTATCCCAATCACTTCACTTTGAAACACGCATATATGTTTTGCATCCCAAGGAACTACATTAGCCTATTCATCCCAATGAACTACTATTAGCTAGTAGTCAGAGAGAGCCATCCAGTCCGTAAGGATGTAATTGTAAGCTTAAAATCTTGTAGTTGGAGGAAACCAGCCACATGGCGGGGAGAATAGTCTTAAATTCTTCTTCACTAGTTTACCCATTTAAATTCTGTGTCCAGAGCAAAGAAATTTAAATCTTGAATTGCTTGAAGAGTAATTCTTAGCAATCACATTCTCATTCAGAGTAAAATTGTTTTTAGCCATCTCTGCAGCATAAACTTTCAAGTTTTCCATTTGATACCACTCAATGTTCATATTTCTCTCCTCTAGTCAGTTTCTCTATGTGGATCCATTACTCAAATTTCCCAATCCTATTTCACCAGTCACTGCTTGGACAGTCCACATATTCCATCCCAGGGTTCTCTAATGCCTTCAGAGTGACATGGAAACTAGAGTTTCTTAGAAAAAAGAACATCTCATGCAAGACACAGTAAGCCTTTATCTCCTTTGCAGATGGTGAGGACAATCCAGATACCTAGGACTGGACTTGTTCAAATCTATCTGCATACAAGCCACCCCACCTTCTCTCAAGTCTCTCAACCAAAAGGTAATTCCGTATCTCTCAGAGACTCGTCCTGAAAGTTTGTCTTCAGATCTTAATGTTGTGTAATCGTGTGACACTGAAAAGGACTTAGATGACTTTGTGAAGTGTTAGCCTCCCCAGAGACCTTAAGTCACAGACTTTTTCTTGCTGTTGAGTCCCTGACAAAATTGTCCGAGAGTCACGTGCTTCTTCTTTCCAGCATAAACCACTCCCAAGGGACTTGTGGCTTCCTCCCAAGCAAGTTTAACAAACAGTGCTAGAAAGAATATAAATACTTTAAAGAGTTATGAAACTGACTCAAATCTCACTTTGAAGAACAATTTTCTGAAATCCTCTGGGTAGAAACAGCATCACTTGCCATCCTAAAATGACAGTGTCCCCTTGTGGTTTGTTCTCCCACCCATGGCATCTCCCTCCTTTGGGGCTTATCTGAGATTTCTGACTTCTGGAAGAATCATTTTCAGCTATGTGTATTTGCAGTTGTCATCTTCTCTGCACATGATTGTTTTCTACCTCCCAGAGATTTTTTTTTTCCATTCTGATGGGATGTTTATCATTTTTGATGTATTGTTATGGATTGTTTTCATCAACTTTTCCTCCCTTATAAAGGCTTTGCAATGAAAGTAGACCCCCGTACTCAGTTGTAGTTTGATTCAGTTTTCAATAGCCCTTTAGATGTGACCTATTTTTTCCATATCTAGCGAAAGAAAGTTAGCTCTCAATAAAGGTTGGATGAATAAAAGACTAGCTTGATGATCTAACCTACTATACATTAAGACAATTTACTACAGTGAGACAATGAGTCCTTCCTATGAAAATATAAATCACTTTACAATTTAATATTCATGTTACCATTGCCACCAACCAGACCATGTAGGTAGGATATTTGTGGGTGGGGCATTTGAACAACATATTAGCCAATCATGCAATTGTCAAATTGACCATCTTGTATCGCATGGGTTTTCCCAGTTTCTTTAATATAGACATGTTTTGCTTTTTAGTTTTTATGTCTCATTTAACACAAGTGGTTGTTGTTGAATTCTGCAGATACATTGTGCTAAACTGTAATCATGGGCCCTAGCAGAAAATTTCAGCTATGTTGAAACAGTGATGATAGAAATTTGAGAATTCGTTCAGGAATTGGTTTTTCACACACCCTCCATTAGAAAAGTCTAAATGATTTTGAAATAACCTTTTCCAATTTGTTATTGTACACATTTTATTGTCATCTTTTTAATGTCAATAAAATGAAATTCTCTCAGTATTCTTGTTTTATTGTAAAAATAATAGTATTATATATGCTTAACTATGTGTTGAAATTTTCAAGTTATGCCATTTTAGAACAAATTATGAAATATCAATTTGGATTCACATTATATTTTCACTATACAATCACCTTTAGAATGGAATCGTATCATAAGGTGGGGGTGCGCTTCATATGATTTTTTTTCCTTGTACCTGAAATCTTATGACTGTTGAAAGTTTTATTCAACTCTCAAAACATACGTATGCGTAAGTTTACATAACTACAGTAGGAAAGAATAACTTTAAAACTGTAAACCACTCTAGTGATTTTTTCAGTCTTTTGGGGAACACATTTAGTGACAGCAAACTCATGATCTCCTCAAAAAGCAATTCAAACCAGTTTCAAGAAGTGCTAATTGTTAAAGGAAAAATAAGCTATCAGGAGCCAAATCATGAATAGTTGTTAAGTATTGTGCTAAATAATTTGAGTACCTTTCTGTGTTAACCATTTGACTATGAAAATTCTGTAAATGAACATGTTAGCAACCCAAAAGAAAAAGAAACTTGCTGATATTGAACTTCAGCGCTCTCTGGCAAGTCCTCCTTCCCTATCCAATTTGTTTGTTTTCCCAACGAATGTGTGCCCATTTGGGTAATGTCTCATTCATGGGCTATAAATGGCTATGATTTAGTAACTATAATGTCCAGATAGATTTCATCTTTCAACTTGCAGCTCTGATAATCATAATGACCCAAAGAAATACTTTTTATTCTTCTGCAGTGGTCACATTACTCTAGAAGGGTCACTGAGGTGATAAATCTAAGTCATTTATTCTCTGTATGATGGACTCCTGTCCTGATTGGATTATTGTGTCAAAATCATATCCAGGTCTTAGATGATGATCTCTTTGGAGTAGAATATAAACTATATGCTTATTTGCTGAGTTTAACCTAAGACTAAAAGCTGATTATCAAAGCAAGTTTTAAGGCATTGATTAATATTTGGCAGGCATGATCAACATCTAATGAGGCATGTGGAGAGGAAAGGAATATTCTAAGCCTCCTTGACATCCCTCACATCATTGTTACCAGTGCCCTCACTCACCTCCTTTTCTAATCTGAAGGACTTCAATGGCTTATTGTCCTCCTCAGCCACAGACTTGTCCTGTCTCTCATCCTTTCTCCTTACAGCCAGAGTGCACTATCTTAAATGCATACCTGATTATGGTATTCTGCTACTTATTGTCTCCTTGCCTTCTGCATAAAATTCAGACTCCTGATAGTGAAACACAAAACCTTTTTAATTGCTCGCTAAACATTATGGAATACAAATACAGTGCTAACTTCTCCCGCCTCAACTCTTGTTCCAATCTTTCTATCCTGCAGCCTGATGGGACTATCTTTGATTCTGGACAGTATATGTTCCCTGTTGGTTCTCTGCTTCCCTATTCTTTGCTTACCCACCCTTAAAGGTAAGCCAACTCCATTCTTCCAGGAAGTTTTTGTTTTCCCCTAACATTTCCTCCCCCAGTGGAAAGGTTCATGTTCTATCCAACCAGTTCCATTGCATCCTGAGTTATTCTCAAATGCTAGCACTAATCAGCACTCTGTGTTGAAATTGTTTTCTAATCTATACTCTTCCATCTCTGGAGCTCTTGGCAAGAATAGGCTGGATCTGCTGTACCTGCAACATTGAGATATAATATATTGTAGACGCCTCTTTTCATAAAGTCATGATAAGGGCTGGTGCGCCTGTTCAGAAGTAAGTGAATATGAAAAATGGTTTTTCTGATGGTTTTTCTCTGAGTTATATTTTGTCTTAATATTTTTTCGAGTTTCAAAATTCTCTATAAGTAACCATATAATTTGCATTTATAATCAGGAACAAAGGTAGAAATAGTACATGCTATTTTGTATTTGCATTTGTCTTTATGGCAAATACATGCAGAACAAAAAAATGAGGGCAAAATCCTTAAGGGATTAACAGTAGTTTTCTCTAGGGTTGGAATAATGGATGATTTTCCCTTTTCCATCTAATTTGCAGGGGTTTTTTTTTTTCTGCAAGACAATGCATTTCTAAGAAAAAATATTTTAAATAGATATAAAAATTAAATAAATGACATGATGATTAATAATTTGAATAGTCAAATAATAACCCCCATCAAAAGTTACTGAATTCAATAAAATCATACTTCATGTCAGGTTATTTTATTATTATTTTGAGAACTGATGGAAAATAACATAAATATCAGAACCTGTTTTTTTTTTTATTGGAGAAAAAGACTTTGGAAATTATAAAACTGGAAATTTTAAAATTTTAGATCATTTGGGAGTTGAGCATATCACTGGGATAGGACCAAAATCTAAGTCCAGCTTTGAAAGAGAGAACTGGCTTTTAATGCAACATAAAACTTATTTCTGTTGCCAAATCTATTATCTTTTAGTATATAATGCTCAAGAGATTAAGATTCCACATATTAAGTAAAATATTTACCAAGAAGCAATAACAGTAGGTTTAGTCATAATTTATACAGGTGCATATTTATAGGGAGAGCATAAATGTTTGAAAAAAATGGCAACAAGAAAAAGGAAGAAACAAATTAATTTAGAATATTTCCTTTGATTTTCTTCCTTAAACACATATGCTTTGTGTTATGAGTTAAAACTGAACACTTCTTCAATATTTATCAGTTAAGATTTTCCTCAAGTGCATTTGGTAAGTGCTGAGTAAATCAGTTGCTTATGGTTGTTTATTGAAAAGAGGATTAGTTAGGTTTCTATCCATTACATGTTTATTTTTGTAAGTAAAGTAATAGTAAATTCTTAGATTCTTGTATATTGTCAATTACTGTGAAGTGAAAATATGATTTACAAAATGGATAATGAATAATTTTCATATATAAGTAAAAATCAGAATAAATATTTTTAGGGGTAACTTGTTCAATCTGACTCTGAAAAATAAATCCTGAAAGCTATACAAATCCTAGTTCTTGGACACAGAGGCCCAGTAACACTTCCCTGAAAGATGGAAATGTGTGTATTTACGTTTATTATGTTTATTATGTATTATTTGTCATACTATATAGTGTGACAGATAATAAACAGAGCAGTCGCATGGTAAATATTACAGAACTATGAAGTATCTGTGCTAGTGAGGGTATCCTGTGCTAACAGAGTGACCAGAGGGAAGGAGAGTTAGAAAACTTTCACACACCGGCAAATCCACATTTCCACCTGGAAATAGCAAACATCCCTTTGCCCATAACTCACTGGTCAGAACTAGTCACTGGCATTACCCACCACAAGGGGGCGGGGCAGAGAGTGCAATTGTCAGGTGTGTTCAGGAGTGGGGTGGGGCCCACAGAAACTCTTGGTGAAAAATACTAATCACTGCCACAGCAGGTTCTTATCCCTATTTTGCACACCAAGAGACAAAATGTGAGCGATGAATAGCTTGTCAAATCACAGCTACTAAGTGGAAGTGCTGAGATACTATTAAAGAACAAAGCATGCATTTAACACTTTTATAGCAAATTCTAAGTCTACCAATTTTCTGTCACTTGGAAAGACACGGGCTGAACAGAGATTAGCAGGTCTATCTTGGTCTCATTTTTGTGAAGTCTAAAATCCTTGGGCTATATTTCCACCTACCCACCTCAACAGCTAGAGACTAAAAATAATGAGTTCCATTAACTGAGCTGAGTTCCTTAGGAAACTGTTATTGAACTTGGAGTTCTCGGAGTAACTAATTGAAGATAAAGAGCAATGTGATGTCACTTGGAAGATGTTGTTAACAATGTGAAGTTACCCCCCACCTTAAAAAATAAAACCCTCAGAAAGGATGCTATATCATCTAGCTAACTGATTCAAAGGTATATACATTTTCATTCAGATAAATTACTGACAAGGCTGTTGTATCACACCTCCAGCGACCATATTCATATAATATCCTATGTTAATAGAACTTTCTGGATTTGTGCAATGCGTTGCCAAAAACAAACAAACAACAACAACAACAGCAAAAACCCACCTTTCTCTTAAGGGGCAAATGATATAATTTTCCCCGTTTCAGTCTCTCTCCTTAAGAGTATTTCCCTTCTTGTGAGTAGGTGTTGGGAATATATTATGAGTTAATTTTTAAGGAATCACAAATTTTGCAAATCCACTGTAGGTTCACTCTGTCATTTCCCTTTTAGCTATTTAAATCTGGTGATCATGAGCTTTGCTTATGTGTACTCAAGAATCTCTGCTTCCCTAGATTTGTTAGTGCCAAGTAAACAACAAATTTACATTGCTTATATATAATACCCAAGAAGGATTCTCCACCCTGGCTAAACATTAATGCCCTGGGGTGCTTTCAGAAAAAATCCCCTTTTCCCTTAAAGGCAAGGGGATTTGGGGATGGGATCTGATTTAATTGACTTGGATAGGCCATGAATATTTTACAGAGCTCCTCAAATGTTTCTAATAGTAGCCTAGTTTGAAAACCAGAGATGTAGGAAATAGTTTTACAGTGTCCTACCCTTTACCAAGAAGTTCTATTTACTAGATCAGGAGCATTGGAAAAGCTTTAACATTGCTGTATCAAAAAGAACAGAGAAAGATAAGTCACAATAAATTTTCTTAGCCCATCAAATTCAGCTTCTGTCCCAACACTCTTTCAAAATGCCAGATCTCTTAATTCTTCCCATATTGCCAAATCCATTCTATCCTGGGTTCTCAATGTTGCGCATAACAGTGCCCTGAAAAGCTTTCAAAATCCAGACACCAAGTTCATATCCAAGGCCAATTCAAGAGTCTTTATGGATGGGAGACAGGCATCTGCATATATATTTTTAGCATTCTCTAGTTGATTCTAGAATTCATTTAAAGTCATAAATGACTGCACTAGTCCCTGTCTGTCAATATTGTACTAAACTTCCTAGCAACTTTTGACATTGACCTTTTCCTTCTCTGTTGGGAAACTATTATCTTGGTTTCCATGACTCTGCACTCTCGTTTTCATTTTTTCTTTCAAACACTGAAATTCTTCTCCTGACCCCCGCTGTTCTTGTGTGCCAACTTCTCCAACTTCTTCTATTTTAACTCCAAATTCTTCTATTTTTCTGCTTTATAGAGATCTCCAGACTTTACTTCTTGGGGCAGAATCATCTTCATGGGTAATTGATATAATTAATTTCTATGACTGAATATCATCAAGCCAAAATCCCCCAAATTTGTATCACTAGCCCAGAGCTCTTTTTCGAGCTTGCTTATCTACTTGGATGTTTTACAGGCGTCTCTATTTCCAGAGCTGACTCTTGATCTCAGTTATGTTCCTTTTTGATGTCTTTCTTACTCTCACTTTACAAGGAAGTCTCTTCAGTTTCTGGCACAAGCCAGAAATTGGAGGTAGTATCAGTGCTGCCCCCTGCAAACCTCACCCTCACATCTAAGCCTTCATCACATCTCATTAAGTCTACCTCCTTCAAACTCCACCCTTCTTTATGCCTCCACAGCTAAATTAATCATCTCTTGTTGCATATACTAACCTAAAACTTAGTACCTTAAAACAATGATACTAAAACATTTGTATCTTATAAAGTTTCTGTGGCTCAAGAGTATGGGGAGAGCTGAGCTGGATGATTCTAAGCAGAAGTCTCTTATGAGGTGGTGTTTGTTGGCTAGGGCCGCAGCCATCTTGAAAGCTTGGTTAGCAGTGCAAGATCTGCTTCCAGCATGGTCACTCACATGGTTGGGGAGTTTGTGCTGGTTTTTGGTAGGGGGGCTCAATTCCTCCTATAAGAAACTCTCCAGGGCCTCCCTGGTGGCGCAGCGGTTGAGTGCTGAGCTGTGGAGCTGTCGGCAGCACACGATGCGAGTTCGACACCCAGCCAAGGAGAATACCACATGGTGCCGCAGACCTCTCCTGCCTCGCCCACTGCTCCCCTCAGCAGTGTATTTCTGATCTGCCTGTTCTGCTCCCCACTCTGTCTCTGGTGAACCCTCTCACCTCCCCACGCCTCTGGCCTGTAACCCCAGCTTGTATGTATAAATAAATAAATCTTAAAAAAAAAAAAGAAAAAGAAACTCTCCAGAAGGCTGCTGAGTGTCCTCACAATATGGCAGCTGGCACCCGCAAAGTTAGTGATCCATGAGAGAGCCAAGAGGAGACTGCAATGGCTTACTTTTGGAAGTCACTCATGATCATTTTTGTATGATTTTATTGGCTACATAGATCAGCCTTCTTTTGCACTCAAGAGAATTACACCAGATATAAAAATCATGAGGTGAGAGTAATTAGGGCTAATTTTGATTGTGGCTAATACAACAACTACTCCTTAAACTATAGCACAATTATTTTTCACCCAGAATATTACAATATCCTAATTGACAACTTCATTGCTAACTTTGCCCTCATTTCAGTCTTTTCCACAAGCAGCCGGAATGATCTTACAATAAAGAGAATTTTTTTTAATCTAGAAATTAATACTCCTTACCTGTCCCTGCAAGTTTCTCAAAATCTGGGCCAGATTCCCTTTTAGCCTTATTTCCAGCTCTCTTGTCCTCATCTACCTCTTTGTTAAAGCCATTCTAGCCTTCTTCCTGTTGCTCACCAAATCATACCTTGTTCTGTTTCTTGTTTGTGTAGAGCTTGCTCTACTCCCCTTCCCTCCAATCTGGTATCTTCTACTTATACTTTAGGTCTCAGATTAGATACTTTTTTCAGAGACAACCTCCTTGCCTCCCAATGCAAAGCTTCACTCAGTACATTTCCATTATAATTTGCATCACAGTTTACAATGGCCTATTTTTGCTTTGTTTCATTGCTGTCTCCCCACTATGGTGGCAAGAAGCAGGGGAGCAGAGACTCTGCTTTGTTCTGTGCTCTAGGCAGAGTGCCTGGCGTGCTGATGGGAGAGCCATGGGCCTTTTCTATTTGTGAGTCAAATATATAAATGACTTTTAATCTCTAACTGAGGACTTAGGTTGAGTTCCCCAAGTTTCAATTTCTTTTAAACTTGCAGAAAAAAATTCCAATGCTAGAGGTGAGAAAACAGAGATGGTAAAATACAGAAAAAAGAAAATTGCAGATAAAAATCAAAACATCACTCCTCTCTATTTTGATCATCTTTTTGCCAAAAGTTTGAAAAGAAATATCTATTTTGGACTATTGATTTTTAGAAAGATGTTTAAAAGAACATTTTGCTCTATTCAAGATGATTTCTATAAGTAGAAAGGATGATATAGAAAACCACCATGCCAATTACTGCATTTGAATCAATAAGTACATTTTATATTTTTTAGTCAAGACATTTCTTACCAAATGGCTTAGATAATATGATGTTGTGTGTGTGTGTGTGTGTGTGTGTTCATTCCTATTCACACGTCACCAATTAAGCAAAGCCAAAGGCTTTGTTGAGCAATGGAAAGAATTTTGTTGTTAACCAGTTCATGCCACTCAAATTCTGTGAGTCCATGACCTGGAGGAAAATTTAAAGCCTTGTGCTTGCTTTGCATTGCAAAACAAGTGGCATACTTATCAGGGCCAAAAGGTAATTTTAATGCTGCAGAACATATCTACTAATTCTGTGAATAGTGTTTTTATTCTGCTAGTTCAGTCTCCCACCTCTCAAAAAGGAAAAATGCTTGCAACATCATTTACAAAGAGTTTTTGAGACTACTTTCTTCTTGCTTATTTGCAATCCCTTCACTTCTTCAGATGATTGTCAAGTTTTATGCACATGGGGCATGGCTTGGAATTGAGACTTAGGTAGGACTATAGTGGGCACTACCAATGGGCACTGGTTAGAAGCTTCACACGACAGCTACAGGCACACCTCCTTTTATGGTGATTTGCTTTACAGTACACTTTACATGTCACAGATTTTTTTTTTTACACATATTTTATCAACTGTAGGTTTGTGGCCACCCGGTGTTGAGCAAGTCTATAGGTGTCTTTTTTCCTATATTGTGTGCTTGCTTCATATCTCTATGTTAAATTTTGGTAACCTTCATATTTCAAACTTTTTAATTATTACTGTATCTGTTACAGTGACCTGTGATTACTGATCTTTGTTGTTACTCTTCTAAGTGCATTGAAGCACCACAAACCAAGCCCATGTAAGGCAGTGAATTTAATCAATAAATGTTGGGTGTGTTCTGACACTTCACTGAATGGTCTTCCCCAATCTTTCTTCCTCACCTGGGGTCTCCCTACTCCTGAAACACAGTGATATTGAAATTAGATCAGTTAGTGTTTGCCTAGTGGCCTAGGGGTTAAGTCTCAGCTTTATCACCACTATGGCCTGAGTTTGATCACTGGCCAGGGAGCTGACCCACATATGGCACAGCAGACCTTTCCTGTCTCGCCTGCTGCTCCCCTCAGCAATGTACTTCAGTCAGTCTGCCTGTTCTGCTCCCCACTCTGTCTCTGGTGAATCCTCTCACTCCCCTGCACCTCTGGCTTACACCCCAGTTCTTCTACTAAAAAAAAAAAATTAGATCAGTTAATGGCCATACAATGGTCTTTAAGTGTTCAAGTGAAAGAGCCACACAGCTCTCACTTTAAATCAAAAGCTTAACCTTAGTAAGGAAGGCATGCAGAATGCCAAGATAGACTGAAAGCTGTGCCTCTTGTAACAAACAGACAGTTAAGTTGGAATGCAAGGGGAAAGTTCTTGAAGGAAATTAAGAGTACTATACCAATGAACATATGAATGATAAGAAAGCAAAACAATCTAATTGCTGCTATGGAAAGAGTTTGAGTCATATAGACAGAAAATCAAGCTGTAGTAGTCCCTTAAGGCAAAACCTAATCCAGAGGAAGACCATAACTCTTTTCTATAAAAGTTTACAAATGTTGAGGAAGGTGCAAAAGAAAAACTTGAAGCTAGCAGAGGTCAGTTCATGACATTTAAGAAACTGTTTCCATGACAGAAAAGTGCAAGGTAAAGCATCAAGTGCTGATATAGAAGCTGCAACAACTTATCCAGAAGATCTAGCCAAGGTAATTAATGCAGGTGGCTATACTAAACAACAGATTTTCAGTGTAGATGAAACAACCTTATATCTGAAGAAGATACCGCCTAAGACTTTCATAACTAGGAAAGAAAAGTCAATGCTTCAAAGTTTCAAAGGATAAACTGACTTTCTTATTAGGGACTAAGGCAGCTGAGGACGTTAAGTTAAAGCCAATGCTCATTTTCCATTCCAAAAATGCTGAGACATTTAAGAACTATGCCAAGTGTAATCTGCTTGCACTCTTACACTATCAATTGAACAAAAACGCCCAGATGATAGCACATCTGTTTATAACATAGTTTACTGAATTTTTTTTAAAGATTTTTTTTGAGAGACAAAATAAGAAATTTTATTCAAGGAGCATGGTAGAAACTAAAATATTATTCTAATTTTTGATTTAATAAATATGTTGGCATTTTTAAAGGATCCTACATAAAGATCACAAAAATTGTCCTGGAAGTCAGTTCACACATTTCTCCAAATCTTCTCATGGACATGGAGATGATTTTATTCCCTAAAAGTTTTCTCTGTGTTTACCTGTCTGTCTGTCTCTTCTCCCCTATCTTTAGTTGATTAATAAGGTACACAATTCTGACTCAAACTGGATATTTATTTTATAACAAAATCAGTGTGTCAGCATTCAGCACAGGTTTCTTGCATGATTGTAGAGAGGTTGAATAAGAGAAAAAAACAATCCTGCACAAAATTTGAAGGTGACGATTTCTGCAAAAAAGATAGGAGATTATGTACTAATTATTTGGAAGTGTGATAATTCATGGGTGTTAAAGAGTGAAGAAGGAAAAATGAGCGAATTATTTTCTGTGTATTTCCTACCTCTCAGTATAAATTTAAAAGCAGCAATGGGAGCAATGCACGTTTGCCTCTACCATGTAAAAAACTCAACAATTTGATTACTGCTTATATCAGAATTCTGGTGCAAGTGGAGAACACTCATTTTCGGGTACTTATTACATATAAATTCCAAAAACATCTATTTAAAACCTTCTTCAACATTTTAAAAATGAGGTACAATAATGATAAACAACTCGGGCTAGAAATGAATTAGCAGCACATAGCTCCACAGCCTTAGATAAATCTCACGTTTGTATATCTTGTCTTTTATTGGGAAGCTAATTGATGCTTGAGTATATCATCTGAATCCTAAACTAGATAAATATTTATAAGTGAAAAATTGTGTTATATTTGAGAAACCCAGGAAGGAACTCCCTTCCTTGGTCTTAATACATACTGTACTCCTTAACCATTAAACAGCAACAGCCGACTTAAGCCAAGTACAGGCTATTTATCTCTATTTCATTTCTTCTCTTTTCCTTTTATTTCTTTTCCTTTTTTGCCAGAGTTTCTTTAGGGCAGTTAAATCTTTAGCAGACCATAACCTGCAGTTCTATTTTATTGATGGCAAATACTTGAAACTAAAATTTAATATATATATTCCTTAGTTAATATATATATATTTTTTATATAATATATATATATTTTATTGTTTTTTATGTCTTTTATTTTTTATTTATACATACAAGCTGGGGTACAAGCCAGAGCTGTGGGGCGGCGAGAGGGTTCACCAGAGACAGAGCGGGGAGCAGAACAGGCAGATCAGAAATACACTGCTGAGGGGAGCAGCGGGCGAGGCAGGAGAGGTCTGCCGCACCTTGTGGGATTCTCCCGGGCCGGGCGTCGAATTTGCATCGCCGCTGCCGACAGCTCCACAGCCACCAGGGAGGCCCCAGTTTACTGAATATTTTTAAGCTCAATATTGAGACCTAGTGCTAGCCGGGTAGAAGCTGAAGCCAAGGTAGGATGGGCGGGTAGGAGCTGCGGTCATGGGGAAAACAGACACAGCCATTGCTGGGAAAGCTGCCCAAAGCAAAGAGAACAGGAAGAACTGCCTTTCCTTTACCAGTGTCTGTCATTGTCTGAATCTAGTTAGAAGCCAGATGATGCAGAAGTCCCGGAAAGACAACTGGATGGGTCTTTCTCTTATAATGCACTCTTGTAATGTACAAGAAACAGCTGCAGGATTGCCATTATTAGTGCTCAATAAATATATGCTGCGTGAATGGAAAAAAATTATGTACAGAATCAGTGTTGGCAGCTAATTCAAAATTCTATCACCACAAGCTTTGAAAGGTCTAGATTTATAGCAGATATCAAGTGTTCCATTGGCCAGAGGCCGCTATCTGGGGCAGATCCAGACAGACACAGCCTAACTGCTTTCATTTAGTGATGATTCTGTTGCTGGTCAATCCTCCCTTGGTTTGACTTTCTGTTGTTACAACATGTTGCTTTAACTTGGATCCTTTCAGACTTCTCACTCCCTTCTTTGTTTATTGCTTATTTCATTCTTGCTGTGTTGACTTCATTATTCAAATTTTATGAAAGAATACTTATTTATCTGAACTCCAACTTCCTTTGAAGGGGAACATCATACTGGACACTGAGTCTCCCAGTAACAAAGAACATAATCTCCCAAGTTAACAGAAATGTATGAACATTTCAAATCATCTTATAAAGAAGTCACTGTCCCTGTGGAAATCAAATAACCTTTGTGTATTCTTTTTCAAAGTCTTATTTATTAAATATAAGAAGGGAAGGTCATTATTATTAATCCTGAGTAAAACATACATACACATCATCCAGTACTCAATTATTTTTCTGGGATAAAGAATCTCTAGTGAGCTCCCACATGTTAATGGAAGATTCAGTTCTTCCTTATTGCCAAGATAAAATTCATGATGTAGTAACAGTTGCCTAAGGATCTTAGAATGTTAGTGTCACCTTATTTGATCTGACAGAAGCCCCCATTTACCTTCCCCCAGGATCCATTGTTAAAGAAACAAATCCAGAAAAAAAAATATACCATGTACAAATATTAAGTTCAGATGACTGTTTCTTTCAAATGTAGTCCTATGTGTGGAAGGCATCTGAATTCTCCTTTTTCTTTATATGCGTGCTCCTACCAAATACAGGCTCAGTGGTCCTCTCGGGTACCTTTATGGCGTCATAGTAATTTTACTAAATTGTGAATTCAATAAAAATTGAAAAACTAGCTACACTGGGACTAGTTCATTTGTACCAATTAGACATGACCTTATCCTGAATATAGGGTTAAATGCATCTTTCTGTCTCTAATGTTCATAATTTTCAATGATTGATATTGCTCAACTCAAGTATTAAGAAGCAGAAACTGCTTGTGGGATTTGTGAATTGCTTTCCTCTTTAAACAGCTGCTGAATTGTTTCGCATTACTGTCCTTGCTCATTCTTTATTCTTAAGAATAATTTAAACCAGTTTTGGAAATTTATAAAAGTTACATCCCTTTTGTATAATATACAAAATGATTATTAAGCTACCACCGCCTAAAACTTTGCACCCAAACTTGGCACGTGAAAGTGTTGTGTCATTTGCACCAGGTGCTATTAGTGCCTTAACAAGATTCCTGTTGGCAAACCTGCCTGTGGCTCAGCTGCTGTGCTTAGTGGTTGTTTTGGCTCAGTGCTACCCATTTTTGGAGGATGGCATTTGGCTGATTGGAGTCACCTTGCCTCGGTGAGATTTCTGTGTCCATAGAGCACTGGCCAACGACTGACTACTGCAGGGGATGATAGCCACTGCCTTCCCTCTCTGCAGGGCAATCTCTAACTGCAGTTCTCCTCCACAGTTCCCTATTGATTCAGCTTGAGCCTAACCTCCTTTCCCTTAGATCCTTCCCCTACTTTATTCTGCTTCCCCTATGCCCTTAAAAGCTTCTCCTGAGAATACTCTTTCAATAAAAACTTATATAAGATTCCCATCTCAGGCTATATTTCTAGGGAGCTAGACCTAAGATACTGTGTTAATTATTCAAACACTTAAACTCTTGAAATTGACTAGGTTCTGGAGACAGAAAAAGAAAAGTAAACTTTTGGGCCAGAATCCACTAGAATACAACTAGTATGATTAGAAATAATGTAAAGCAACACATATATAAACAGTAATTTACCTGAGTTTCAGAATTATGAACCCATTATGTCTTGTTTTGGCAAATTTTATGTCTTTTACAATGAACATATATTACTTTACAATAAACAGCAAATTATTTTTAAAGAGAAAAATACATGTTGACCCAGAATCCAGAATACCAAAGTGATTATATTTAAGATTTTCCTCTTTTATGTATATAGACTTAGTTAATATTTTTTTCAGATGGAGACAGTGAACTGAGAATCCAGGAATAAATAATTTGTTACAAGTCTGAGATTATTACACATACTATTTGTGATTTTTTCCTTTAACTTTGACAGTCTCTTTAATGGCATTAAAATTTCCTCTACAAAACATTTTATGCTTTATAGAATTGTGTGTCATAATTTTCAAGGTATTGGGCCAAGCTCCCAGGTGATGCGTCTGGTTCATGGACCACTCTGAATAACACTGATGATGTCATAGGGTCATCCAAGAACTTTGATCTGCTCAGTCTGAGCTTTGTGTTAAACTCCAAATAAATGTAGTTACTTGAATTGTCACACAATTTTCATTCAAATGTGTTGTTGAGCCATTCAAACAACTATAAACACTTTCTATGTGGCAGAGAGAATTAATAGAATTTAACATTAACATTTTTAGTTTCTGTTTGCAAGGGGCTGAAGGTGATCATAGAACATAAGCTGGCATTTAGAAAGTGTATTCACTAGGGTAAAACAGAAACTTACAGTCTCTGAAAAATCTGTAGCTTCATTTTCCTTGTTAATGAGTGAAACCACTGGATGCGAATAACGTCCACAACTCATTGACTTTATGAAAAGGAGATTATCCTCAATAATCCAGGTGGTCTTGGCCTATCAATTGAAAGGTCTTAAGAACAGAACTGAAGCTTCCCTGAGGTGGAGGAAATTCACTTGTGAACTGCAGAGACAGTTCTTGTGTAAGTTTCCAGACAGCCCTTCCTGATGTCCTGCTTTACAGATCTCAGACTTGCTCAGTCTGTCCCCACAATCACATAAGAAAACTCACTGCAGTAAGTCTCTTCATTATTTATCTATTATCTTTCTTTACATACTACTGCTTCTATTTCTCTGCTAGTACACTGACATGCCTTTTAACCAAGTATGAATCACTCATTAGGCTGAAATCCCAGGGGAGATTTGTAGGGTTTGGTGGTGGGTCTCTCCTATCCCCCTTTCTGCCTTGCCTTAAGGAAACTCACATACGATATCGAGTTATTTTCTAGATTATATATTTTTTTCTGGCATCAGGAAATTTTGTCTAAATTATCAGCTAATTAGCACTGATGGCCATGGATTTGGGGGTAAATCCTTGTTGTGAGGAAATTTTTTTTTTGTAGTGAACAGATGATAAGAGAATGCACTTTTACAATTTTTGCTAGATGATTCAGAACCATAACAGATACCATAGGAATTTTCTGAGTTTGGGTCCTTCCAGAAGCAATGTGGAGACACGATTTGGGTATATTTACTTGGAAGGTGATCTTGATAAAGGCGAGAGGGGTAGGGAAAAATAAGGGCGGGGGGAGGAAAGCCTTGTTATCCAATAAATCACCACTGTGAGCAATTTGATCTTAGACTTGCTGGGGAGTGTTTGCTTTCAGAACATGCACTTCAGAGTAATCCCACCACAGTGGTGAGGAAGCTGGAGCTTTAATACACTAATGTGTTCAGTTGTTGGGTGAGGGCTGCTTCTAGGAGGTTCTCATGTAATTGGTCCTACTATAAAAGTTTGAGAGGCAGCCTTCCAGCATCTGAAAAATCAGGCATGAGAGGGCTATAACCCAAAAGCAGTGGGGAAGTGGGTGGGGTGCTGACACAGTTTGCAAGAGGTGTCAACGTTTATTTAAGCCCCAGGGGCCTCCCTGGTGGTGCAAGGGGTCAAGTCTCAGCACTATGACTCTATCAGCAGTCACTACAGCACCAGTTCGATTCCCAACCAGGGAGCTGACCCATATGGTGCAGCAGACCTCTCCTGTCTTGCCTGCTGCTCCCCTCAGCAGTGTATTTCAGTCGTTCCACCTCTCCTTCTCCCCACTCTGTCTCTGATGAATCCTCTCATCTGCTGCAACACCTCTGGCCTACACCCCAACTATTGTATGCATAAATAAATAAATCTTTAAAAAATAGTTTATTTAAGCCCTAATAGTGACTATATATCTTTTATGATGGTGTGTGAGAAACAATACCTTCCTCGAGTTGGAATACCTTTAAAAGAGTTTAAAACTACTGTCTCCCCTAATATTATATTGTTTTCATCAATTTTCAGCAAAATTATGTCTTTCACATGATGTATTTTTTTTTACAAAAAATATTTATAACCAAAATGCCATTTTTTTACTATTCTTAAAGAAGATTAGGGGTTTTATCCAGAATAACATACCATTATTTACAAAATAAAAATAAAATACACCTTCTCCAGACAGCCCAGAACATTTTTACCTTTTAAAACAAAAACAAATACCTGGTTACAATTTCTTCCTTTGGAGATCCCTTTGGCTTTAATGGAAATATCTAGTCTCTCCAAAGTTTGGTGCTGGGGCCTCAGAATATTTACCCCAAGAAACAATAGCTGTGACTTAGGTCTTTAAGGCAGCTTCCAATGCTTGAACTTTCTCTTTGATGTTCTTTTCAAAGGGCATCAGGAAGTCTTCAAAGTCTACCTCATAAGAGAACCTCTCACGCCTCAGCTCCCTCTTCCTGATCAGCTCTGCTGTAGTGGCTTCGGGGCTCCAGGTCTTAAATAAACAATCACACATAGAGCAGGTATGAGTGTGACCACCAACGGCATGCGAGGGTCCAAAAGATTTTCAGCAAAGTTAATTTAAGACTATTAGTTTTACTTAAAAATCGCTTTTAACTTACTTTTCATCTTAATATCAGTAGCTACGTGAGCACCATTTTTCTCTTGGTTGACTCTTGGGACAACTGACATGGCCTTCATTTACCTCTGCCAACCCTCAGGCCAGCTGCTATTGATTTGGGTATCAAAACAAGTTAGCAATGGGATTATAAGGTCATTTGGTTTTACTATCTTATGGATCTTATGGGGAAGTCAAAATTATTTTCAAAATAGATGGCAGAAGAAGCCGGGCTGGTGGCCTTTTACTCAGAATGGTTTGATGGGCATCAGTAAGGTCACTCTTACTTTCCAAAGTTGCCTGCACCTCTTTAGTTGTAGATGTTTTATGAGACTACTCAAATATATCCAATTTGAATTAGTGTGAAACTCCCAAGTGATATGGTGGTATTGGGTATAAAGAGAAAGGATTGAATATGAGAGGCACCAAGAAAAAGAATCTGTAGAGCTTGGTGACTGAATGGGTATTGGGAATGGAATTGAACAAAGAAGTCCTCAATCTTCAAAGAAGTCTAAATCTCAATATGTGGTAATAAAGAGAACCAGATATTGGGAGCTAAGTAAGTTTGATACTGAGTCAGAAGCAGTAGGGTCTGACAAAAGGACACCTTCATAATAACTATGAAAGATGACCTTTGGATATTTTGGAGGGTGCTCTGTATAAAAATATTTGAAAAAATACATTTTGTGTTAATACCATGTTATGAAGATCTTTCCAAAGTACTTACCCTCCGTGGAACAAATGTAATATTCACTTTCTTGGTATAACCACTGGTAATCAATGAATTGAGATAAACCACATTATCTTTTTGTAATTTCTTTTCCTGTGATATGGCTGGGACAGTATAAAGTGATGAAAATGGCTCCTGGAAGAAAGACAAAGTCCTACTAATTTAAAAAGCTGTTTATACTTTCTAATACTGTTTGTTGTTCTACATTGACACTGGAGCCAGAAAAATGCTACTGTACAGATTTAAAGTCAAACAGAATGTCATTGCAACTTTGACTAGGGGTAGATAATTAGTTTGCCCTGTTTAACTCTACTTAATTAGTAGTATTAGTGACAGACCACATAAGTCTTCAAGATACTCATTCTTGACCTGTGACCACTCATCAGTCAAAAGGGTATATTTGTACTAAAACGATAACAGCTTTAGCTGATTGCTTCTCCCTCCCCTCTGACCATCCTTTTCCTTCTCCATGTTGATTACTCTAATTTTGTCTACCTGCAACCCCTGCAATCAATCCACTTCCTACTACCAGCATTTCTTCAACCCTTCCCAACTTGACAACATTAAAACCCTTCATTTTACAGTTTCATCCCTTGTTCTGAGTCTCTGAAGAATTTCCAGGGATCCTTCTGCTTCTCTGAAAGAAGCTTCCAGCCTAGCAATGCACTCAGGATATCCTTGCTAATGAAACTGTCTTGATGTCTCTGTAATACCTATGGGCAACAATCTCAACCTTCTGCTGATAGTCTAGAGGCATCCAAAATACTCCACATTGCCAGGAACTGTCAAGGTGTTACCTTTAAAACCTTTTAGAGTCATTTTGGACGATACTGAATTTACAAGTGGTTCTCTATCCCAGGGTTCAGTGGTAATCGTTAAAATACCTTACAGGGTATGTTGATGAGTAATAAAAGTTTATGAGACCAAAATGA
The DNA here is from genome assembly GCA_004024925.1 of Scalopus aquaticus. Classification (NCBI taxonomy): domain Eukaryota; kingdom Metazoa; phylum Chordata; class Mammalia; order Eulipotyphla; family Talpidae; genus Scalopus; species Scalopus aquaticus. The sequence goes on from PVIJ01000274.1 coordinate 70,053, forward strand.
AAGATATTCCTGCTTTATGTCATTTCTTATAAGGGCTACCCTTCTTTCCAGTTTGGGCCATCTTAGCAAATCTGTATAGTTCAGGATTAAATATATACATATTCGATACTATATCTTTTTTCAACATTCTAGTTATATTGGCTGAATCAACTTGGTTTTTATATGGATTCTGTTTGCAACAAGCATTTTTTAGATTTTTCAGGAGCAGGAATATTCTTGATGGCTATTGATTTAAAAGAATTACATGTTTCTGAAAAACATTGATCACGTATTCTTTTGTTTATATTGTAATGATATGTACACAAGCTACCACACATGATTTTAAAGAGTTCCAGTTACTACTCTTGGGGAGTCAACTGCTTCTCTTACCTCTTCTTTCTTAACTTCAGGGCCTTCAGTCTTCATTTTAAGTTGCTTGCTTTTCAGTTTTTGATTTTCCACTGGCTTTGGCAAGTTATCTAGCTTTTCTTTAATCAAACTAATTATTCTGTAGTCAGCATATGCCTTTGCGATATCCATGGCGGTGTGCCCTGTTTAAAACATAAAATTAGAGTTACAACAAACTGGTTAGTTATAAACCTTATATTTAAGCTTATAAACCTTACATTTAACCTTATAAAGCTTAGCACATCAGCCCTAAGCATGTGATAACAAGTCATTACTAAAGTAGGTGGTATGTGTAAGGTCACAGAACTAATCAGACATTCTCTAAGGTAGACCCAGCTCCAAGTCTCACAATTTAAAGTGCCATCTACTGGCAAAACAATCTTATTAGTTTTGGTGAAAACGTTTCTTTAAAAAATTGCTAAGAAATATTGGTAGATTACATTTTGAACCTGTGCTGGTTCTCTTCCACAAAGCACAAAGGAAAGCATTTCCTTTCATTTGACAATTTTACATTGTCCTCTGCATGATGTAAAGAGGTATATTCAAACAGACCTGGGGAAGCTGGTGACCAACAAGTGCTCTATGCAGATGCCTGGGTATTATGACACCTGCAATGTCCTCAGGTAGGCCTAATACAACACTGTGACTTGAGGCAGCCTGATGCAGCCAGAGGTACTAACACTCTCTCAGATTGAAAGGAAGCAGAGCTCCACTATAAAGAAAAAAAGGAAACCTTCAATCAAGGAGCTCAAATATTTATTCAAGGGATTATTCATTTTCAGGTGTAATATTATGACATCAAATAAGCTCCTATTTACTGCCTGGAGAAAGCCTCAATTCAGGAATGGCAATGTCTTACTTCAGAGGGAGTCCAAAGTCTATAAGGCTTTACACTGTGCAGATTAGTAGGAATGGACAATTGTAACAGTGTGATGACTGAAGTTGTAATCTGTACATTGTCACAGGTTCACACACTAAAAGGTACTGGGCCACAATGAAATAACTACAGAAATTAAGACTAAGTTTAAAATTTCCTATGGCAAAAAGAAGAAATTAAACTGTCTCTATTTGCAGGCAATGATAATATGATAATAATGATAATATATATACACAGAACCCTAAAAACTCCATAAAAAAACTACTCAAAATTATATACCAGTTCAGAAGGGAGCAGGATACAAAATCAATGCACAAAAGTCTAGCATTCCTCTATGTAAACACCCAATATGAAGAAGAAATTAAGAGATCCATCCCCTTCAAAATCGAAACCAAGAAAATCAAATATCTGGGAATAAATCTAATAAAAGACATAAAGGACTTACACAAAACTATAAAACACTGCTGAAAGAAATAGAAGAAGAAACAAGAAAATGAAAAGGCATCCCCTGCTCATGGATTGGAAGGATTAACATTATCAAAATGGCAATCCTACCAAAAGCAATTTACAGATTCAATGCTATTCCAATAAAAATCTCAATGACATTCTTCAAAGAAATAGATCAACTACTGATGAAATTCATATGGAACCACAAAAAAACCTTGCTTAGCTAAAGCCCTCCTAACTAAAAGGAAAGAAAATGGAGGAATTTCACTCCCTGATTTCAAACTATACTACAAAGCCATAATATTTAAAACAGCATGGTACTAGAACAAAAACAGACAGAAAGACCAAGAGAACTGAATAGAATGCCCAGAATTAAAGCCACATATCTATGAACAACTAATCTTTGACAGAGGAGCAAAGAAAATGCAGTGGAACAAGGACAGTCTATTCAATAAATGGTGCTGGGAAAACTGGACAGCCACATGCAAAAAAATGAAGCTAGACTACTACCTCACACCCTGCACAAAAGCCAACTCAAAATGGATAAAAGACTTGGATGTAAGACCTGAAACCATAAAATTTATAGAAGAAAATATAGGCAAAACTCTACACATCATACATCTCCGCAAAATCTTGAAAGACACATCCCCCAAAGCAAAGGAAGTGAAGGACAAGATAAACAGATGGGATTACAGCAAAATAAAAAGCTTCTGTACAGCAAAAGAGACATTAACCAAAACCAACAGACACCCTACCAACTGGGAAAAGATCTTCACACACAACACAACCAATAAAGGTCTGATAACAAAAATTTACAAGGAACTCACACAACTCAACAAAAACAAAGCTAATCATCCAGTCAAAAAATGGGCAGAAGAGCTCAAAAGGCACTTCTCCAAAGAAGAAAAGCAAATGGCCAACAGGTACAAGAAAAAATGTTCAGCATCACTTATAATAAAGAAAATGCAAATCGAAACCACATTGAGATACCACCTCACACCTGTGAGGATGGCACACATTAAAAATACAGGCAACAACAAATGCTGGAAAGGATGTGGAGAAAAAGGAACTCTTCTACACTGCTGGTGGGAATGCGAACTGGTCCAACCATTATGGAAAGCTGTATGGCGGTTCCTCAAACTGCTAAAAATGGAACTTCCATATGACCAAGCAATACCACTTTTGTGAATCTACCCAAAGGACACAAAAACACTAATTCAAATGGATACATGCACCTGTATGTTCATTGCGGCACTGTTCACAATAGCAAAGGTATGGAAGCAACCCAGATGTCCAAAAATAGATGATTATATCAAGAAGATGTGCTACATATACACAGTGGAATACTATTCAGCATTCAAAGAAGATAAACACATGCAATTTGCAGCGACATGGATGGAATTAGAGGGGATCATACTCAGTGAAATAAGCCAGAAAGAAAGAGAAAAATATCGAATGGTCTCACTTATAACAGGACTATAAGGAAACCAAATAGGAGAGAGACACTCAGCGGGTGGGGTGGGGGGGGAGAGTAAGGGCACAAAATGAGTAGAAAAGTACACAAGGGACCATGGAGATGGATCATGGGTGAATTGGTGGTGGGTTACCCAAGGGGAATACAAAATGTAAAAGATATAAATAACAATAAAAATATATACATTAAAAATAATAAAATAAAAAAATAAAATTTCTTACGGCAACTTGATAGAATTTCCTGTCATTGATTCTAAATGTCAGAAAAAAGTACAGACTTGTAATTTGTTTTTTTCACTTCATTTTTCTTACAAATCACTGTTGATTGTATTTTACGAAAGTACCAGTTCACAACAGATTGCAAACATAAAGATCCAGTTCTTTAACACCAATAATTTGAGAAATAGAATACAAACTTCTATAACATTTAACTCAAACTTGTGTCTTCAGCAATAACTCAGATATTGTGGTGCGACAAGAAAAAACTCAGAATGGGTTTGGAACCTAACATAAATTCTCCTCTTTGAAACTGAAATGATTCATAACTTGAACACATACCTTTTCTGTTTTCCAGCTGGAATTTAGCACCGATATCAAGTAGGTATTTTACAGTATCCAGTCTACAGCTCTCAATGGCTCTACATAAAGGAGTTGAATTGTTGATTGAAACTGCATCTATCACAGCTCCAGACTTAACTAGAAGTTCAACAATATCTTGTTGGCCTGCATGGCATGCAAAATGAAGTGGAGTCCACAGAAAATTATCTGTTGCATTAACGTCAGCACTATAAAATAAGATAGATGAACAAGCAAAAAATCAAGTTTGCTCCAAGTGCTGGAGGCTAAACATGCCAACTAAGATTTCATTGTGCAAGTATAAACCAAGGAAACTGATAAAGTTAAACTCTGTGCCATATTTTTTCTTGACACATATTCTGCATACTCTGACAGGTTAACTTTCTTTATGTATATCTACATTTTACTTCATTTTAAGATGCACTTTGATCCTAGAGGGTTAAATTTTTGCAAAGGTTGAAAGCAAGGAAAATGATAAAACTAGATCCAGCAAAGGTGAATGCTAACAAGAAATATAAAAACTGTATTTTTCTACTTTGGGTCAACATTTTCTGTAATTTATGAATTCTAAGTGCACCGTTACTATTAAAATTCTAAGTATTAGATTAAATATTTTGTCCTTTTAAAAAATTCACTGTCCAAAATTCCAAAATCTTATTAATTGCTTTGTATTCATCTTGATAATTTACAAAGTTGAATCCTTTGATACTAAACAATGTCATACTGTTAATAATGCCTTTGATGAAGTATGCAATTACTATACTAATAAGTATTTCTATATTTTAACTCATTTAATCTTCAACAAATTCTGTGACCCAGTCCCACTGAAACCCATACATAAATGAGAAAGCAGAGTCACAAAAAGGCTAAAAAATTACTCCAAGAAATTTGACTATGGTAGAAGTGTTAAATTTAAGCAATTAACCACCTTAGTTTAAAAAGAGTGATATTTTAAAAATATTTACAAGTGGAACCAAGGATAAGATGTAACCTGTGGGGAACAGACAGAAACATCCTCAATTATTATGATCAACATCCCACTTATTTTAATCATTTGGATCCCTTCAAAAAAAAAAAAAGAGGACAATTTAAAAGTTCTAGAGATCTGCAATTATTATTAACAATACTGTTTTGTATGCTTAAGATTTGTTAAGAGGGGCGATCTCTCTCATATCTGTTCTTATCACAACAAACCAAAAATTTTAGTAAGTGACTTCACGCCATTTAGGTAAAACTTGCGAAGTCTGTAACATCCAACCATCTGCATGTAAGATCTGACAGTATTCTAGATGTCCGGAATGAAGCACTTCCCTTTGTTGCTAAAATTCTGGAGTTACTTCTTAGCCTTCCTTTCACGTCCTTGAAATATGAAAACTCAAGAAAATTTAAACCTCACATAATCAAAAACCATACCCTTTTTCAAGAAGAAACTTGACGGCATCTATATTCCCATTTGCACATGCAGTCATGAGGGGTGTTTTATAGTAAGTATCTTTCATATCCACGGGTATTCCTGATTCGAATGCTTTTTTCAGAGAAGCCAGGTCTCCTGCTCTGGTGAGAAAATTGATATTTGAAAATACCTTCCCAGGGTCATCAATGTACCAGGCAGAGTCATCCTGAATGGGATGTTCGGGTGGATGATCTCGATTAAACCGACTGCTGTCAGTGACGTTCGCGTAGGTTTCGATCATGTAATAGGGCGGGCCGCCGTCACTGTGTCGTGGAAACACGTCGTCAGGGATGGTGCAGATTGGGAGTGGTAAAACCAGCTTGCCTTTCCTTGCCTTTCTTCCCCCACCTTTTTTCTTTTTCTTAGGCCCAAAGGATCCCAAGACAAAAGCCTTGTTTAGGTATTTGATTCCTTTGAAGAAATCGTTGATGTTCACCCCGCCTCCACGGCTTTTTTCGTGAAGCTGAGCTACCATAGCCAGCTGTTCAGAGGTCACAAAATCTTGCCTCTCCTCCAGCACCAGCACAAAGTCATCCTTAGTAACTGTCCCATCACCTCTGTCCGCAAACGAAAAGGCGTCCCGAAGGAAATTCTCATGTTCTGCTGACCAATCGTGTAGTCTAAGAGCCCAGAGTGGATTCGGATTTTTGGCTCCCGGCTTGGCCAGTTTATTAGCTATCCTCTCCGCCCGCCGTATTTCTTTGCTTGCTGCCTTGAAACCTCCTTCCTTAGCTATAGCCCTGGGTGTTTTATGATCTAAATTCTTCCATTTCAGATCACATCCTAAAACATGAAGCATCGTTATTATAAATGGTTCGGCGGCATCTCTAGGACCCTATAAATAACACTATCCACTGTTTTTTTAAATTTATGTGATGAGTCAAAAGTTTATCCTGAAATATTCTTACAAAGATGAGCTCCTGGAGCTATGACAATTACAAAACGAGCTACTGATTTCGTTTTTCCCCTGTGTGCTTCATTCACTTCAGTGAATACTAAGGGAGACATGTTTCCAATTTATAATATCTGTCCCCAAAGGATTAAGACTTTGACCCTCCAGATTATTTGAAACAAATATATTGGGATACTTGCTAAGGAGGTTTCAGGCCAAGCAAGAAAAGAATCAAGGTGATACATGAATTTAGAAAGAAGCTGGATTCAAATTACTTAGGACCTTATCAACTCAGAATGCTGAAGGACACCTATTTTTATTTTGAATTCTTTTAATTATACGTCTAAGTACAATCTTAAACCATATTTATAATTTCCATGAAATTAACAATTTGTACTAATCAATATTGTTTTGTGGTAAGGTCATGTGAACAATCTTAACAGAAGAAACAGGAATTTGTTAATTAAAACTGAAAATATTGCTGTATAATACTTAGGTAAGTTAGATATTAAAATTCATTTTTCTTTTTGATTCCTTACTTAAAATGATACCAATATTATTTGTAAGTATTCTCCAAAGAAATGAATGTTTCTGAAAGCATTGGGAAGTCCTAGGAAGATGTTACTATATTGAGATAGTAAAAACCCATTATGTATATAAATAAGGCTATTGCAGAGCCTCTCCTTATCATTTCAGTCTAGAACAAGATTCCTCTGTTGCTTTATCTACATCACATAATCAAAAATGAATGCTACCCAATCAGTATCTCTAGCAGACAAAACACATTGGCAGCTATGTGCAAAAATAAGACGTACCTCCAACACTTTATAGTTTTGTTATGGTCAAAAAGTAAATCAATCACTGAAGTGTTTAACGATTAATACTTATTTGATATCAATTTTTTTAATACTAAAGTTGATAATTTTGCTAGTGATGGAAAAAACTCAAAAAGATATCAGGATAATAAAGATTCTAAAATTTCTACATTAGATAGTTTTAAGAACAGTGTTTATTGAAAAGGAGACCCTGAGACTGGTCTTGATAGTGTTTTTCCATGGAATAATAATGTCGTAGTGTAATTCCAAGTATGCTACCTTTACTGAGTTTTTCGCTTAATAGGGGTGTCTGGAGGGTTTATATACCATCTGCCAAGCCACTCTTCCTACATTTACCCCAGCACTAAGATCCAAATATTATAAAGCAGCTTTTGCTTGCTTTCTTCAGCTCTCAGTTTCCTCCTAGTTAGAAATATTTATGTGATAAAAGACTCCAACGTCCCAACTTAAAAATCTGATGGCATTTTTTCCCTCTCCCTTTGACATGGGACTTTTTGTTTCTCCTTTATGGTTAATAAATAAAAGTTCATTCATTCCCTTTGTGATTTCTATTTCTCTGTGTCAAGATACTCAAGTTTGAGCTGCTTGGTATTACAGAACGCTAGAGCCCAAGACCCAAGAGGCGAACTTGCCATGGGGTGCCTAAGAAGAACTAGCCCAAACTCCTCTTGTCTATCTCTGGATTAGGCACTCACACTGCTAACAGGGACTTGTTAATTGCTCCAGCAATAAGGTCAAGGACAAAAGTGGAGCATTTTAAGGAAGATAGTTTAATATGGGGAAAGAACCCAGCCAGCATGAAGGTTTTACATTTAAGAACAGAAGAGACAAACCCCAGGGAGTTTACTCAGAAACAGGGTTTCCTTATTAATGGTTTATTGCCATTCCAAGAGCCTTAGATGTAAGATTCAATGGTGGAAATGTAACTGATAATTCTTCTGTTGTGGAATTGGCTCAGCCACACAGGACTTGGTGAAACAGTTGTGCTTCCTAACAGGTTCCATAGGGCAAAACATTTTCAGACATTTGTTTTAGAGACACAATCTAACCTTTTGATTCTGCTGTGAAGATGAATCTTTTTTGCATCATTGGGCAGACCTTCTGCATGGACTGAGCTCTGACCCTTGCATAACAATTTGCTTTCCATGACTTTATCCCAGGGGTATGTAAGTGTCTGGAGAGTGTTGTATGTTTGTCCCAATATTGGTCAACATGTTAAAATTGAAGAAGCTTGTCTCAATCTGGACAGATTTGTAGTTTTAGGATATACAATGTTAGAAGTGAATTAACTGTTAAAAGACTAAACTGCTGATAGATTTGAAAAGACCAATGAGATAGTTTATGAGGACAAAATTGCATATTTTTCTTTCTTCATTTGTTCAAAATGAAGTGTTACTTATTCTGTGGGAGGTTGAGGAAAGAACATAAACTTGTAAAAGTAAAAGCAGATCAGTTATTACACCGTTTGATATGTAAGACCTGTAGTCTTATTGATTCTATTAGGGGTTACAGTATATATTTCTAGTTCCCAGGAGGTTCTAAAACTCTGTCGTGTACAGGACAGAAAAACAAAAGCACTTCCTTTGTTCTATTATGGAATCAATAGTCTTTAAATTTTTTCCAATTTTTTCATAAACTGTGAAAAATCCACTGACAGTAACTAGTAAATTTCAGTTCCATCTCTAACAAAGTTTAAATTTTTAATATACATTCACTTAGTACTTAACACCAAATTCATCCATACTTTAAACTTAATTAGTAAATGTTATTTTAAGGAACCTATTAAGTTATCTCTAGTATAGTTTATACTCCAAAATTAATAAAGTTACTTAAAAGTTACAGGAAATGCTAAAAGTAGGAATAATGCTTATAGTTCAAATTTTCCATGAAAATTTACAATTTATCTCATGTTTCTCCCCAAAACATTTCCCTATAATTTTAAATTATCCAAAAAAGTTATCTTTGCACTTGACACAAAATTTCTGAAAATAAAGAATTTGGACTAACAGACATGGTATCCACTCTTTGTCCATTTTTAGAGTGATGTGGCCATTTGTAAAAAGAAGAATTCAATCAGCTATAAACATTTTAATAATTAGGTGACTCGTGAACATTTTCATTTGCATTCCAAGAATAATCTAAATGACTTAATAGAAGCTAGTGCAAGAAAAAAAGTTTCAATTTTCTTTTTACACATAGGAGTGAGGTTGGGTTACTGAAAAGAACAAGCAACTGACAAGTGACAGGCCCACATTCACTGCTCATCTATAACGTGGGTAAATAAAAAATGCTTTAAGCCTAAAGTTACTAGACAATTTTACCTCGCTGAGCTATGTATTTACAGCAATCTGCAAAACCACCCATAGCAGCAAAGTGCAGTGGCGTGTTCCCACTCATTGCTATCAACCCCATGTCTCCATTGTAGGCAAAAAGAAGCTTCAAAATCTGCAAAACAAATAGTGGATATTGTAGAGGAATAATAGGCATATTTACTGAGTAAAGCCTAGCACCTAGATACACAGTAGACATAGACCTAGCATTATACCTGTTAGCCACACGTGGTTATTTAAAATTAAATGGAAAATAAATAAATGAAAAACATTTCTAAAATTCAGTACCTTATGTTCACAGTCAGATTTAGTGTGTTTAAGAGTCACATGTGACTACTGTCGTATACTCTGTTGTACAGCATAGATATAGAACCTTCCCATCATTGCCAAAAGTTCTATCAAGCCATGTTGATAAGGTATAGAAAACTTTACACTCAACTGGGACACTGGGGCAGTGTCCTTTTGGTATATCTACACAATTTTAGAAAGTGTCAGACTATGACAACTATCATCAGGGAAGCAAATTCTTTACCAAATGTGATTTCCTTGTTATGCATAATTTTATTGCAGTACAGAGATTCATGACAAAAATAAAGATAATTATGTTAAAACTCAAATACTGGGCAAAGACATTTTGGATGTAATTCAGAATTTATAATAATAGGATAGCATTGGCTTCTCTTTTGTTTGTGCAATGTCCCTGTATCATTGAGATTTCTTTGCCAGGTAATCAGAATTGTTGAGTTTCAAAGTAAGGTGAATCACACAAACATCAAAGTGATACATTCAGGTATCAGGGAAATAAGTGAATGTTGGCATTATTCTGCCTATGATTAGCTTATACCATGACTCTACTTGCAAAAGTTTAACTTGTCATAATTTAAGGATACATAATTACTAGTAATATTTAATTAGTAAATTAACAAGGCAGAAAAGTCTGAATAAAGAGATAAAATATGTTTCAGAATAAATTGATTTAAGTATAACTTTAGAATTATTTAGGGAAATCAAGATGGTAACTCAGAAAATCCTGTCTTAGTATAACCTACGTGATATTTTAAATTTTTCAGAAAAATAAGATGAAATTTTTAGCCAAAAATGTTAAAGCAAAGAGTAGATCATTACATCAAAAAAGCCTCCTTTGGCAGCAAAATGTGCAGCTTGACATCTGTCATTGTCAAATGCATTCACTTCACCTCCTCTTTCCAATATCCCTCGAACTAATTCTATCACTCCTTCTCTCGATGCTTCCATTAAAACCGTGCGACCTGTGGACTGGACACAAAACAGATCAAATGCTGTCTATCCTGTCAGGTTAAATAACATATTCAGTATAAATACAGTTATTGGCCTGATCTAAATCCACTTGGCCTTACATTGAATGTGACATGTTTATTTCTCAACAAATTAATCAGTTTTCTGTAGCAAACAAGAGCAATGAAGTAAATATAATGAGTCAATGTTCAAAATATAGAATTCTAAAATCAAAGTCATGGTTACCTCGGATGTCCCTGTGAGAAAATCATGCTAAAATGTGTATTTCTAGCAAGAAAAACAAGAAAAAGGGGGGAGAAAGAGGGCAAAGTATATGTTAAAATTAGGTTACAGGTGTATTCTAGTGAGTAAAATATTTTTATTGCCTGGAAATGACAATTATAAGAAAACTGAATAATATTAGTAAAACAAGAGAGAACAAAATAAATAGGGAAAACAGCAGAACTACGTGTTTTCTTTCTGCAATAATGAATCTTCAGGAGGCATAAGTGACATCTTTTCTTTCCTATAATGTTATAATAAATACCAATTTTCCAAATTAATTAGCGAATAGATTGTAGAATCATGTCGATACAGAGATAATGAAAGTATATCATCTTAACTCATTTTGAATATAAGTGAATGGTCTAGAAGCTAACAGGATAATTTTATCATAGCTTAAATAAAAAATTATAACTACTAGGACTCTATAATTGAGAAAAAAAGAATATTTATAATCACAGGAAAGGTCATACTGAGTTGATAGCATTTGGATTGGCTCCTTTTTCCAAAAATGTCAGGCACACATCTTTAACATCATGTGCTTCTTCGCAAGCTCTAAGAAATATTGGCATTCCATTATAGGAACAATTATTGACATCTGCACCGTGTTCCAGGGCAATCAGTGCACAGCGATAATGCCGCTTAGTAGGTAAAATGCAGTAAAACAAAATACCTGCAGAAAAACAGAACCCCCCAAAGAATACTTAACTAGCAGTCTCTATATATAAGAAGGAAAAATAATTAAAATACCCATACCTTATTGAAGATGGTAGGTAGATCAAAGACATATTTACTTTGATTTCCCCACTGAAAGCAATAAGACAATAAAACAGAAAAGAAACCCAACTCTTAACAGAGTCAGAACTGTCAGAACCAAGTGTGATAGGACCTGGTTTAGGGAGGAATCTGAGCTGGTATGTGAGCCCCTGTCAAAACTGTGCATTTAGCATCTTGCATCCTACAACCCTCCCCCAAGGGTCCTTCTGGCCACGGGGAAGACTGTGTGTGACAGACGTGGTGTGGTCCCTGGGTTCCCTCTGAAACTGATTATAGGAAGTAGATTGTTAGTGTAGTAGTCATGAGAAGAAAAACTATGGGAAGTGCTTGCACCACTTTGGAAAATCATTTCTTTCCACTGAAGAGAGGAAAATGCTAAATCCCCATGCTAACACTAGGACATACAGGCTCTTAACATACTCCCAAAGTACTATACATCCAGGATATTGCTGTTGTAATCTCTGGGCAGGGTGTTGGTAAGAAAGTTGGGGAAACAATCAAAAAGTTGTTCATATAAAAAAGCAAAGAACATTTTAATATAAGGATGCAAAGAATTAGATAGAAAGCCAAAAATGAGTCTGTCAGGAAATTAATAGAGAATATATGACTAAAAGACCAGTGATTGATGCTGAATTTCTTCAGTCACTAAATCAAAGTGAATCATCTTAGGAATTCTAGATACAGAAGAGAACATTGGAACTCATAATAATGTAGCAATAATCATGTGATTTAGCAACTTGGAGGGAAGAGAAGAAAAGAGGGAGATGGATAGCATAATCATGTGATTCTTTTTGTCTTTTGCCTCTGGATTTGGAGATAGTATTCAAAGTGTATAAAGAGATAAAATAAGTGAGAGATGTTTATTATTTAAATGTATAAAATAAATCATTGAAAGAACTAAGATGGTTATAAGTTACTGAAATTGGTTGCTGATGGAGCTAAAGAAGTGAAAAGAAGGGTTACTGTACAAATCTCACCTTTCATAATAATCAATGAATACTGCTTAAAGGTTAAGGCACTAACTCAATAAATACATATTTATATCAGGGATATATCTATATAAAACTATTAGCCATTAAAAGAACTAAAAATATGTCTTTAATTTAAGAATATTCAACCAGAAGGAAAATAACATACACAGCAAGATAAAACAAAGAATATATATAACAGAAGGAAAATACTTTTTATGTGTTAAATATATTATTTCTTCATAATAATGGAAATGCCATGTCTCAAATTTCAGTTCATATTTCCAAATACAGTTTAAAATGACCTTAGAAAATTGGAGTTTATGCCAGAATCCACCTTAATCCTTCTAAATTCCCAATGCAACTTCTTTCTACATCAGATTACCATTAGGAAAGGGATAAAACCCATCTGGAGTCCCAAGTCTAGTACCACTTGAGGTTCTAAACAAAAATGTCTCCCCTCATCTCTCATTATAAACCAGATGTTTTATTTTTTTAAAGATTTATTTATGCATACAAGAGCTGGGGTGTAGGCCAGAGGTGCGGGGGTGATGAGAGGATTCACCACCAGAGACAGAGTGGGGAGCAGAACAGGCAGATTGACTGAAATACCCTGCTGAGGGGAACAGCGGATGAGGCAGGAGAGGTCTGCTGTGCCATGTGGGAAGCTCCCTGGCCTGGGATAGAACTTGTGTGCTGCAGCTTCATAGTGCTGAGACTTAACTCCTTGTACTACCAGGGAGGCCCCAGATGTTTTATTTTTTAATGGATGATTATGATTATAGTAATAGCAACATATCATGTTGAAAATTCTCCACGTATAAAAAAACCCACCAGACACAGATTAATCTAATCCTAATTTTCTTTTTAAATGAGAAAACTTTTAGAACTTGTTTCTCTAAAATAAACCCATACTCTTTTTGAATTATGGAAATATAGTCCCCTTAGGTACAGGAATAAGAATCTAGACTATCACATAAAACCATAATAGTTCACTTCTAAAGTTGGAAAGCAAAAAAAAACATTTTATCTGGCTAAAAATGGGTTGCATCTGCTGGATAGAATGTTGGGATTTTTACCTTTTCCTTCATTATCAACGATAGTCATATCAGCCTTTGCCTTCGCTAATATTTCCATTGACAATTCATGGCCCAGTTCTGCAGCCCTCATTGCTGGAGTACAGCCCATTTGATCTTGCACATCAGGGTGAGCCCCAAGGTTAAGGAGAAAGCTAACCATGTCAATATCATTAGAAACTGAGGCTAAGTGCAAAGCACTGTGTCCATTGATAGGGTCTGTGAAATTGATTAGCTGAGGGTATCCAAGTTTGATCAGCTTCTCTATTTGTTTCTTGTCTTTGTTCCGAACACACTGAAGGACTTTGTATATCTGCAAGTTCTCAAGTCTCTTGTCTGCCAAAGCCATATTCCACCAGCTTCTGGAAAACGCTTTTCTGAACTAAAAAACTAAAGCAGCAAAACACAAAACTCAAAGTTAATTGCGTCATCTTCATTATGATTAGTTTATATAATCTTTTCTATGAAGAGAGGCAGTTTCTTATGAAACATTATTACCATAATTTATTGCAACAGATTTCATGACAGTAGAAATGACATATAATTAGAAAATGTATTCAGCTAGCACAAAGTTAAAATATTGCAAAATCTATCTCCATCATAATTAATACTAGTCTTGCTCTGCAGTTTTCTCTCCTCCTTGACAGTCTTTCCATTTACCCATTTGGGTACGGCTAACAAATTGCCAAAGCAAAGATTTGGCCTCACCACTGTGTAACTCTGTACCCAACAATAGAGGCTGTAGCAATTTTAGTGGTTTAAAATGATATAAAGACTGTGTAGAATTCTGAGGTGCTCATTATAAATAGGGATCAACTGAACTCTGTGAGACACAAAAGATGTGATGGATGATTCTTACATGGTCTTACATGGAAATGATGTAGATAAATGGTTGAGAGACAAATAAGTTTACCTACATCATCCCACAATTAAATCGTCATGATAATGTGCATTCAAATAGATGATTATCTTTTACTGCTTATGGAAAAGCTATCTTTTGTAAGAGTCACAGGCCATGCTAGCTATCCCGCCAGTTGCTTTTCTTCATTTGCTTTCTTCTGGGAAAAGAAACCTATTATGAAATAGGGAATCCATTCCAGGTAACACGATAGTACTATCTTAGAATATCATTACTATAGCTTATAAGTTATTTTGTTTCTACCAAGTCCTTATAATCCACTCACTACTCAGATCTCAAAGAAATCATTTGAACATGTAGATCAGATAAAATCAAGCAATCTTCTATTCCCAACATGTTGGATCAGTTTACCTGTTTTGTCCTCTGACACAGGGAAGGGTCTAAGATGTAGGCTTAGCCTTCTTGAGTGACACTCTCTCCAGGTACAGTGAATGACTGAGGCATATACTCAGAAAAGGCATCAACCAATTAACATACTTATAGGACCTCCCTGCCAGAACCATGTGAAAAGACAACTCTTTCTGCTGAAGTTGTTTAGCAGTAGGGGTGGAGCTGGGGCTACAGGCAGCCATTTGGCCATCATGGAGATTGTGTGTGTTGAGAGATAGAGACTGAGATTGATGGCAGTAGTTGCTCTATGGAATCAGTTGTGCCAATAATTGACCTATCACTTCACTATCCAGACTTGCATGAGTAAATAGACCACTCTCTTGACCTTAATTTAGAACAAGCTAGCCAGCTGGGTTTCTGTCATTTACAATTAAAAGAGTTCATCTACAATAAAATCTGAAACTACATATTATCTTTTGCCCATAACAAACCTCCTCCTTCCCCTAATTCTCTGTGTTGCACTGTTGATCTCTTGTTCTTTCTTAACTATACCTCCTTAGGCAACCATAACCTATCCATTGCCATTTCCTTCCTACATCTACACCCACCCTTTCTCAGTCTCTTTTGCTGGCTGTCCCCCTTCTTTCAGAAACCTAATTGTTGGAGTGCTCAGGACTCTTCCCTAGTCACATACTCCCTGCTGATCTTATCCCATCTCATGGCCTTCTTCGTAGACTGCGACTTCAGTTGCTCACTCTCAAATTTATAGTCATCCCTAACTCAACCCAGTTCTAAAGTTATATGTTTTGACTTTTGGCTCTTCATTCTCACGTGGATATCAACTAAGCCTCTAAAATGTAGTAGGTACATAGCAAAACTCTGAATATCATCCAACCTTTTCCAGCTGTCCCAATCTCCAAGGTATCATCTTCTATCCACCTATTCAGATGAAAATACTAAGAGTTAATCTTCATCCTTTCTCTCCTTCATAGGTCCCTTACTCTTTAAATTCATCAGCAAATCCTATCAACTCTACCTCCACAATACATTCTGACATCAACTTCCAGTGGTACTATCCTAAGTGAAATCATTGCCACAGCTGCCTAATTTGCTTCACTGCTTTCAAAATAGTCCCCTATAACTCATTATCTCTTCAGTCTTTTTAAAATGTTGATCAGATAAGATCAGGCAAGCTTCCACCCACAGCATTTTTAAAAACTATTTTTAGAAATAAAATGTTGAAAACTGTATATCCCTCACTGAGATCCTACACCATTAATGCTTTACTTTATATATCATGCCTCAATCCACTAATCTTGTTTTTTTAATCCATTTCAAACAAAATTGCAGATATAGTCTAGTATACATATCCTTAATTGGAGTCCAGTGTTTGTATTTTCCTTTTTTTCCTCTTGAACACATAATTAAATATATAAGTATTAAGTGTACCACCCCATGAGTTTAATAATGCATACACCTAAGTAACCCAAGCCCTATCAAGATACAGGCATTACCTTCATGCCAGAAAGTTCTCTGCAAATAATCTTTTAAAAGAATGATAACAACTTTCCATTGTAATCAGAATAAACCCAAACCCTTCATGATAACCTCTCAAAAGTCCTTCTGCTGTTTTCTGTGGCTTGTATTATTATCATCAGTCATACTCTAGACAGGAACAGTGTTGTCATACTGCATACTTAAGTATATCATATACCAATAGGGTAAGATGTGCCCAAATATTAGTTTGTTGGAAAAGTCATGATGTCTGTTTGAAAAACAGAAAAAATCTATCATGACTTTTCCAACTTACCAATAATTCATTCATTGTACAGACTAGATGCCACCTCATTTGCATGGACAGACTTTCTAACCAGAGACCTCACTGTTGTCCCTGAGAGCATCCACCTCTAAGAAGCCGGTAGCAGCTTCACTGATGAATTCAGCAGTCCATGGGTCAGCTCTGAGGCTTACATCCCTCTTCGTTAAAGCCCCAGATTCCTGGGGAAACAGCAGTGCCTTGTGCAAGACCAATCAAAAGCTTCCCCACAGGAAACAAGACAAGTCTGCCTCTACTCCTGGGAGCCTTGTAAACGGTGGGGCATTTCTGATCTTCAGGAGGGTCACTACATATGCACATGCCTCAGCATGTATATTTGGCCTATGCCCCTGGGCCATCTACTTAGAAATCTATATAGACAACTCATACATAGTGGAACAGAACACGACTTCTTGATTTGAGGTCCATGTTTAGAATCTAAATACTCTGAAATTATAGGGGGAAAAAAATGTGGGTTTTGTGTGTTCAAGTACATCCCCCACCCCAGGCAGGAGATCTTTGCTGTTCCTTTCAGTATTATGTCTGAGAAAAATGTGGAGGGGTGGATGGATAGAGATGATTTTTCAAGGGAAAGACCAGATGGCAGGGGCTGATGGGCCAAACTCACCTCTTAGTCCGGTCGGTCAGCAGCCCTGAGTTTCCAGACACAGAAATGCCTGGGCCTGCAGGGGCGCAAGGCAGCCTCCGCACTGGTTCTCTGTGATCAGGCACTGGCCCAAACCGCGACCTCTGGCCCCTGGAATCCGGCGTGGGCGCCCAGCAGCGAACGGTGCCCCTGGGGGCAGAGAAGGCGAGCTGGCCCGCGGGGCGGCAGAGAAGGGTGTGTGTGTGTCCATGGGCCTCCGGTCCGCGGGAGCCAGCGCTCCGCCAGGTGAACGCAGGGGGCGGGGTGGGAACTGCAGAGACGGGGCGATTGTGAGCTTTGACCACGCAAGGCCCGGCTGCCAGGGCAACCACCCAGGTGCCAGCGAGACAAGGCGGGGCTTGTCGCTGTCGACTGCTGTCCCCGCCAGGTGGTCAAACAGAGCCCTGGAGGCTGGAGGAGAGCGCAGCAAGCCCCGTACCAAGTCCTCCCTTCTTCATCCTCTCTTACCTCCTGTCCCCGTTCAAAAATTAATTTAATTGAAAAGCAAAGCTCATGTGGCAAATAAAAGAAAATAAACAATAAGTTAAAAAGGAAAGATACAGCCAAATATAGCACAAAGTGAAAAATCTACTTACTTGTCAAGACTCTATAGATTCTTGTAAATCTCAAATTGTCTTTGTGCACACCGGGATGCATATATGCTTTGAAGTATTTATACACAAACGA
This sequence comes from Scalopus aquaticus, assembly GCA_004024925.1. Classification (NCBI taxonomy): domain Eukaryota; kingdom Metazoa; phylum Chordata; class Mammalia; order Eulipotyphla; family Talpidae; genus Scalopus; species Scalopus aquaticus. The sequence continues at coordinate 88,079 of PVIJ01000274.1, forward strand.
GAGCAAATATAGCAGAGAGAACTTTATTTCAGGGTCTTCAAATGTGCCTTATTACCCCGTCTTCACAGCATTCATGCTTTTGGGGAGGCAGTCTGAAGGCGTTTGTTCCTGTGAATGTAAAACATACAGGCTTTAGGAAATGGAATGCAATAGCTTCTTCCTCTCACCCTAACCTTTCCTGTTTTCTATCCATTCTGTTTTAAAATATTAGGGATTATTTTATGAACACAAAATAGTATACTACATAATATATGGAAAGTATGAGGAATCAGAGCACATTGCACTAAAGGGAAAGTCTGTCTATGCTGGACTGCCCGTGCACTTCCTTCCAGTACTGCATCCGCCCCTTCCTGTCCCCAGAGACAGCCACGAATCAGAATTTTGTATTTCTCATCCTCTTTCTTATTAAAAATGTGTTGCCTCATATGAATGCATCCCTTGAAAAAGTGCCTTTAGTATTGCATATTTTGAAAAAGTATAAAAAGAGTAGAATGTTATGTATTGTTTTGATTTTTTTTCCTTCCAACATCTTGTTTTTGAATTTTTTTTTTGTTGATATGTTAACTATGGTTCCCCTATCTTAACAGTGGTGTATTATTTCATTATATTATCATTCCACAACCCTTTAAAATCAGTTCTACTATTGGACATTTGAGATGTTTCCAGTATTTGCTATTAAAAGCAATGCTGCTATGATCACGTTTGTACATGTCCTTAAATGCACAAGCTCAAGAGTTTCTCTAGGGTACATGCCTAGAAGTGAAATGATTGGGTAATAGGTTATTTATAACTTCAAGAAAATTTCAACTTGTTTCAACTTGTTCTTCAGTTGTAACCCCCATGAGCAGTGTGTGTCAGCTAAAACTTGGTTTTGTAAACACTTTATTTTGCGGATCTAGTGAGTGTAAACTGGTATTTCATGATTTTATTTTGCAAACTCTTATTACTGATTATTAGTTTGAGAGCTTTGTTCCTTGGAGAGTGCTGAGTATATTATTGGCAAGTTATACTCTTTACCCTCAAGTACTTACCGCATATCTCTTTCAAGATTATTTTTTAACAGAATCAGGGCAACATTATTTGAATTACTCTTTCTCAGAGTAGGAACGTTTGAGTGTGGCTTGTTGACCTAGTGGGGTTTGTCAATGAAAAGTAACTCACTCAGGTTACTTGGATGCCAATGTATAAAATAGGAACAAAATAAATTGTCCTTACAAATCACAAAGGTTGTAGGCATAACCATGAGTGAACTTCTCTTGGTTCTGGTGGACAAATGTGATTGATTCCCTGGGAAAGTTTTCATAGATAAACAGTTCTGTTTATAGGTCATCATTCACAATGATCATATTCCTCATTTTGGAGACAAAGTTGATGTCAATGGCAGCATACTTTAACTCCAGAGACAGTTCCAAAATTTATTTGAGAATCTGGTAGATTTGGAAAGAAACACATCTAGAAGACTGAAGGGAAAAACTGGTAATGTATAAACAACGCTTGGATTTATCAGAACCACTGGTGCAAACTTTCTGAGTAGGAGTTGGATAAACATTTGTTAATTGAATGAGACCTTGGAGATGAGCAAAGAGTCTGACTCACTCTCCCAGTTTGGTTTCAGGGACATTTTTTCCCTGATAGGATACTCTCTCAAAGTTTCATAAAAACTCCTTTTGACTTTATGATCAGGTAATGGAAAAGTAGCTTCAGAATAGAAAAATCAATATTTGAATTCAGACTTTTTGTAGCCTAGGGAGGTGTCCTATTAATGAGGGGCAGTCACAATATGGGTGAAATTTTAGCTGTTCCACAGACTAGCAAGTAGACACAACTCTCCCCCTTTTCACCACAGGTCTTAAAAATACTGCTGTGCTCTTAATTTGAACTTTATTTTTGCTCTTAGCTGTCTGGCAGTTAAATTGTTAGAACTTGGGCAACACAAATGGGAATAAACAGCATTTATAGCCCTACTGCTTAAAACAAAACTAATTGAGGAACGATGGAGTTTATGTAGTTCTTACTAATACAAGCTTAGGGTTTAGAGTGATGCATTGGCTGAATTCTCTGCCAAAAATCTAACTTGTGCCTTTGTTGTATATGATGTTAAATAGACTTTTTCTTTAAATGACAACTACACAAAGAGTTATACATATACAATTCTGATATGGTCCCAGGCTTTTTGTAAAATGGCTGATAAATAAAAGTAATTTTATTGAATGACCTCATTCACTGTTATAAAAGCTGTCATTAAAAGCCATTAATAGGCTGCATTAGATCCCACAGCTCTAAAATTCTTATTTACTGGCCTGAAAAATCAGCCAGAGTGATTGACTGAAAAGTCAATCAGTATAGCAACAGCTATATTGATTAATTTAAATGTGAAGATAATTGAAATATAAATTAGTAACTGATATGGTACGCCTAATTAGAAATAAAATGTGTTGAATCATTATAGATCTTTTTATAAGATTTAGTGGAGTTTATCATTAACTTTCCATAAATATTTACAAAGTTAATCTTTTATAATGCCCATGTGTTCATATTTTTTTCCCTCTAAAACCATTCAGCGTGCCTCTGTGTTGTGAGAAAGGCTATTTACTAGTTTGTACTATACTTTGATTTAAAACTTTATATAGTGTGGAAGTAAGTGATGGACTGATAATAAACATTTAGATGTGTTTTTCGAAATGGGAAATGAAAACATGCCAAATCGCTTTGAAATGGCAAGTAGTTGACAATGTGGAGCCCTGCTTAATGTTTTCATCAAGGACCTGGATCGATCCTTTTAAGTTGTAGCGATTACAAAACACCTCTAGAATGAGGAATGTCCAGAAGCTATTCTTTTAGGATATGAGCAGTTTGTGGATCAATATATTCAGATCAGGATCTACACTTTTCTCTGACTTAGAGTAAGGCCTTCTAAGATCACATGGGGAAGTTTTTGTGAGTGTAAAATACCCCCCCCAAAAAAGTTCCCTTGTTCTTGAGTATTGAGTATGTTTTCATTATTTGTAGGCTACTTTTGTGTTATTTAGGTTTCCCATATACCTTTAAATTTGCTGTTCAGTCTACTTCTTAAAATATACTACTCTTACAGTTTTATATTTTTATCAAGTTCTTTTTTTATTTCTCATATTCTTAGTTTATGTATTTAATTGCCATACCTTCATACATAAAGATTTATGATATATGTGACTCCCAACTTTTGCCTTTTAATGTTCCATAGTGTTTCTCCTTTTCTTAGATTGGATCCATAATCTTTAATTTCTCCTGGTCAAATAATAGCTTTCTGTTTGCCTTGCCTCATTTATTTTTGAACTTTGATTAAGACAGTGTTCTAAGATGGCAGCTGAGTAAAGATGATGGCACACCTTCTCCACGTACTCAGCTGAACAAAACCAGTAACTCCTGAAGGAAAAACATGATTATAGCACATGCTAGGAGTAATATCCAAAGGAGGGGTCCCCAGCAAGCAGTGGAGTGGGCCGTGAGGGTAACCTGCCCTGGTAGGTGAGGCGCACCCCGGTGACTCCATGGTCCCTGCAAGCAGTAGAGTGGAACTGCTACATCTCTTTCCTGGTAACATTTAACAGACCTCAGCAAGCTCTGAGACAGGACCCTGCAGCAGACCCACCACAGCCGAACCCCGCAGACATTGGTGCAGACTTCTGTGAGTTCCAGAGATGTTCATAGATGCAGCAGACCTCAGCAAGCCCCAGAATGAGACCTGGAAGCATATCTGCCAAGGTTCTCCCCTCCTCCCCCAACTTCCACAAGTTCCCGGGAGGGTCCTGGAAACAGACCTGCTATAGTAGGTCTTCACAGATATCAGTGAGCCCCTCAGGACGGGCCCGGGAAGCAACACCAGGTAGGCTCCCACGGAACTGCTAGGATGGTCCCTGGAAAGAGCCTTCACCACTGTAAGGCTCAACAACCTCAGTGAGCTCCACTACAATACCAGGAAGCAGGCCCACTGCAGTAGGCCCACAAACCCAGAGAGCCCCAGAAAGGATCCTGGAAGTCCTGGAATCAACTCAGACCTAGTAGGTCCTGGCAAGCAGTGGTTCAGGCCCTACCAAGGGGAACAGATATGACAGGTCCTGGAAGAGGTGACTGCAGGACCTGGTTCCCATAAGCTGCACCTCTTGGAGCAGTGAGACATAAGGACTTTGGTGGGACAGAGTCTCTTGGACAGCCTTTTCCCTCAGTTGGCTGCAGTCAGTGCAGACTTCAAAAGGGTTGACACTGAGGAGGTTCATCTACATTGTACGGGAGGTGGGTGGAGCCTGGAGTAGGGGGCGCAGATGGCAGGTGGTCAGTTTGGGTAGAGGCCCTGGGGAGAGGGGAGCAGAGGTTGTGTGGATGCACCTTCCCTTGAATGAGGGGCTGTGGTGCTCCACACAGCTTGGGTTCCCAGTCAAGATAATAGCAGAATAAGCCTTCTGATCTCCACTTTCCCTTCCCACCCCTTGGGACTGGTACTTACTTTGTGAGGTGTGCTGAGAGTATGAGGTCATAAAAGACATTGTAATCTCTGAATATCTCTCTCGGAATGTTCACTCTAGGGCAAGCAGCTGCTGGTATGGGGACATTTAGGCAGCCCTATAGTGCCCCATAGCGAAGGGTTGATATCTTCAGCCAAAAGCCATGTGAGTGAGTCATCTAGCAAGTAGACTCTTCTGCTCTAGGCAAACCTCTAGATGCTTGAAGTCCCGGCTGGAGACAACATCTTTTTCCTCAGTTAAGGTTACCCCAGTCTACATGACCTGTGGCTAGGCTTGCCATGAAATGCTCCATGTGTTTCTTTCCTATCTCCCACCAGGCTACAGGAGGTATAAATAGGAAATGGGGAGACAGAAATGGACCCGGGGAGGCAGAATTTGGGGAAGTTCGAGCTGTGCTTAGGCTGAGACTAGATGTCAGTGCACCCCTGTTGCTGCTTAGCTCCCTCCTCCAGGACCATCTCAGTGTTTCACCCTGCTCCGTAGAGTCCCCTCTCTATCAGTCACTTGAACTAGAACCCTTGCCTCATGCTCTGTTCTAGGAAAACGAAAATAAGACAAAAGGCAGAAAATTGGCAAGTACTCTTAGGCCAGTGATGTCATAGGAAGATACCATAGGAAGTATTATTTTTAGTATTTATTTTATTTATTTATGCAGACAAGAGCTGGGGTGTAGGCCAGAGGTGCTGGGGCATGAGAGGATTCACCAGAGACAGAGTGGGGAGCAGAACAGGCAGATCAACTGAAGTACACTGCTGAGGGGAGTAGCAGGGGAGGCAGAAGAGGTCTGCTGCACCATGTGGGAAGGTCCCTGGCCGGGGATCGAACTCATGCTGCAGTAGCTGGGGATAGCTTAACCCCTTGTGCCACCAGGGAGGCCCAGGTAGTATTTTTTTACATTCAGACAACTGACATATTGACTGACTTTATTGTTAGAACATATAAACATGTCATCAATCTCATAGGTAAATTAGGAAAAACATGCAATATAAATATAATCTGTCCTCTGATGAATATATCAGAAGTGGATATATTCAGAGGTTTACAGCTTCTGAAAACAGATTTTATTTATCAAAGGCAAGAATTGTCATAGAAATCTTAGAATTTTACTGTATGTGGTAATGTTAAAATTGGGACTAATACATTCTGTCAAATAGTTCCAACAAATAGTGAGATTTGTTTTGCTTATTTGTTCTATTAATCTAGTGATTTAGTGTAAATTCATCCCCTATTACACTATTTTTTGCAATCTTAAGATAAACCTTCATCACTATGCATTGTTAATATTTTAAGATACTACTACAGTGAATTTGAAAATGTTTCATACATTATTTGTATGAATTTAATGTCTATTCTTTACATTGGTGCTATTATCGAGCATACTATCAGTATTTTCCATGTTTTCATTTTTAAAGATATTTTGGAATAGATTAGGTCAGAATGACATAGCACTCATTAAAATTTTTATAGAAACTCCCCATCCCCATAACTAGCAAAGACAGATGTCAAACAAGATACACGGGCGTGCAAAGGATTAGATCTGTTACTGTTTTCAATTTTTTCATCAATATTTTTTTTTTTACTTAAGTTTATTTAAAATCAATGAGCAACTATTCAACATTACTCATGATTTTTGGAAATCTTTAACTTTTTAAATATTTTCCTATGAAAAGATTAAAATATCTATCTTTCCCTCTCAAAAAGGGAGTATCATACTATATGCTATGTGGATATATATCACATTATATACACATTATCCTCACAGAACATTTACATTAGAATAAGCCTTTCTTCAGAGATATATTAGGTAAGGAGCCTGATTGCTTTAGGGGTATAAAAATGCCCTTTTAGGCTTCTCCTCCTATATCACCAGGAAGGCTCTACCTATTAGAAACCCTTGTATCACATTTGCAGACATCAAGAGAAAATGAATAAAGACGAGCACTGTCTTAGAAAACATATTGACTAGATCCACTCCAGTCGACCACAAACACTGGCGAACAGGCAGAACTGTTTTGTCTCAGGGGAGGCAGTCACGTGGCCTAGATTCTCTACAGATTCTCTCTGGAATCCTCTGGTTGACTCTTTCCTACTCCATTTTCTTATTTTCTTCAGTAAACCCTGGGTCTTGGCCAAAAGATCTTTATTCCTCCCTATTACAACTTTAAATACAGTAAAGAAAAAAATCACCACTGGTATCAGGCAGCAATTATTAATACATAATAATACTACATAATAAATTCACCTGAAAATTTATTCCCAAATCCTGCAGTTTGGAACAGTAAGCATTCACTCTCATTCTTGGGTTTTCAGTGACTGCTGTTGTCTCTTCTAGAAGAGACTTGGCTGGCAGTTCTGCTTCAGGCCTCATGACCCAGGATGGAAGCTCCTGATTGAGGTGGGGTGCACACTGATTCCACATTTCATCCTGGGACCTAGACTGAAGGCAGAACGGCAGTTATTTAGGCCATGTTCCTCTCATGAAGGATCACAATTGCTAAGATGACAGGCCTGGTTTTCAAGTTTATATCATGTCTGCTAAATTTTATTATTCAGAGGGGCTGTTCAATCAGCCCTTGTAAGGCCATGACGTAGGTGTATATTTATAATTTTATTAAAAAGAAATGAAGAATGGGGGTGAATTTTTAACCTATGACGCCACTGGGAGTATTTTCTTTTTAGTTCTATTTTGTGTTCTGTTCAATCTTCTATCCATACTGATATCCACTGCATTCAGGTCAAATTTTCATATATAATAATCTGACTTTTCCATCAGAAAGCATCAGGTGGGGGCCTCCCTGGTGGCCTCAATGCTATCACCATGAAGACCTGAGTTCAATCCCCAGCCAGGGAGCTAACCCACATATGACACAGCAGACTTCTCCTGTCTCACCCACTGTTCCCCTTACCAGTGTGTTTTAGTAACTCTACCTATTCTGCTCCCCAACTCTGTCTCTGGTGAATCCTTTCACTCCCCACACCTCCAGCCTAAACCCCAGCTCTTGTACACAAAATAAAAATAATAAATAAATAAATAAATAGAAATTATCAGGTGGAGAAAAAGAGGGACAAATCTCCTCTCATCTTTGAGTGACTCCCTCTTGGTGATGGTCCAGAGCAACTGCTATGACAAGAGAATAAAAAATGTCTGTTGGTTTCCATGTGTTCATACAGAAACAGAGATGAATGCTTAATCTTTTTCATAATTTGGTGAGGTTCTTTGTTCATAGGCCAGAATAATAAACATGTTGGTTCCTTTCCCAATTTGTTGTTTGGTCACAGCAAAAGGAATTTTCATTTAAAGGTGACCTAATAGCATCTTGAAGTTTTTGTTTGCAAAGTTTAATAACTAATCTCAGTTTCAAAGCTAATTTAAATTGCCTCTAGCCCTTTACTAATTAACTGTTCTTCCCATCTACATGCCAGAAGGAAGTTGCTGTTGTTCTCCATGTTTGGAGATCTGGCTTTTGCAAAACAATTTCAGAGAGCATAATATAAGCAACTCATGTCCAATAGACATCTCCTCAGCCAATTTTTGGATCAACTGCCACTGTAGTGTCCACCCAGCTTCTCTACCTCAACCATCCACATTTCTCTGCTTGCTTCTCTGCATCCAGTTTTCTTGGTACTGAGGAAAGCTTGCTCTGTCTGGATACTCTGCCTGGAATAGACATGGGTTTAATGCTCCCAGTAGCCACTTTCCACCAAAGAGCAACTAGAGCAGATGCATAGGCACTCCAGCGTCCTGTTATGGGGGAAGGAGCATACTCCTTGGAAGACTGAGAAGTCAGTAACCCTTGCTGCTGCTTCTTCCCTACTCCACACTCCACACCTTTGCAGCACATTCTAGGGTCACCTCTCAAATAAACTACTTGTTCCCATGCCCTTGCCTAAGGGTTGGCTATTGAAGCACCCCAACTAAGCCAGATAGTGAACAGGAAAAAAGCTGAGCGTTTTCCCTAAAACATAAAACTCAGAGCATCTAAGCGATAAAATAAATTATGTGCAAATAAAAAATGGCTGGCAGATGGCAATGCTCTGCTAGAGCTGGCAAGTTAAAATAAGTAGCAATCAAATACCAAAAATGTAGATAGAAAGTGTTAGTCTGTGTCTGAAGTACAGAGGAGGTGGGGTTTGGTCCCAGGTGAGGGCAATGCCCCTGATGCCCTCATTTCTGCTCCCCAACTAGTTTCTCTCTCTGACTGTCCTTTGGTCCTGGTGCCCTTTTCTCCCATTGTTGTTCAGAAGGGATTATGACCCTGTGCTTGATATTTCCAGAGTGGAGAGATTTGCATTAGACTGATGCGCTTCTAAGAGCTGCTGTCAGCCCACTCTTGTGCCTTAGATAACATTCTCTTGATATGACTTTTTATAGCAACCAGCTTGGTCCAAGTGTCACCTGACAGCAACTTATGTCAGTGGCAGCATCTATCTCTTGCTTTCTGCCCTGGAGCGTCTCTGTTGCCATCTCATAGGATGCCTCTGGAAACCACTCAGCTATTCTGAAGTATGTGCCGTCCTTGCAGTGCAAGGTTATGAACATACCCCCTGGGGCAATGGGGGAAGAAAACTGATAGGTAATTTCTCTGTTCTTTGGTGAATTTTTGAGGTATGGGTGACACAGCTTAGAGCACCCCCTGGAGGATTGAACCCTAATTGTCCGTGGTGATTAACACACCCCTATTTCGTTCTTTCTAGTCTCCACTCTTCTCTTTTGGAATGAACTGCCCAAAGTAAATTTCTTGCAAACACAGCTTTGTATCCAACTCGGTTTTCTGGGGAACCCAGTGCTGCTTAGGTCCACATTCCAAACTGCCAGTTTTCCCCTTTTCCAGTGGCTTCCAGTCCTTCTGACAATGCCGTGGTCCCATCTTGGCTTCCAGTGGACAAAGGTGTTAAGGTCTAGTACGTAGAATGTTGCTGCCCACTACTCTTAAGTTATTAAACATTCTTGAAGATATGAACAAATGTTTAGGACTTTAACTTCTCTACCTTCTTGTTGAGTTTTTGACAACTCTCTGAGAGGCTTATTCCTCATGTGATGACCCTTCATTCATTTCCATCTTTACTTGAAATGTACAGTGTCAATACCTGAGGCTATAGAGTTTGTACAGATTTATTGATTCAGGGAAAAAAATGTTAATATCCATGGCACTTGGCTAGGCACTTTTGAGAATAGAGAGCAACTGAGATGCAATTGCTAATGTTCAGGGATAATCTAAAGAGAAAATAAACATTTTACATGTAACCCAAGCAAGAAAATACAGAATCTGATAGGTGTGACAAGTTAAACTATAGATAAGGTGTTATGATGGAGAGAGAAATCACATCAGCCAAAGCCAGAAGGAAACGTAGACTTTACACAGTTTTTCATTTGGGTAAATAGGTGTTCCACTTGGACTATGCTGACACCAACAAACGCAGATTTCAGTTTTTGCCACAATGGCAAATATTTTCATGTTTGATTGGCTAAGATAGTTTGAAGGAACATTTTCCCATTTAACTTTTGAACATTTTGGTGACTCCTGATAGTTGAAGCTCTAAAAGCATCTCCAAAGAGTTGAACAGCATGTTTATCCTCTCCGAGGTTGAACTGTTAGAATTATGAAATCTGATTTTTCTGAGGTTGTAATGTCCAAATACATACACTTTTGAAGCATCCTGAGTCTTTATGCCTTCTGGGCATTTCTGTTCATTTCTGAGCATTTCCTTGTTATTCATGTATAGACAGCAGCTTGAATGACCTAGAAAGAACAAATCATTAGAAATAATGATTACATAATTCATGCCACCCCTATTTAGCTATGTTTTATTTTCCAAGAACTACAGATGTTACATGGCTCATAACAGTCTGTTCACATATTATTTATGTCACACAAAAGGGATATTTGTTAACTTGAAACACTTAAGCAAATTCTGTGTCTTTAAATTAAAAATGTATCCTGATATGTGAACCATTTTTTGTGTCTATAAAATAAGGAACTACAGTAGTTGAAATCTGAACCTTCCTATCTCAGAGTGTGGCCTGTGAACAAAGCAGCATCAGCTTCATCTATGGGCTGTTAGAAATGCAGAAGCCTAGTTCCCACCACTGAACTACTGACCCAGAGTCTTTATTTGAACAACATGTCATGCAATTCATGAACAATTGTACCAATTCAGGGACATAAAGTTTGGGATGTACTGCTCTACCCTTTTTTAGAGCTATAATCCTGTAAGTTTTGAGAGTTAATTAACTTTGGCCTTTTTGCAAAAAAAAAAAAAGATATGACATATAGGACACTTTCAAGAGGCCAGGTGACCGTGGTACTTGGGTTTTAGAATGCATACATATACTTTGAAGTATTATCTTCCAGTAAAGTTATTTTTGCTCTTTCAAAAACAAGCCTGATTGTAGGTTCAAGGATCTTTATTACTATAGCACATTTTCCAAGCTTTGATCATTTATTTATTTCTGATTGACAGGGAAAAGTTCTAGGTTTTAGAAATTTAGAACCATGTTCATAGTCAGCTATTGAGTATATCTCTTGGAAAGTTAAATAACATTTTTCATCCCTGTCCAAATGATGATATACTTCAAAGAATATATGCAATTATACTCAGCCACTTCTAGAAGTTTTTAAACTAATTTTAAAGGTAGATTTTTTTTTTCTATCTATCAGATTGAGTAATGAGTGATATCATTACTCCAGGGGGAACCAGCCTGATGTGCAACTGGTAAGGACTTGAATTGACATGAACTTTTTTTTTTTTAAAGAATTTTTGTTTATTTATGTATACAAGCTGGGGTACAGGCCAGAGGCGCGGGGCGGCGAGAGGGTTCACCAGAGACAGAGCGGGGAGCAGAACAGGCAGATCAGAGATACACCGCTGAGGAGAGCAGTGGGCGAGGCAGGAGAGGTCTGCCGCACCATGTGGGATTCTCCCCGGCTGGGCTTCGAACCCGCATCGCCTGCAGCCAACAGCTCCACAGCGCAGCGCCCAACTGCTGCGCCACTGGGGAGGCCCCGACCTGAACTTTTTAAGAGACACATTCACCAACTTTTCAGTAGGCATATATCCTGACACAAGTTTCATTTTAGAATTTACAGATATAGTTCCATATGCTTGTAAATAAATATGTACTATTAATAGAATTTTTGCTTATATAAAGATGAATAATTTCATCAATTATGTTTATCCATGCAGTGGAATATCATGCAGCTATTAAAGAGGAAAAGGTACTGTATTATAAATATATGGATGTATATAAATATATGTAATTTTATTCAAATAGCTATACTAATTACAAACATTGATTTCTATGATATATAAATACAGACCTGGGGCCTCCCTGGTGGCGCAGCGGTTGAGCCCGGCGCTGTGGAGCTGTCCGCAGCCCGCGATGCGAGTTCGACGTTCAGCCGGGGAGAATCCCACATGGTGCGGCAGACCTCTCCTGCCTCGCCCGCTGCTCCCCTCAGCAGTGTATTTCTGATCTGCCTGTTCTGCTCCCCACTCTGTCTCTGGTGAACCTTCTCACCGCCCCACGCCTCTGGCCTGTTCCCCAGCTTGTATGCAAAGATAAATAAATCTCTAAATAAATAAATAAATACAGACCTATGTGTAGAAAACGCTTCAAAAGGTAAAAACCAATTTATTCACAGCGGCTTCCTCTAGGAAGTTGTATCTTATCGGGATAGAGTACTTTTTACTTTATAATCGCCCTTGTGTTAAAAAACGTGTATACATTTAAAATAATTATGGTTTTTTTCTTTTCTTCTACCTAGCAAAAAAAAAAAGTTGTGCATAACAAGGTAGAGAAAATAGGCTTAAATTTAAGAATTTATATGTAATGCAAAGAAATTAAAAACACAAAACATCAAGAAAAATTGTTCAAAGAAAAGTTTCTCAGTGATAGGGTTTCTGAGAAATATTGAATTCTGAATTCATAAGTTCTCTATTTCTATGTTAAGGTTTTTTGTATATGAACATTAAGTCTCATAAGCAATTTTCAAAATACAAATTAAAATGAGATCATTTCCATTTAAGTTTGCCAATATTAAAGATCTCCACAATCATAAGGAGGTATATGAATATTAACATGACATGAGCATATATGTGTTTGTGAATAAAACAAATTTTAGTTATATCTATAGCCTGACACCATTTTATAAATACATATATAGTTCAGAATAACATAAGGAAAAGTAGGGACTAACAAATATCAAAACCTTAGCAATGATTGACTCATGGGCAGAGGTAAGAGAATAGACAAAAGACAAAAGATTGGCTTTTACAGAATTTTTCTAATGTGAGAGTATGGTAGACAACTTTCCACTATTTTCAATTTTTAGAAAGTATAAGAGAAGTGGTGGAATGCATTTACTTACAAACATACACCACAGCTTTGTTATTATTCTATATCTCCTCTAGAATTTCACTCCTTTTTTTTTTAGAATACAGTAGTAAAAATAAAAGTCAAATTTTTTCTTTGTAGTTAAGACTCTGAAAAGATACAGAGTGAACCTGGGAGGGACTTGTTTATATGTGGTAGCTGCCAAGCTGGGAATCAAGAAGTACATGGACTTTACCCTACATTCTCAAATTAATACTATTGGGAAAGAAAAAAAATATTGAAAGAAAGGATGCAAATACAGTGCATAAGTAGTGATTCAAGGGACATAAGTTGTAAGTAAATATGTCTTTAAAGTGTTTTTTTTTTTTATTTATACATACAAGCTGGGGTACAAGCCAGAGGTGTGAGGCGGCGAGAGGGTTCACCAGAGACAGAGCGGGGAGCAGAACAGGCAGATCAGAAATACACTGCTGAGGGGAGCAGTGGGCGAGGCAGGAGAGGTCTGCCGCACCATGTGGGATTTTCCTGGCCGGGCGTCGAACTCGCGTCGTCGATGCTGACAGCTCCACAGCGCAGCGCTTAATCGCTGTGCCACTGGGGAGGCCCTGTCTTTAAAGTGTTTTATAAGTTCTATGTATTGACTTATTTTTCTAGCAATTTTAATTTTTAAGAAGGTTTTGCAAAATAAAATATTTGAACCAGGAACTGTGACAAATGAGGCAATTGCAATGCTAAGTCAGGACAATGATTCAAATAATTTAGCAAGAAACATAATTTGTGTTGGAACATTGAGTCTCTTAGAGACTGGAAGCGTTCTAGGACATTTTTACCTTCTAAGTCTCCTAGGATTGTTTTTAAATGATGGAGGATAACCAGACTGGGTGAAATATTTGGATATGTTATTCATGTTTACTTTCAGGAATTGAAGTGGTATTATCTTTCAAACCATCACTCTCCCTCTTCAACTGTACATATAAACTTCTATGGAGATCACGTGAGGAATCCAAGTATCAAGTACTCTAAATGCAAGAGGAAGCCCTCTCTCTCCTCACTCTCTTATGACCCAGACTCTGATGAAAAATTCTTTGTATTTCTTCTACCATTAGACCAGAGTCACACCCAGTAGATGCGGTGGGTTCAGCAAAATGCATGCTCAAAATGTTTGTCAGTGTTAGTTTCCATATTTGCTATGAGATAAATTGTATCTTGTGTCCTAAAGTAACCAATGAAAAAAGAAATGAAGTGGAAAAGCATTCTTAACTAAGAGCAATTGTGTAGAGAACCTGCAGATTTTTTTTTCACAGGCAAACTACACATGGCTTTGAAGGTTAATGTAGTGAAGAAATTTTGTATGTAGAAAATAATTTTTGCTATACAAAACACTTGCCTGTTCTGACTATGTGTGTCTAACACAGTGCCTACCAAACTGACAGGTATCCTGTAAAGTGGTTGTTGACGTAAAAGATAAATGAATAGAGGATGCAATTGGGGAGGGGAGAGTCATTTGATTAGTTATCTAAGGGGAATAAATCCATGTTAGAATAGGTTATGACAACATTGTTTTAAATATAGTACATGATAGCATAGTTCTTATCCCTATTGAATAACAAGGAAAACCACATTTATTTTTTTATTGTGGGAAGCAGGTAGGTCACCTTGAGATGGTGCACTTCATTTTTTTCTAACATTAAGTGGTTTTGTTTCTCTCATTACTCATTTGACATGCAAGTGAGGTCTATATTCCATGTACTAGATAAAATGGGGGTAAACTGGCATATTTTTTAAAGATTTATTTATACATACAAACTGGGGTACAGGCCAGAGGCGTGGGGCAGCGAGAGGGTTCACCAGACACAGAGTGGGGAGCAGCACAGGCAGATCGACGGGAATACACTGCTGAGGGGAGCAGTGGGGCGAGGCAGGAGAAGTCTGCCACGTCATGTGGGATTCTCCCTGGCCACAGCTCCACAGCGCAGTGCTTAACTGCTGCGCCACCAGGAAGGCCCTAAACTGGCATATTTAAAACTTTAATAACTCTTTTTACTCAAGCCTAATGAGGAAATCTAATTAATACACATAATGGAGAAAAATTATTTCCTTACAAAAATAATCACATCTATGCATTAAAAGTTTTTCAATTGATTAAAATTTGGCAAAGTCGGTACCATTATCATGCTTGCAGTGCAAACTGAATATATAGACCAAAGTTTATTACGTGAATAAATTCCAATTTACCTAGAAAAATTTAAGTTAATTTTAATGCATTTATTCCAACATTTTAAAAATACTTACAATATAGTTGGTTTTGCAGATTCCTGGGCCTGCCCCTTGAAGGGCCTTTGATTTAATGGGAGGAGACGAAGATACAAATACAATCACAAAGTTAGTGCCATGTTTAAGAGTATGAACTAAACAGTAGGAACTCACAGTGGAGTTGATTAATTTTCCTGGTGTTACCAGGAGAACCTTAATCAAAATGGAGGTATTTTAGTATAAACTTAAAAAAAATTTGTTTTAGTTTCAACCTGGTTTGGAGTTTACTAAGTAAAGAGAGGAAGTGAATAGCTGAATAAATAAATGTTCTCCCATGGAAAACAACAAGAGCAAAGGCAGGGAGGAATTAACACTCACTGTGTGAAAACTGGAAATAGGACTCAAATGATACGTTCTTCATGTTAAATCACTACCAAGCCATATGGTGTCTATCTGACTTGCTTAAAATGTACTTTCAAACAAGCAAAACAAAACATTGTACTCAATGAACCTGCTTCTTTTTAAACAAGAACCCCCCCCCCCCATACACACACCCTTTCTAATCTCCTGTTGTAGAGGTTTGCATCTGTAAGTACCCTGTTGGTATATTATGCATGTCCACATCAAGCACAGCAGGCCCTTGAATAATGTTTTGTTCCATTCCATTTCATTATCATGGTGAGGGGAAAAAATAGATTCCCAATCAGGACCACCGTCTGTGTGGAGCTTGCACATTTCCCATTCCGTGGTTTTTCTCTGGATACTCCGCTCTCCTCTGACATACTGAAGATGTTCACATTGAGTTCACTGGTGTGTCCCTATTGCCCTGGTCAGAGAGGGGTGTGTGTGTGTGTGTGTGTGTGTGTGTGTGTGTGTGTGTGTGTGTGTATGAAGGGCATCCTATCCAAACTTCTTGGTATCCGCTTTGTCCTCTGAGCTGCAAAGGTAAACTCCAGTCACAGGAGACCCTGAACTGGAATAAAAAGGATTGGAAAATGAATGAATGAATGAATGAAGTCATGAATGAATGAATGCAAATCATTGTTTAATATTAGAAGTTTTTTTAGTCTTTATTTAAAAGTTTGGTGATGTTTTTATGACCAGAAATATGCCATAAAAACTAAACTATTGTTTATTTCAAGTAATATGTGGTAAAATTGGTTTTAGTATACATCCTTTCACTTAAAGTCACAGTTTCCGGGGCCACCCCGGTGGCGCAGCGGTTAAGCGCTGCACTGTGGAGCTGTTGGCAGTGGCGATGCGAGTTCGACGCCCGGCCAGGGAGATTCCCACATGGCACAGCAGACCTCTCCTGCCTCGCCCACTGCTCCCCTCAGCAGTGTATTTCTGATCTGCCTGTTCTGCTCCCCACTCTGGCTCTGGCGAACCCTCTCGCCGCCCCATTCCTCTGGCCTGTACCCCAGCTTGTATGTATAAATAAAAAATAAATCTTAAAAAAAAATAAATAAAGTCACAGTTTCCAAGAACCTATTGAGAACTTACTGTAGGGTTAATGCTCAATTATGTTCAATAGCTCCCATTTGGTTATAAATAAATATTAAAAACAGTGTACTTTTAGGACTACAAGATATTCACAGCTGAATTGAAATTTACCTGTGTTCTCATACCTTTTTACCTTCTAGAATTAAGACTTAATGATAGTAACATACACTGTGTACCTCTTCCATGATATTTACATAATAGTTGTGTTTTCTTAGAACTGAAGACTTATTTACAAAATTATGATTATTTAATTGTAAATTCCATGTAGGTGGTCAGTAGTTAGGGGTGATAGTTTAAGATGTCTTCTGGTTGTGTACCCCACTTACCTCTATGCCGGTTACCCTCTCTATGTGTATAAAGTTGAAAAATATTAATGGCGAATTATTTTTAAATTCCTTGCTATAGTCTGTACTCATTCAACAAATGGATCTTTTTTTCCTTTGGATCAAATATTGAACTTTTGAGCAAGCACCATAATTGAAACAAAGATAACAAAACATAGCACACTATTTTCTAAAAGTGGAAGAATTTTTCTTTCTTTGTACTTTTGTGTTTCATTTTTGATATTTTCCCTATTTCTTTTTTCCAGCTTTCTTGATTATAAATCGTGTGGTTAAGGTCTACTTGATGTTTTATATAGTTATATAAAGGGCATAGTTCATACAACTGTATAATATAATATTTACAAAATATAATTTATAAATTGTATAATAACATATATATCATACAGTATATATACTGTATATGCAATATATATAATGGTATATATTATATACAATGACATTATATATAATGATATACATAATATATAATATTTAAGATATGTAACTTGATGTTTTCATATACATATATGTTGTTAGGGAATTACCACACTCAAGCTAGTTAACATATTATTCACTGCACATAGCTACCATTTTCTTTCTTTTTATGATAAGAATGCTTAATATCTATTAAGAGTACATTTTTATTACCCTTGGGATTAAGTTTATTATTTTTCCCTTATTAAGTATAATTTTGCTACTTTATTCCGTAGTTCACTGAAGTGTTACCTAACAAAGACTAAAATGATTTTTCAGATTGGGGGAAAGAAATGCTTTAAAAAGGGGAGATGTCAAAAGTTCACAAGGCAGTGGAAATAAAATATTAAGACAAGCCCTTGTTTTTAATAACTTACAATCACAGTGTCTAAATTGGAATCAATATACCAGTTTTCTGCAAATTTAATTCAATACTGCTCCTGAGAAAGTGTCTATATACCATAAAGTATATGAATTTATACCATAAAAACCTAAACATTGTGTATGGTGGCCATTTATTTGACAAAAACCAAGACAAAACTAATTTATCCATTCCCTCTGACCCAAAGCAGTGAAATAGAATAGGAAGCAGGTAATTCTAAATTAGTTTCAGAGTTTGAAAAGTTATTATCAACCCCTGAACATTTTTCCCCTTACAATCTCGGTGTTCACAGACACTAAAATAAAAAGAGTAAGTCTCCTTTCTGCTGTTTCACTTGCTGAAACATTTTACTTCAAAGACCATTTTATACATACACTATCCACTTGAGGACAAATACTGATTACTTTTGCCACTTGGAGGCAAGAGAAAAAATTCATAGATGTCAAAAACATCCATTTTCTCAAGCCAAACTAATAGAAGAGACTGAAAGGGAAGTTTCAGCTAGTTTTGACCTGTGTCTAACCAACTGGTCAGGAGAAAAAGAGGCACAGTTGACCTCCCTGATTTGCTGGGTAAATGGCACATCCAGCTTCCCACAGAAATCGATTTTAGACCTTCAAGATGTCACCAAATACATTCTGAAAAATGGAATGTGTGATGGCAGTGAAAAAAGCATTTGTTTTTCTCCTCTTACCTCAAGCAGGCGTGTTAGTTATATTATCTCATTTACAAAAGGGGGAATAAAAGTGAACATTGCACATTTCTTACCTAAACAGTAAGTCCAGCTTGGATTGGGTCCTGTGTTCTGGCAGGTCTTCCCACAAGTTTCCTCTACCACAGGATTTACTCTTTACATGAGAGACCCTCCTTGGGCAAGAAGGCCGTTTCTCTTGTGGCTGGAAAATGGACTGGCAGGATTCTGGAGCTGGCTTTATCTGGCGCCTGGGAATGACTTTCCAGCAGCATAACTAGATTTCAGTACCCAGACCCTGCCTTTCTTGTTGAAGTAAGATTTTTTTTCATTATCTCCTTTGCAAATACAGAAAAGGGCTGACATGAAAAGACTTGCGGCTGCTATTAAGCAGATAACATACAGGGTGACAAAAATGGCAAAAGCAAATGTGAGATCCACAACAAAAATGATCAGCTCTGCCAACATGTCTGCATTTCTCCTCATTTAGAGATGTTAAAAACTCCCAAAGGCACTTAACACACAGTTATGTCTTTGTAAGATGTGGGCAGGGAAAAGACATTTCTAAACATGCTAAAGTGTGTTGTAATTCCTCTGAATATCTACCAGGAGGGCTGTATAATGAAACTTTTGATTTCCCAATTGATAGAAAATAGAGGCTAAAGGTAAAGTATAGGCTATTACTTCACCATGAATATTCTTATGGAAAGATATCCAGGCATTTATCTCCTAACTGTGTAACCAACTCTCCTGGATTGTAATTTCCAAGATGTAGGAACACATTAATGTTATGTGTTTATGAAATGCAAGGTTACTATAGAAATTTGATGATTCTTGAAACATTAAAATGTACCAGTCCAGTGTGAAAAAAAAGAAAATAGTTTTCAAATGTGTAAAAACTCAGAAATCACTTTTCTTCCATGTGTTTGAAAAAGAATTGCCAGAGGATGTAATCCAATAAAACATCTTTATTAAAAGAGAAGTACTTGATATGTAACAAACTAGAATTTAACCCACAGAGTAATGAAATTAAATCCCAGAATTACAGCTCAGCAGCAAAGATATACCAGGTAATAAATTCAAATAAGTAATGGAAGTAAGTGAGAGTTAGAGCTAGTTTTTAAAAAGAGTGTCATTTTCCTGTATTAAGTGGTATGATTAAAAAGTGTGATCCTCTTAAAAACAAAATTGCCAGGATATTTTTTAACTAACAAAGTAAATGAAAGCTAATAGGAGAATCCAAGAAAAATATAAAGTTGAATAATGAAACCATGGTACTGAAATGAAGCAAGATAAGCTGAAGTGTGGTTTGCGATGGAAAATGAGAAAGGAGTGATAGAATATGAGAAATGAGAATCTACTTACCCTTAATATTCAAACCTTCAAATAGTATAGATTAAGAGTGTGTGACTGTATTTCCAAAGGATTTAATACTTGATTTTACAAAGACCATTTCCAAGCAAATTTAATTTATTAGAGTGATAGAACAGAATGTATAGGTTATAAAACTTGACAATTTAAAAGTAATGGGATAGTTGACAAGAGTTTGCAGACATAATGAAAGAGATGGAGAGGAGAATACTGATTTCCTCATCTTGCATAGCTGGAATTCAAGTGATACTGAATACTATTTGGTATAAGAAATGAAGGTTAGGTTTAGTTTTCCAAATAATAAATAGCATAATAAAGAGAAACAAAGGGAGAATTAAATGTACAAATAAAAATGTTTGTAATTAAAATGGGTGGTAAGTGTTGAATCTAGGCAGACGTTCAGAAATACTGCTTCAAATGGCTAAATAACGTTAACGTATAAGAATATTGTCTTGACCTGTGCTATCCTGTATAGCAGCTATAGTCACATGTGGTTAGAACATTTGAGAATGTAGCTAGTCAGAATAGGTAGGTGCTGGAAGTGTGAAATTAACAACATAAGTATAGAATTTAAAATATCTTATTCACATTTTTATATTGACTATATGTGAAATATCATTTAGACTACATGGGACTAAATTAAAAATATCTTTAAAATTATTTTCACCTTTTACTTTAAAAAAATGTGACTATAAGACTAAATAAATGTGGCTCACATTGTATCTTTTTTTTTTTTGGCTGTAAACTTTTGATTGAATTAAATACTTAATTTCATCAATTTTGATAACTGACATGTAGAAAACTCATGGAATGCCCAAGTAGCTCTTTTTCTTTCTTTTCCTAGAGCTTTCCTCTATCTTTGAAAATTTTAGTTTGAGCACAATGCACCTCAATTATCAAAAATATTACATCCACATTACTGAATAAATAGCAATAATGCTTTGGTTAAAAAATTCCTAAATGTTTTTCCCAGTTTCTGCACACACACTAAATGATAGAAATATTGTGAAACGTCAAATCATAATATAAACATAAATCATGAGAATTTAGTTTGATAGCTCTTGGACAGCACGGGTCTAGAATTTTAGAGCCAACCATTGGGAGAACCAAAAACAAAATGTTAAAAATAGTTCTCTCTGGAGAATAGGACAGGGATGGGAGTGGAAAAGACTTATTTTTAGTTGGTGTCCTTTTGCATGATTCAAATTTTCATTATTAATTCCATCTATTTTTTAAATAAAAATTTAGCAAAATACAAATAAAAGATAACATGCAATAAAGAAAGATCAGGATACATTTTATTTATTTTAATATCTTCTTAATTATCTTTTTAATATCTTTTTTATTAAAGTAGCATTAGCTTATAATATTGTATATGATTTAGGGGTATAGATTCACACCCCTTCAGATGTATGTTATCACACCACACCCACCACCAAAGTACTCATAATCCTCCACCATCGTTCACTGGACCCCCTTTCTCTGCCTTATTCTCCACACCCAACACTCTCCATCCCTCAACTCTGCAGTCTAGGGCTTCTTTTGGCTTATTTTTGTTCCTTTCCTTTGTTTCTCTATATTCTACGTATGTATGAAATCAACCAGTGTTAGCTTTCTCCATCTGACCTAACTTTGCTCAGTATAATCTCCTTCAGTTGTATCCAGGTTGTCACAGATGCAATATTTCATCTTTTTGTGGCTGAATAGTGTCTCATTTTATATACCACATCAGAAGACTAGAAACTAAAGACATTTCAGCTAATGTAAATGTATAGATCGAGATAGATATCTTTTCATGGTTGATATCTAGTTTGAAACCATTGTGATCAGAGGAAATACTCTAAATAATGCCAGTATTCATAAATTTATTGTCCCTTCCTTTGTAACTCTACATATGGTCTCTCCTTGAAAATGTTTTGTGTGTAACTGTATTCAGCTTTGGGGGGTGCAATGCCATGTAGATGTCTGTTAAGCCCATTTGATCAAATTTCTCATTTAAGGTCATTGTTTCCTTGTTAATTTTCTGTCTGGTTGTTCTGTCCATTGATATAAGTGGAGTGTTGAAGTTCCCTACAACTTTTAAAATAGTGTTGCTATCAGTGTCTGTTTTTAGGTTTAAGAGTTGCTTTATATATTTTGATTTTCCTTCATTTGCATGTATCTTAATCATTATATAATATCTTTCCTTGTCTCTTTTTCCCTTTCTTTTTAAAAAAGATTTAATTTTTGCGTAGAAGAACTGAGGTGCAAGCCAGAGGTGTGGGGTGGGGGGAAGGGGTTGAGAGCATTCACCAGCTTGAGAGTAGGGAGAAAAACAGGCAGATCTACTGAAATACACTGCTAAGGGGTGCAGTGGATGAGACAGGAGAGGTCTGCTGAACCATGTGGGTTAGTTCCCTGGCCCAGGTTCCAACTCAGATAGTTGCGATGGGCCTTCACGGTAGAGCACTGAGACTTAACCCCTAGGCCACCAGGGAGGCCCCTTTTTACCTTTCTTCGGTGGAAGTCTTTTTTGCCAGATATAAGTATGGCTGTCCCTGCCTTTCTTTGGTAACCAATTGCTTTTAGATTTGCTTTCCAACCTTTTACTTTGAACCTGTGTTTCTCTTTGGAGCTCAGATTGGGCTCTAGGAGGCAGCAGAAAAATTGGATTTTCAGACCCAACCAAACCATTCTGAGCTTTTTGATTGATGAGTTTTATCTATTTATGGAATGGTGATTAATGATATCTAAGGACTTGCTACTGCTGTTTTATCTTTTCGATCTATTATTATTAATCTGCTGGTCTTGGGTTCTTGATCTCTTTTACTGAGCCCTTTACTTCCTGGATCTGCTGTTCTCTTATTTAAGCTTTCAATTTCTACTTTATGTCAATTATGTTTTTTAGTTCATTAGCTTGTTTTTCTCAATTTTCTATATTTTGATTAGCTTTTTTGAGATATCTTATAATATTTTGATTTGCCTTTCTATTTTCCTCTATCCTTTTTGAGTTTCCGTATTATAGCAATTTTGAACTCTAGATCTGATAGAGAGTCACAATCTTCCATGTCTTTGTGGTTGAGTCTTACAGAGTTATCCTTTCCTTGTGATGCTATATTTCCTTGAGATTGTGAGTTGCCATGTGTCATATATTATTTGCCCATTTCAACACTTTACATTTCCTTATTTTTTTTATTAACATCTGTAACAGTAACAGGGAGTTGAACTACCTTTTCATTTCACACGGGTGGCACTGTGGTTTTATTTGGTTTGATTTTTTTTTTTTTTTGGACTTTGGAGATTTCTGTAGCTATTGAGACCTATTTTTGCAGTTGCTGAGTCAATGTGGTAGAGGAGGGGTGTGGAGGAATCAGCTGCTGGTGGTAATATTCTGGAGTCAGGGCTGGCTGGTTCCTGTTGTGACCTTATTTCTTGTGGCAGAAAGATCCCTCCTATTTGGGGTTCCAGATCTGAGACTTGGCAGTCTTCACTTGACAGTGAACCTCACAAACAAGGTCAGCACCAGTCCTTAAGAGTGGGGGGAGGGTACTGCAGTCCATAATGTCCCTGTCTTCCTTTCAGTGGAGACCAGCCTGTGTAAGGCACCCAAGGCCTCCACGTGGGTGTGCCCCCTTTCAGGAGCATATGCCTGTACTGTTTCCACTCTCCCATCCCCAAGATCTCCAGCTGTGCTGGCAACTCTGCCAACCGTGTCCTGACGTCCATGCCCCCCATCCCAGATGGCAGTCTTCAGGCATCTTCCTCCATCGACCTTCTGTTCAGAGAAGCATGACTGTCTTCCATGTCTCCTCTGTGCAGTTTGCATTGGTCTCCCACATCTAAGGGGCACCTGAGTTTCACCCCAATCCTTGGAACTCTCCTAGTTGAGATTTTTTAAACTTTTATCCAGTGGATATGGTGGCAAAAAATTCTATCATGATTTTTTTTTTTTGGCCTTTATTTTTTTTTTGTTCTCTTTTGTTTATTTATTTATTTATTTATTGTTATTTATATCTTTTACATTTTGTATTTCCCCTTGGGTAACCCACCACCAATTCACCCGTGACCCATCGCCATGGTCCCTTGTGTCCTTTTCTACTCCATTTTGTGCCCTTATCCTCCCCTTCCCCCGCTGCGTATCTCTTTCCTATTTGGTTTCCCTATATCATGATTCTTACCAAGAACTGTTACTTTGGGGTATAAGAAAGCAAGGGGAAATGAATTAATAAAGGTTATGATACATTTTTAAAGAATGAATTAAGTAGGTGGACTGGAGGCAAAATAGAAAAAAAAACAAAGTAAAGAGAGTCATTTAGTTAATAACACCCCCTCTTTTTTATATATATATATATGTATATATACATACATACATACATATATATGGTAGGTGATTACAATTGGAAAGAGGTTTAGAGTATTAGACATATTGAGCAACAATACATTTTTTGACAAAACTCAATTTTATGAGTCATTGGTTAGTTTTTGGCAGATTAAATTAAATAATAAATTTAAAATCACTAGAATAAAATGACTTGTGATGATTAATATGGGTGCATCTATCTTTATGCTTAAGTAATACAAACATGTCCCAGTTTAACAAAGAGATCAGCTTGATTCGGATTGCTCACTTTACTAACAAAATTTGGATTTAACTAGAAAAATCAACAAAGAACTTCAGAATCAAAAACTCTTAAATATTATCTCATAAATTCAGCCCCTCATTTTACAAAACTGCTAGAGAAATAATATCAGGGAAAAATTTTAGATTTTCTAATATAATTACAATTAGAAAAATATTTTATAAAAGTAAATTCATGTACAGCATTTACTACAATCAAGTTTATATTAGCATTTTTGAATACATTATGTAAACTAAGTTAATTTTAGTATTAATTAAAAAAATGAGTTCAGACATTTTTGATGGAGAATATGTTTTCAGATTATGTTGTAAAAGACTTTTTTTGTTCCCTTAAGAAATTTGTTCCACCAAAAATGCTGATAAAATTTTTAAGAGTAGGCAAAAATGTAACATCAATATAAACCAATTTTCCTTTTGAATTTTTGATTTTAAATTTTCTCCACTGTGTGATTTTACGAAGGAAAGAATTATATACCACTTTAACTTTTAGTTGTCTCTAATTTCCCATTAGGACATCATTCCTTTGGCTAAAATTTTGTTTTCTATTTATATTTGCATATCATGTACTATGCTTACAGATTGAATTTCCTAAGTTATTGAGGTATTGAAATCTGTTGGTAAATTTTAATAAAAATAAATTATTTTAAAGACTAGGCCTCGATAAGAAAAGGGAGACTGAGGCATTAAATGTAGTAAGAGATTCAGGGCCTCCCTGGTGGCGCAGCGGTTGAGCGCTGCGCTGTGGAGCTGTTGGCAGGGAAGCCCGAGATGCGAGGTCAACGCCCAGCCAGGGAGAATCCCACATGGTGCGGCAGACCTCTCCTGCCTCACCTGCTGCTCCCCTCAGCAGTGTATTTCTGATCTGCCTGTTCTGCTCCCCACTCTGTCTATGGTGAACCCTCTTGCTGCCCCATGCCTCTGGCCTGTACCCCAGCTTGTATGTATAAATAAATAAATCTTTAAAAAAAACAAAACTCAATGGACTGGTTAATGTGAAACCCTAAGGGCAAAACTTAGGATTGTGGTTATTGTATCCCTCAGTGTAAAACCTGGAATGATTTAAATGGAAATTATTTCAGGCGTGAGACAAAAAGGATCAGGGAAATTCTTCTCATCAAACATAGGACCATGAGTTCTTATCCTAGAGATTTATGTAAAAATCATTAGATCCCGAACTAGTTATAGTAGAGAACACACAGCTTTAACTTTTAAGGTTTGCTTAAATGCAATTTTATTGATGGAGAATTGTTTTTCTTTATGCAAATTAGATTTTCATTTTGACCACCAAAAAATACTCTTCATCTTGAAATGCCCCCCCAATATATTTTCAGTTATTTATATTACAGCTTAAACCAGCAACAATCTAGACTTCAGTCAATTTAAAACTGCAGCAACTCCTGAAGCTAAATCATACATTTACTATCTTTTACTTTTCAGATCATCAAATCCCATAAGACTCACTATAAATCTTTCCACTTCTACCCCATAATGACTTGGGCAGAGACATTCTGAATTAAATGATGCTATGACTTGATTTATGTATATCTTGACTTTCAACCCAATGGCTTCCCAGCACTCTATCAATCTTTATAAAGTGCTGGGAATGTACTTGAAAAGAACTGCAATGCAGTGAGTTAAAAATGAGCCTGGATTTTTGCCAGTGTTACAAGATAAGAAGCTTGTGACCTGGCCCATGCTGTGTCAATAGTGATGGAGAAGAGATTGCACTTTGCCTCAGTGTCCTCCTGAGCTCTGCTGTTTGCCCTCTCAAGTCAACTACTACAACCTGGAAAGACATTTTTCTAGTATGACACTGCTGAGAAAAGTCAAGAGGAATTTTGAGGCTTAGACTACTTTAATATGTCTTTTATTATGTTAAATTGTGGCTACTAGAATTTGCTTGCATTTTTTACCCTCATAATTACCTAGGTGGGCACCTTTAAACCTAATTTAGTAAGTCTGATGGTCGATAATTGTTCCCATTATTAGGTAGAACTTCCTCTTTCAAAAAGGGGGTTAAATGGTTCAGTCCCATTAACATTAGACTTGGCCATGTGACTTGCTTTGGCCACTGAAAAGTGATCAGAAAAGTCACATGCCAGGTGTAAGCCAAAATTCTAAAAAATATTGTTTGGTTTCTCCATCATCCTTTTTCCACAGCCACTGAACTGGCAGGTCCCAGATGGTGGCTGCTTATTTGACCTCATTGGGCTCCAGATGGAAAAGCCAAAGCCAATGCATGATTGACATATGAGCAAGAAAGAAAACTCTGTCTCTGTAAGTCACTAAAATTTGAGGTAGAGAATCTTTTGTGCCTGTAGCATAATTTAGCCTATGCTAACTAATACAATCATCACACGTTATAGAAGCCATAAGAACTAAGGATAAATAAACCAACAAATGTGAACAAGGCTTTGGCCAGTGATATTGCCATATTTCTTGAGATGTGGACAGCTGCACTCTGGCTTATCCCCTTATGTGTCCTTGGGAAAATAGTGGAGACTGGGCATGCTGCTCTCAGGCTGAATGCCTACATTCCAAGTCATCTGGTAGTTTTCCTTTTCTTGCCAGAGCAAAGATAGATCTAGAGTTTAAAATCTGGGGATCTCTCTCTTCACATTCTCTGATTCCAAAGCTAAGCCAGCCACAATAGACATCTCAGGTGGGATCTTAAATTTGAGGAAATTCTTGGAAATTAAGGCTGCCTCAATTTATAGGGAAGCCCTTAGAGATAAATGGTATGAGATGCCAAACAGTGTACTGGTAAAGTGTGAAGAAAAAAAATCTGTGGGTGACCAGCTAGACTGGCACAGGCTATGTAGAAGGCAGTTATATTCAAGGGGAATGTAATTTTTGATACATCAGGAATTCTCCAAATAAATATAATGTAAGTTGGGGAAGACCAGGAGGCTACAAAACATTGTCATTAGTTCTACATTCACCTCTACATTTAACAGCTTATTTTAGTGCTCATTTTTATATCTAAAAGTGATGATTCAATGATGGCATGAATCTTTCAGCCTGCCTGTGTTGTAATTCTAGCTAGCCGCCTTCTTACCAGTTGTATGCCCTTGAGAAGCTGCTCAACTTTTCTGTACTTGGGTATTTTTTGTTGGTATTTTCTGTCAAGGAAGACAATCTTGGATTGCTGAAATTATTAAATGTGTCAGTGGAGGTAAAATGGTGGGAAAGTGCTTGGAATACTTGGTTAATATGAGCAAGTATTATTACCATCTTGTTTAGGTCCAAAGGCTGCTAAGACTCTCAAGTACCTAGAAAGGACTTTATAATCTTTATGAAGTATTATTTTTGTCTTCTCTTATTTTTCACTTTGTTGTATAACAGGATATATTTTTCTTATATTGTGACACTCTGAGGAGTAGCAGTTACTTAGGGTATTTAATGATTCATCTGATGAGCCCGGTATCGTCTTATGAGATCACTGTAGTCAGAAACAATTTGTCTCCACAAATCAGTCTTAAAAGGCATGTCAAATGTGGTGAAATCTTTACAGTTTGGTTCATTATTTGTATCAAATCTTTGATTTCAAGATCAATTCTTCTCTACCTAGACCTCTTCTCAAACCAGCAAGACTGACTTCACAAAACTAAGATGATGAATTCTATCAAAGAAAGAGGAAAAGGTGCATTTTTGTGCATAAAGCAAAGCTTTAAAGATTATTTCCCCTTTACAAGCTATCCATGCCGTTCCTTTTTCCTTTAACATAGCTAATGCTCCTTTTGATAGTTATTTTGAAAATTTCAAAACCTGTTTCAAATTGTCTATCACTTTAGAAAGTTAAAAAATATTACATTGTAATTTTTTTCCAGAAGATAAGTTTGGAATAATTCTATCAGCTGTAGTAGAAACCAGTAGGACCCTGAAAAGCTTTCCAATATCTTCTATTTAAAAAAAACTTCTGTCCCAGTGGGTATTTACCTCTTCTGTATGTGGGTTAAGATGTATTTTCAAGTTAGTTGAGAAATATCAGTCGATGTACTGGATAGATATCTTCCCTTGCCACATCCACATATGAAATAATATGCTGGCCATAGATTTGGCTTGAAACATGAAAATTGTGCCATTCAATTTAACTCAAGGAGATACTGTGAGTGATGATTCAAGCTCAGACAAAGAAAGAAATGACACTGATATTGTTTGAAGAATTCAGAAGCTGGAGTATGTTTTTGTTCTGTGTTCTTGGCAAAATTTTCCCCAATATGCCTTCTCCCTTTTGGCTCTTTGTGGGTAATTACACATAGCAATAGCACCACCTATTGACCTATTTTTTCTGTTGATTTGCTGTCATGAAGTATATTGACTGAAAGATAAGAATGAGTCCGTTTATTGTTTCTTTTCCATTCTCCTACTTCTGTTTCCTGTGGAGCAGCTTCCTGTGCAGTAGAGTTAGGATTAGTTCAATAGTTTACCACTTTGAGGGGTAAATTTTAAGATGATATTTTTTTAAATTCCTAAACTCTTTCTACTTCCAATTAATAAGTTATACAAGTACCATTAATAACAAATTCTGATCAGCTTTTATGTTACAGTATAGTGTGAATAAATGAGCCCCCTATCATAGGAGGCACAAGAGTTAACTATTTAATACCACTGACTAATTTACTAACTTAATTTGTTTTCCTTAACTTCGAGTATTATTTCTGCTTGCAGAAATAAACATAACAAACTCCTTCTTTAAATGGAAATAGAAAGTGTACTTGGTGTATAAATACAATAGAATCTGGGAAGAACCTTATAAACATGTTATTAATTTAAAGATCCTGCTTGGAGAAAGCTTGGAAATTCTGTTTTATTCCTATTTTTACTGAATTGTGAAATTGACCAGATGAAATATGTCAAGATTCTTTTGGGAGTTGCGTATAAAGCTCTCCAGACTAAGACTGAATTCTGAAGAAATAATTAAAGTGATTGCTAACAGTCTCACCACAGTTTTCTGATATTGGATACATTAAGAACAAGGACTCACCCACAATAAGGGATTGAAGATACTTGAAAAAAAAGTAAGGGAAGGGAAGAAGGAATCAGTATAATATCAAACCACAGTGTGTGACTTCTGGTTCAAAGCAGAACTGGAGATAGGGATCCAGGTATACGTGATGTACTGAGGGCACATTCTTCAGAAAAACCCACAATGAAGGGAATGAGGCAGAGTGGCAAGTGTGTGGTCTTAGTTAAGATCTAGTCCTAACCTTACCCCTTGGGAGAACTCTGGAGGAGAAGCCACATCACAGTTTTGTATTCACCAATAATCAGCCATCGACTCTAAGTTTGTCCGTGGTCGCAGAGGTGGAAGACAAAGTATTCCCAGCAAAAGATCTCTGATACACTGAGTTCAACTCTCTGGATAAGAAGCATCTGGAAGCCATAAGCATCTATTTCATATTCCTAGCAACTAGGAAATGGGCACACTGGCACATCTGGACACAGGGTGGGGTGGTAGAAGTGTGTTCCACAGCGTGCCATTTGTCAAATAAGCCCTCGGCAAATGTTGAGTAACATGTTGCTAGTATTGGATGCTTAGCACCTTGGTCTGTCTTCATTCTACCTGCATCTCTCCTGTTGGTCCTCCCCTGAGTCCTTTGCCTTCACATGATCCATCGGTGATAGCCTTGTTTTTCCCACTGCAAGGTTGTCTGAAGTCTTCCCTCATCTTTTAGGCCTTCCTCTTCTTTCCTCTCCTCCCTCCCTCAAATGCTCCCTATTCTTACCTTTTCTTATATATCTAGTTTATTATCGGTCTGTTAGATTTTAAGAATAACATTGAAGCTAGTTGTATAATCCACTATGAGTTTACTTCTAATTTCACCAGGCTAGTTAGAAAAATAATTCCTTAAACTCAGATGATTAATTAGACTTCCCTTCTACTAATGGTTCATGAGCAGGTGCCTCACTGTTTCTTCTGAACGTTTAATCTTAGGCTAGGAGGCAAAGTAACATTGAAGAGTGATCCCCATGATCTTGAATCACTTAATTAATCTCAGCTTTGGCTGCCTTGTCTTAATAATAAATGTAGTGCCTCCCTGGTGGCTCAGCGGTTAAGCACTGCGCTGTGGAGCTGTTGGCAGCAGCGACACTAGTTCGTCGCCCGGCCTGGGAGATTCCACATGGCACAGCAGACCTCTCCTGCCTCGCCTGCTGCTCTCCTCAGCAGTGTATTTCTGTCGATCTGCCTATTCTGCTCCCCACTCTGTCTCTGGTGAACCCTCTCGCCACCCCACACCTCTGGCCTGTACCCCGGCTTGTATGCATAAATAAATAAATCTTTAAAAAAAAAAAAGAAAACTTTTCCAATCTACTTCATAGTACTTCATCAACAAACCAAATAGAATGCCCAAAATATTTGCCAAGTTGTCACATGACTCAAAATTCAGTAATGGACAAGAAAGCATTTTGTAATCCCTGGTTATTTGGTTGTTGTCTTTTAGTATTCTTGTCAGGACACTTTTAATTTAAGAAAAGATCACTTAATAGGTAAGAGATTATGTGGAACTAAGAAAAATTAACTTTTGGCTTCAATATTTGACAGAGCTAATTCAAATATCATTGAATTATTCCTTTAATAATGCTCCACAGATTTCAAATTTATTCAGTGTCTGTTGATTCTGTGCTTTCAAACATGAGAAAATTATTGTACATAACATGCCTTTCCTTATCTCCAGAAATTTTTGAATTGTATTTATTAATCTTATCTTTATCTTATTCTGTTTTATAATTATAATTCTAAAATAGGTCTTAGCTTCATGTTTAAGTGTGTTCAATATTCTCCATCGATAATTTCATTAAACTTTCCCCCGAAGAGGTGGGATCTGGGATCTATATTTCTGAAGCTTATACAGTGTTGTAAACCAATGTTATCTTACTTTAACAAATTATTAAATTTTTTTTCTGTTCCTGGGTTCTTTATTTTTATTCAACTCTGAACTAATTGGACTTCATTTTCAAGAATGTCATTTTTCCAAGAAGAATTCATGGACATGAAAGTGTGTACAAATGAAATGTTTATTTTGTCTTTACACTTGTAGGATAACTTAGAGGGCATTAAATTTATGATTCACATTTTTTTTCAGTTTGGGGCAACTGTATTTCCCTTTTTTAACCTTAAAAAATAGAGATATAATTTACATGCCATGAAGTGCACCATTTTAAAGTATATAATTTAGTGTGTTTTTGTATACAAATGACATTATTTAACCATCACCACTATCTAATTCCAGGACATTTTGTTATCATAATGAAAAACTTTTACATATTTACAGTCACTCCCATTTCTTCCTCCCCTAAGTCCATGAAAAGCACTCATCTACTGCGTCTATGGCATTGCTTATTCTAAACATTTCATATAAGTGGAGTAACACAATATGTGGTGTTTTCAGTATGGCTTCTTACTTTGGTGCAATGCATTCAGGAATCACCCATATTGTAGTCTGTACAAGTAATTTATTTTTATTACCTGAAAATACTTCATTGTGTGGATCCACCCCTTTTTATTCATCTGGTCATCTTCTGTTCTGATGAAATTCTGTTCTGATGAACATTTGGATTGTTTCCATTTTTTGCTTTTTATGAATAATGATGCTATGAACATTTGTGTACAAACCTTTGTGTGGTAGATGTAACATTTCCCCCGTTTATTCTTCTTTTTCTGGTGTGCTTCAAGAAGTACAATGCCTTTATTCTTCATTAGTCAGTAAAACTCTTATCTAAACCACAGATATGAAAACCAATATCCAAAAACTTACATGAATTGCTCAAGGGCCCCACCAGAATTGATAACAAAAGTCTTCTTGACTTTATGAAAAGGCCCTTTATTCTCTTTTTCTGTTAGGTTTCCACAAAACCTTGGTTATCCCCCACACTCCCACCCCAATATCCATCAGTTAACTATTAGTGTAATAAAATACATCAATATTTAGTGATATAAAACAGTTATCATTTCTTATGAGCCTTCAAGTCAACCAGGTGGTCCTGCTGACCTGAATTGGGGCTCACTCATTCATCTTGGTCAACTGCTCTTCTAGAAAGCTCATGGATTATTGGTGTGCTCTTTGATACACCAGGGATCTTGGCTGAGATGATTTATAGCATCTTCTTATGGTCTCTCATCCTCCAGCAAATTAGCCTGGACTTGTTCTCATGGCAAAGGCAGGGTTCCAAAAGCAAGAAAGAAGGCCACAAGTTCTCTCGAGGCACAGACCTGGCATGCCATCATTTCTTCCATACTATATTGATCCAGAGGAATCACAGCTCAGGTCCAGACTGAAAGAGGAAAGAATTAGATTTCAACTCCCAATGGCAGGAGCCGAAAGTTCACATAGCAGAGCATATAGATACAGGGAGGGATGAAAAATTGGGGCCATTTTGTAATCAATCTACCACAGTGTACTTGTACTTAGAATTATCTTGCAATATAAAAGCTGACAGGGAAGTGGTAGGTGGAAAATAGTTCAGAGAAATATAAAATTAGCACCTGGTATAGTGTTCTTATTGATGTAAAATACCTATTCGGGTTTTCTATGAATAACTTTCTTCTTAAGAGACTAATATGTATGCTGTCTTCAAATCTACCCCTAATTCTCCTGCTCACTGCTGTTGTTTTGAAGGTGATTCTTTTATGGTACGGCCATCCTGCCTTTCCAAAAATTTCCACGCTTTAAACACCAGCTCCAGAAACATATAGAGTGTACAATACACTCTTAAAATAAATCTAATTTTTGTCCACTGCATCCTGCCTCATGAATTGAAAGTGACTTGAGTGTACCTAATGCAACTTTATATCATTTAGTCCAGTGCCTGGAAGCAACTTAATAAATATTTGTGGAATTAATAAATTAATAAATGGAACCCTGTCTTTTTCAGCATATTGTGGTTTTCTTCTGTGATTCATTTTATAAATTTTCTTTATCACAGGTTTCATACTTTTCTTTTTGCAAAATAGTGTGCAATATGTGTATATGTATACACACATATTTGTGTGTATATATGTATATGATATGTGTATACATATACATGTTTATGTTTACATATGTATACATACATTTTTGTGTCTGATGGTAATTATGGTTTGTTTCACTGCTGTTTATTTTAATTAACTATCCAATAATAAATAATACTCTTTTCTAATTCTAATTCTTAATTTATATTTTAAAATTCTTTATAAGAAGAATTTGAGGTGTCATATTTTTTAAAGGTACAAAATAGGCCATTATTAGTAAATATTGAAAGAATGAAGAAACATTTTGTGGTTGCAGTGTTCTAGAGGCCTGATTTAATAAAGTTGCCTTAGTATTTATGGTAAATAGGGAAATAAAACTAGAGAGCTCATTTTTAAAGGACCTTTTGTAGGAGTTTATATGGCTTCTTACATAAGGAACATCACAAATTATAATAGATGCCATCTATAAAAGTAGTTTTGTAATATAAGCAAGAAATATGCTGCACTTGGACATTTCTCATACTGAACTCCAATTAAACCTAACATATCAAGCCACAGCTTAATGAAGGCTTTTCCGTGGATAGCTAAGCTAAAGTAGTCCAGGGGGACTTGTGTGTTCTATACCCATTCAACATCATAGATTTGCAAGAATCTTGGCTAACAAGGAATTGTCAAGTTCCTGAAAATTTTGCCAAGTGTCTGCAATCTTGCTTGCTATTGGAATGTTTCCAGTTCAACAGATTCAATACTGAACTTTCTAAAGCATGTCAGAAACATAGGTTTTCATCACTGTATAAAGTGTGAAATACTGCAAAGTTCAAATGCAGATCACAAGGAGATAATACTGACACATTTTTTATGAAAACGAATGTCATGACTCCAGAGAGTCATTTAACCTGCTGTGTCTTTTCACATGTCTAGATCATGTATTCTTTATGAGTAAGATTTGTTCTTGTGTTTAAATTTCTTGTTTCCCAGAGTTTAATAATGCAGTCAATAAATCCACATTGAATGAATGAATAAATGAAGACATTGGGAGATAGAGTTTTGCTAGAAAGGAACCATTGTTGATGGTACAGATTTATGGAACTAGGAACATGGATGTGTTTGTTATTTTGCTTACCTCCCAGCCATTCCCAGCCTTTTCTGCTCTGCTCTCTAACCCAGAAGGTTCATCACAATGGATTACACTAGGTGTTTCCCTTGTCCTTTTGGATTTGGCCAAGGGGGAGCTCTGACAGAGATCACAGCAAGGAAAGAGCTCAGAATATCTTTTCCCTACTCCTGTTTGCTTTGATTTTCCAGTCTTAAAAATGGTTGAGTACATCAAATAATAGCTTCCCTCTTGCTACCCATCTCGCGTCACTTCTGGTCTCACGGAGCTGTGCTAATATCATCACTTGCCCCACATACTTTTGGAACTACAGGTGATACCAGCTTCCCACTGTTGCTAATCTCCACGTGCCTCCTCCTTCTTCAGTGCTTTCTTTAATGCTGCCATCAGCTCTGCAAATATTCTCTTCATTAGCTGTCTTCCATTGAATCACCTGAAAAAAGTGTTGTTTCCTGCCAGGACTCTAACTAAAGCAGCAGGAGATTTTATATTAGAGTGGAATAGAAATGTTTAATAGATCATTTGTGAGTAAAAGGAAAGAGTGATGAAGTTAGATATTGCTCAAGATTATGAAACCTGTTTATTATCTTAAAAATGAAGATAGAGCTCAGGATATTTGCTTGGCCGCCATGAGGTGAAATGTGAGTGTAAGGCAAGATGTTTGTATTGCACTGAAAATGAGGGAGAGAGACAGCGAGCGAGCGAGCGAGCGAGGAGAGAAGGAATGAACCAGATCAGGTGGAGGAACAAGGCAATCAGGATTTTCTTCCTGCAAGATCTATTTGTATAATGTATTTACTGTATTTTAAGGTAGGTGCCAGGAAAAGAAACCTTATGAACTACTTTTTAAATTTCAAAACTAATGACAAAGGATAAAGTGGTAAAATAAAATTATGTGAATTAACAAGCAAGTTGTTGGTGTCAAAGGAGGAGCCTGTGATTTTTTTCACCAGCCAGAATATACCTACTTTCCCCTCTCCTGGGAGCTGCTACTATGAAGATTATCAAGGCCACTCTTAGAAGAACGATGAAGACAAATTTCTCTTTGGAACCCTCCAACTTTATTTTTCATGGAGTGATTCAATCCACATATCAAATTAATTGAGGGTGAGAGAGGAGAAAGACCTTAACCTGAAGCTGCAGTCCCTGGTAGATTTGGGTCCAGAGTCTTCTGCTTTCTCTCTTCATTGACCATTCCATTCTTGCCAAGGTTCTAGTTAGAGTTAAGTGAGACAGTGTTACAAGAGCATTCCCAACACTGGTCCTGAGTCAGATAAGGCAATCAGTCATTTTGTTTTTCTCTTCTGTTGTAAGGGAGCTTTGGTGTGCACGGAGGTCACAGCTGTTTGAATCCAGCCTCTGCTTTGCTACCTATGAGCTCTTGAGCAAGCTACTTCACTTCTGAGTTTTTTTTTTTAATTTTTTTTTTTAAGATTTATTTATACAAGCTGGGGTACAGGCCAGAAGCGTGGGGCGGCGAGAGGGTTCACCAGAGACAGAGCAGGGAGCAGAACAGGCAGATCAGAAATACACTGCTGAGGGG
Organism: Scalopus aquaticus; assembly: GCA_004024925.1. Classification (NCBI taxonomy): domain Eukaryota; kingdom Metazoa; phylum Chordata; class Mammalia; order Eulipotyphla; family Talpidae; genus Scalopus; species Scalopus aquaticus. The sequence goes on from PVIJ01000274.1 coordinate 124,138, forward strand.
AGCAGCGGGCGAGGCAGGAGAGGTCCGCCGCACCATGTGGACTCTCCCTGGCCGGGCGTCGAACTCGCATCGCGAGCTGCCGACAGCTCCACAGAGCAGCGCTCAACCGCTGCGCCACCAGGGAGGCCCCACTTCTGAGTTTTAGCTCAGCTGAAAAATGAGAAAGCCTAGAACCGGTGTGAGAGGATATAGAAGCCACTAACCTTCCCTTTCTGGAAAATGTAGTAGTATTAGGAACTGAGGCTACAGGTCTGTTACTATAATATCATACAAAAACACTTAATATTTTTTAAAAAATTTTTTAAACTTGTGTATCTTACCACTTGAGAGTTTGTAGTTGTTCTTGTCCTTTATATAAAGCAGCATAATCACTATCGTGAGTCAGCTGCAGTTCCCTTGGCATTTTCTCCCCATTCGGAGGAAGCTGCATGTTTTCTTGATGGAATACAGTTAGTGGCAAAGAAACTGGTAGATATCATTTCATGTTATTTCAGATATTGTTTCATTAGTGGATCAAATAGAGATTGACAATTTCTCTCCCAATATCTTACCCAAGCCCTCTACCCAAATTTATTATTTTTCTTGTGAAAGATTTCTTTCTACACCTTTGGTGGAAATATCTTGACAGTTCAACTTCCTTGTAAAGATGAGTAATTGAAAATGCACATTTGCTTTCTCTTCCTCAAAACCCTATTACATAACAGTAAAGCAATTTTTTATAAAGTAAGACCTAATAGTACAAAGGACAAGAGACGTTAACCACACCACAAGATAAGAGAAACTGGAAAATGGGTGGGTGAGAGGAACCTGATTTAGCAAACAAAAGAAATCTAGATTCTACTCCTGAAGTGGGGAAAGATGAGACGCAATCCAATTAATACCCCACTGACTTTCAATCAACTGAGAAATTGGCATTATTGGGGACCCCTGGAAGCAGGGGAGAAGAAAGACCCAAGCCAGGGGATGCATTGGAAGTATTTTCCAAGAGTCTACTGTACACTCCATGTATCTGGGCAGTTGCCTTTTTGAATCCCTGTAAAATATAAGAAGGTGAGTTATGGGAGAACGTAGTTGAGAGGTCTGGGAACTGGAAGGCTCTAAGCACAGTTGGATGCAGGGTACATATCCCAGTGAAAACAGTGAGGTTCAGGTCTGTGCCTGGCATTTGCAGAGCCCAGAGTAAGGATTCCCCTGGGGCCATGGGTTTTGGCTTGCCCTCTCTTCTCTACCCACCCTGCTTCCTTCCGTCACTGTCAGGACCCTCCGTGAACACCTATAGAGACCCAGCTGAACCTCTCAAGTCTAGCAAATCCCCACAAATGCTACTTTTCCCCCACTCCTTGGTTTCAGAAATCCATTCACCCTGGTGGGATTATTTACCCACAGGAGGTGGGGGTGGAATGATTGAGGGGAGAGGCCCATATAGTCACTAGAAATAGACTTGGGGTCATTTGGACAGGAATTTTGAAGCATGGTGTATAAATGAGGGACAGGTTCCCTTGACCTTGGGAAGGGCACTTCAAAGGAGACAGAACAGGCTCCTTTACAAAGAGTTGGCCAGGTTAATGTGATAAACTGTTCCTTACTGATTTTACCACTGAAAGTCCTACATCCCAGAAAGCTACTCAATCCTGGGCCAACTGTCAATGCTGATCACCCTTCATTAAGTATCGTATTTGCATACTTAACTCTGAGACTCTCAGCTCTCTTTCCATTTAGTTCCCAGAGTGCTGGCAGAAAGGCCTATGTCTCCCAGACAAGAAATTAGAAGTTTTCCTCTGAGGAAATCTGACCTGCCAGGAGGAAAGAACTAAAGATTCTGACAATGGTTCCTCCAGAGAGCTCCCTTAGATGCTTTGTCAGAACACCCAGAGTTGATGAAGCCCACCCACTAGCTTGTACCATCTAATCAGGCTTATATATAAGTAAATAGTCAAAAATGACCAAACATTGAGGAAATCCTTAGTATGAAAAATTAAGACCCAGAAACATGGGAAAAAAACTATTTAAAAAGAAACAATAAAAGAAAAAAACGTAAAACATCCACAATAGTATCTTCAAAATCATAAAGGGATAAAATAATGGGATATTATAAAAAGGAATCATTAGATAATAAAAGAAACTAAAGTGTGAGGATAGATTAAAAACTTAATGGAAGTGATGGAATTAAAGTTGAGAATATCTCTATGAAAGGAAAAAATACAAAGACAGAGATGGACCAGTAAGAGAAAACCAGAAAGAAATACTAAATTGTTTTTAAAAATATATGGAGAAATAAGGAAACAAATTGATTATTAATTACAAACAAAATGTTTGCAAAAATAAGTTATTACATCATATAAATCAACTGTAAATAGAATTCATATAATAATTATATAGTATTCCAACTCAACTTAGTATATATAACTATCCTAAGAGGAAGAAGGAAATGTGAATTTGGCAGGCATAAGAATGTGAGAAGCAGCAGGAGAGATTATGTGATACTCATCACTTTCCATAACAGAAAGACAATAGATATTGCCCAAGACTGAAAGTTAGGAGGATTCAGTATAAGGAAGGGATCTTAAACACTATGAGTGTTTAAAACAATAGGAATAGTGGTAAAGGATTGGGAACACTTGCCTGTTAGAAGACAATGAATGCAGAGATATCATGGAATGCTATTTTTCATAACAAACATTGGAAAACTGTTTTCATTTTGAAGCTATGTAAATGTATAGCTTCATAAAAATAGTCCCCTCAAAAAATCACATATTAGGGAATTTTTAACTTGTTACCTAACTTCCTTTTTATTTCACATTTTATTTCTATTTAAAGGTTTTTTTTATAGACCTATTTAAATATTTTTATTGAAATGGATTCAATGGTATTCACTAAAATAACCAGCAGAAGACCATAGTGATATTTTTTGTAATTCTCAGTTTAGTTTATTACATTGAAAGGAATCCAATAGTATGGTTTCAGCTTTTCATTAGAGAAAGTACATTTTTTAATGAAGTGTGAAGTTTACTTTAATTAGATTTGTGTCCATGAGCAGAAAGAGGTGAAATTTTTACTTATTTAAAGGTATAGGATAATTAAATCTTCTAATGGATAGAATATTCTGATTTTTTAAGTGAATAGAATGATGGTAAAAATATCCCAAATTCTTCAGCTTTCCTATATGCATTATCTATGTGTAGGGCCCCTGAGAAAAAAGGGGGTTTTCTCAGAGTTTCTCAGGCTGATTTTCATCATGACCTTCCAGCATAAGTGGCCTAGTGGATACCTGTAGTCCGCATGCACTGAAAGCAGTAAATAACATATAACCTTGATGTATAGTTCACTTGTGGAAAACGTATTAGGCTTAAAATTGGCTCTGTGCCAGCTTTGGCTGTAAATCATATAAAAGCTAATAGGGCTTCTGGGTGGGGGTACCCACTGATGGGCTGATGGACCACCACAGCCTAGGAGTGCTGCCCCAGGGGTGATGAGGCTGCCCCTCTAGTTATTGCTGATTGGCTGCTGCTGCTGTTGCTGCTGCCGACTCCGCCAGGGCTGTGGGACCAGAGGTTGCCCATGGGGGCTGTCCAGGGTCACTGGTGTTCTAAATGCCACTGCCTGTATCTTATTTCCTGCTGGTGTAATAAAGACTTCTTGTTCCCCTACCTGGGCTTCCTGACCTGGTCTCTCGTCTACAGACATCATGAACCTGGATGAGCTTGGAGCTATTGGCCCACACTATGTAATGAGACTTTGTAGCAACTCCCATTGACAGGAGGAGTCTTACTTCTCTATGCTGGAATTTGGGCAGATCTTATGATTTTCTTGGTCAATGGAATGTTCTGGAAGTGATGATGTAATAGTTCTGACAGAGTCACAGAAACTTCCCACTTTCTTTTGGACCCCTACCACTAACAGAAAATCCAAGTAGATTAATTGGTGAGAAAATAGGAGACAACAGGATGAGAGCTCAGTAGTCTTAGCCAAGGTCAGACTCCTTCACATACTTGACTGTAGGATGTTTTTAGGCTAGCAAAGTTGTCTACCCAGTCAGCTGTTAACTGCAGACCTAGGAGTGAAACCATCTGGGACCAGAACTAGGGAGCTCATGTGAGACCACATGATCAGTAAAAAGCAATGTTTTATTTGCTCCACTAAATTTGGAGGTTATTTGTTACATAGTACTATCTAATCAACAACGAGTTACCAGTTTATTCCATAGAGGAATATTCAATAATCAAAGATTTAGAACTTAAAAAATAGCATCATTAACAAGAAATTTTCATATTATTCTCTAAATAGGAATAATAAATTCAACAGGAAAAAAATTTTTCTGCTGAGGACCACCTATGAGTAAACCATATGCATGTTGGGAGCAGCACAGAGACGGCTGAGTTGTCTTGCACAGAGTCTTTTGTTTGAGAGTTGGAAAGAGGTTAACAAGACTGACTTCTACAAAGTCAACAGTTGACAAATGCCAGAATGGTGAGTGTCTGAGCTGGGGTTCCATGAAAAAGCAGGGATGTCTAATATGTAATTTTTAGGTATTTTTTGAGGGATGTTAAGCATTACGACATGTTCAGCATTACAACTTCTGGCTCCTATGAAATTTCAGTAAAAGCTACAATACTTACTTATGCCTTTCTTTAATGGGGCACTCTGAGCAGCTGGAAGGTGTTGCAAATGTGAAATCCACGTTATTGGTGATAGACGGGTGGGGGAGGGCATCCTGAAAGAACCCAGAAATCAGGTGTGGTGGTACCAATCAAAATGAAAGGCCTATTATGTTCTCACTTGGAGAGAACTTTAAATTTATTGAGCCAATATACGTGGTAGTGGTCTAAACCAGTTTTACTCAGACCACTAAGAGAACGGAGCCTAGTTAAAGTCTTAGTTACATGAGGCAGCAAATAAAGTTGTGGGCTACATTCGAAAATATAGTAGAAGTTAAACATACCTGTGATGCTGGATCCAAAAATCCCACTTCTACTTATTTCTCCAAAAGAATGAAAACATGTATTACAAAAACCCCTGTATTTGAGTGTTTATAAGTTAACAATAATATTCATTGGATAGAAACATCTCAAATAGCCTCTCATTCAATTAACTGTGGTATAGCCATAAAATGAAATACTATTCAGCAATAAAAAGGAGTGAACTATTGAAATATGCAGCTACATGGATAAATCTCAAATATACCAGAAGGCTCCTATGTGGTTTCATTTATATGGCACTTTTGAAAAGACAAAATTATGGGACTGAAAATAGGTCCATGGTTGCCAGGAGTGGAAGATGTATATAGAAGTTGACTACAAAATGGCATAAGGGAATTTTTTGAGGTGAATATTGATCATGATGGTGTCTACATGACTGCATATTTGTCAAAACTTGCAAAATTGTATAAAAGAAGCAAGAATTATGCCTTATTTTTTTAATTTAAAAAACATTGGAATTGGGAGTTTAGCCTGATAGAATTTTCAATCTACTTTTGGGAAGCAAACATGATTGCTCTAAAAGTATTAATGATAAATGCATAATTGAGCTTAAAAACCTTTGAAGTCTGTAAATATTAATTGATAAAGCAAGAAGGTATTTCCAGATCAAGCTTCAATCTTAAGAGTTTGGGTTTAAGTTGACTTTAAATGAATGGTGGGAATTAGAGACGTAGGAAAACAGAAGAAAAGCAGAAATTCAGTATTTTATTCTGGAGACAGGAAATAAATAAATGAGGCTAAAAAGGGACCCTTGTCATCAAGCTGGTTATTACTGAGGGGCACCAATGCCAGGGGGAGCTTGGTACTCTTCGCCCAGTCTATTATGTCTGAAATAATCTTCCAGAACGGTCTCCATAGTACTGAAGACTCCAAACTCATTGTTTCTTTCCATGTCTATGTGATTCCAGACTAAAATTCTTTCGGAGAACTCAATTTGTGAAGATTAAATGGGAAAATTGTTTCAAAATCAGGATTCTAAGAGCCAAAACTTGACCATTGGGAATCAAGACTTGTTTTTACATTGAAATTTCCCTCAAAATAATGAAAGGATAAAAACAAGGGAGAGGGAATTAAGAAATGAAATCATCATGAAATTAGATGAATCATATTTTCTTTGCTGAGAGAACTATCAGTTTGCAAAGGAGGAAAAATATATTTTGGTTAACGTTTGTTTCTAGAGAATATATTTATTTTGAAGAATTACTAGAGGTAGAATGAAATCTTATTTAGGAAGAATATGATGCTTTAATTTTAAACTCTGCTTCATAATGTTGTGATAACTGTCTCTTCTTCTGACATGTTTTTTTTTACATCAAGTTTATAGAGTAACTTACTAAGAGGTTTCACTAGGGTTGTATATATGGTCTGTGACTTATCCAGTATATTTTAAAATCAACATGGTTTGGAGCGCTCTTCTAATCAGTGTCAGAGTAAAGATTTGTGCAAAACGGAATTGGAGATAGCTCTTTGAAAAGATATTCTCACTTTTGGCTTGCCTCCCCGACCATGTGCATTGATGGGAGCAGGACATTTGCAGATAATAACAAGTGACATTTGTGTTTGGTAACTTAAAGGCACAAGTGACCCCAAAGTTGCAAGATACGAGTTTTATTCTCAGGTCCAAAATAAACCAGGGTAAGCTGCAAGGAAATCAGGCAACTTACATAAAGCAAAAAGAAATACAGACTCATTAGCTATTTTTATTATTAATTTTAAATGTCTAGCACAGTTTCAGGTCATGTTTACTTTCTTAGGTCAAGGAGAAGCCAAAATAATTCCACACTTCACTGGGATGGATGCTTTAGCTTTTTTTGGTAAAGTTCTGAGCAAGGTTTTATTAGATTGGAATTTAGCAGCAGCATTCATTAGCACATGCATCTATTGCCAACTGGAAAGAGTGCTATAATGGGCAAAGATTGTGTGTGGTGTGGGCAGGACCTAGGAATAGAAACAAGGTTAATTAATGTAGCTTGGAAGTTTTGAAGACTATCAGACAGACAAATCTCAGAGGATCTCATAGGCAAGTTTTTTGGCCTCCAGGGTAGTCTATGATGATAAGCCTGGAAATGATTGTTGACAGCATTTGGAATGAAGGTTTTTAAGAACAGTATAACAGTTTGAATAACTGTTGACAGCATTTTCCTTGGTGCATCATGCATTTTTTTAGTTAAAAGAGCATTGAATCTTATAAAATATTCAAACAATATAAACATTCAAGTTAAAAACCAAAGCCTCCCTCTCCTCAATCCAGTTATCCTAAAGTGATCCTTAACAGAATGGTGTATATTCTTCCAGGATCTTACACAAACACACACACAACCTTTTAATCAGCAATGCAGGTGTTACGGTGAATTTTTTTAGAAAAATGGAGACAAATTACATTTTTTTTCCCAAAAATGGGATCTCTCTCACTGTAGTTCAGCAACTTACTTTCACATTTACTAATTTCTATGTTCCTTTGCCATGTCAGTTCTTTCAATTATTGTTCTCAAAAAAATCTATATAAAATTCTATAACATGATTGCATAAGTATTTTCCTTCTGATGAACACTTAGATTATTTTAATTACTTAATATCAAGTCATTATACAATGATCTCTTTCTACATACCTCCTTGTGCAAGGTGAGGTATTTCTGAAGGACAGGTCACTATTGCTCAAAGAATTTCAAAGATAGATTGATAATAACAAGCTGATCCCCAAAATAACAAGCTTATCTCCAATAAGTTGACCTAGGTCAGTCTAGCAATTAACTTTTCTTCTGCCAACATTAGATACTATATTTTATTTCAGTCTATCCTGTTTTTATATCTAAATTCATTTCCTGATTGTTAGTGAGGAGGGATATGCTTTCAGAGTATTTAAATTGTTATTTCTTACTCCTTTCTCTGTGAATTATTTTGGTAATCAGTTTATCACTCTCTCCTTAGTGATTTATAGGGACTCTTTGCATATTAAAAGTTGTACTGGTTACTGTGGGTGGACTCACTTTCATTCAAACCACTTCAAGCAGGTAGAGGTGGGAAGGCAAAAATCATATTTTCTGTATGTTTCAAAAACTTAGGTACATAATTTCAGAGCTGCCAATCAGATGCATTACAGATTCTTTTTTTTTTTTTCCAGAAAAGCAGGAAGAGGCAGGCTCCAGGACATCTATTTCCTAGATGTGAATTGAGATGAAAGTGGTATGATTTTGGAATCAATGGCTGTTGTGTCCTCACTGTAATCTGTAAGCAGCTTCTTAATTCATCTGCTTCCTTTATTAATGAAGGCTGCTCTCCTGATGTAGACAGATGCAGTATGGATTTCTATTAGTTATAACAACTGATTCTTGGCTTATTAGCTTCCCGTTAGAGTCAGAGTCAGCAGTCCAGATCATACCTGGAGCAGAGTAATTTTGAACCGGAAATAATTTCCTTTCTTCAAGTCTCCATGTTGATTTTGTTTATACCCTATTCCCTGTATTAGATTCCTTTCCGCCTAAAGCAACTTGTGTGGAGTTTGTTGTTGCATCTGAAACCAGAACATCATAGAAATAGAATGTTTCTAAATATTCTATATGTTACCATTTTAGTTTGTCACTCACAAGTTTAAATTCACTTTTCAGAGTTAAAAAAATTCTAAAGTCAAAGCTTATCTTTACCTATAAGAAGTTTAAGTCTTGCATAGAAAGAACTTCCTAACCCTAAACATATTTTCTTATATTACCTTGTACTTCTATCTCTTTATTCCACATAAATGTCACTTTTGATGGTATATGTAGGTAACTAATTTTATTTTATTTACCAAAGCGTATAGATTATTGTTCCAGCAGTAACTTATTCAATATTCTAACTTACCCGACTGAACTGAAATGCCACTTCCAACAAACAATAATTTCTCATCTATCGTGAGTCTATTTTTGAATTCTCTTTTTCTGTTCCTACTCAGATATCACAGTTTAATTATAACTTTAATATATATTTTTAATTTAGTTAAGTTAATTTAGTTATGTTAAATAATAGTCATAAGTTTAAGTAATTAGTCAAGTAACTAGACTTCCAAGAAGCAGAAATTCTGCTTCTGCTTAAGATGATAGCTTAAGTGTCTGATAGCCTTTTGGGGTCACTTTTCCACTTTTATTCATGTTTGTGCTCAAGGCAATTGCAGTGACATCTCACATATCATAAATATTTTTTGAGTAAACAAATCAAACATTCCATCTCTTTTGCATAATCACACTGTGATTATTAGTGACTATTACTTTAGCTATTTATTTTATTCCAAGTGATTGTTCAAATACATCTAGTTTACCTGATCTTTGATTCATCCTCCCCAGTGGTTAAAAAGAAGAGGTTAGAAAAACTTTATGTATAAAATTTGATGAGTATCTTTAATTGGTAACCCCAAAGAGCCAATAATAGAATAGTACAGATGAGGAATTTAGCAAGGAAAAGAAACATACGTAAACTGTTGGATCCTTCAACATTTGGAATATTGTGCCATTAGCAAACATTTGGGAGATAATTTAATAGTAGAAATGACTATGAGACGGGGTTAGTATTTTTTTAAAAGAAGCATATACTAGGAAGTAAGTTTTTTTTCCTTTACCCAGCCTTGTTTAAAGGGAAGTCTAAGGAGACTTTTTTTTGTATGCATATGGGAAATTAATAAGAAAAACATAGGAAAATAATGTATTGTTTTCATTGTGAAGGTGACAGGATTATGCATGATATTTTGCTTTATTTTTTTTTATTAATGATAGTTTTACAGTGCTTCCACCCACCACAGTTTTAAGCCAATTCAAGAACATTGCTTTAAAAAAATTAGTATGATGGACACTGTTGTAGCCTCAGAAAATAAAGTTTGAGACAATACTTACATTGCAAAAATGTCCCTGATTCTCTGTTCCCTTCTTATATATACATCTGCAACGTATCACCCTATCTTCCCTCATCAAGAGATGGAATCAATTTCCTCACCCTTCATGTTTGGTCTAGCTTTGTCATAGGTTTTGCCCAGTGGAATGTGATGAAAGGGTTGTTTTAAGCTTAGACTTCAAGAGGTTGTGCAAGCTTCCAATGTCTTTCTTGGGACCCTACTCATCTAGCATGAGCACAAAACAGGTGAGCCTGCTGGAAGATGAGGTACATATAGAGTAGTAATCTAATGACCAGCCAACTCTAGCCAAACTAGCAACTGATTAAAGATGGGTAAGTCCAGCTAAGACCAGAAGAACTGCCCAGATGAACCCAGCCCAGATAGTAATTCTGTGGAATTATGACCTAAGTAAATACTTGTCATTTTTAAACAACTAAGGAGTGGGGGTATTTTTGTTATGTAGCAAAAACTAACCCTCTGTGCTTTATTTGGAAAAGCAAGCACAGTGAGAGTGAGGGGAGAGAGAGAGACAAGGAAGATGAGAAAGAAAATACAGAGAAGTGTATTTCAGAGCCAGCTAGTTTCAAAAAACTGTGGTAGCTTGGTCACAGCAGATGGCTTCTGGAGGGACCTTATGGAGACAGCACATCTTAGAACAGGCTGTGAAAGGGGAGGAAGAGAAAAAAAAATTATCTGCCAACCACTTTCATCTCCTGTCTCTCTTTGGTTCAAGTTTGCTCCATTGGGCATTAATACCCATGAGCTTCTGGGCTATGTTACACTCTCCTATGATGGGCTGCCTCAGGGAAGTGTGAACTCATGAAAATAAAGATGACAGCAGTATGCTGGGTGAGCCTGCCATGCTGATTACAAAGGCAGCCTCATTGCTCTTCTTAGTCTCATAGCCACACCCTTTGCAATGTGATTTGCAGTTCCTTCCATTAGGTGAAGAACCTATTTCTCCATGCCTTGACTCTGGGCTGACATTTTAACTTGCTGTTCCCTACAGTATGTGACAAGAATAATTTTGGGCCAGTTCCAAGTTTAGAATGCGAAAGGCTTTGTTTGCTTCTCTGTCATCAGCCCCTACCACTCTATATGGACACATCAGGGCTAGCCTGATGATTGGTGACCCAATCATTCCCATTTCTTGCCAGTTCAGAATCAGCCAACTGCAAGAATCAGAGCAGAGTCAGGTTAATCTACAGCTGGTCACCTATGCATATGGTGCAGACAACACTAGAATAACCACCTAACTAAGCCTACATGAAATTGTTGACCCATTGAATCACAAATTAAATACATAGCTGTTGTTCTAAACTACTAAGCTTGGGAGTCATTTCCATGCAGCAATACCTTATTTTATGCAGCAATAAGTAAGTGAGTGGATTAGACAGAATCAAAACTTGAAAATGTGTTCATATTTTTAAAAATCCTGGGCACACTAAGCCTGCAAGGATACAAAGGTGTCTTTGTACCTTTGAACTGAACAGTGTGTTGCAAACTGGTTTTTTAATTAGTCAAGTTATATGACAATGAGTTTCTTTTTTAAATGTTTCTTTTAAAAGTAATATATGATAGTGGCAAGCAGCTATAGTTGTTTTTGTATTAAAAATTATTAATAACCTCTGCCCTTGTTTTTTAATATTTATTATTTAATCTACTGTGGTATGGGATGGATTGTTTTTTGTAACAATAAAAACTGATGGAAATGTTAACTGAGATTTGTCATCCAACGCAATAGACATATGTTGCTTGTCTGATAAGTAGAGAGGTATTATTCTCCAATCTCCAGGAAAAAAAATTCTCATTTAAATTCATTCTTAGTTTGCTTTTTTTTTTTTTTTTTTTAATTGTAACACAGGTCTAATGGTAGCAGAATTTGAATCCTAGTTGCTGCAGTGTTTTCCTTTGCTTTCGATCTGAGTGATGAGGTTGGTAATTCTGACCCTGGGCTGGGTGACAAATATAAAGACGAGTTATTTCAAGACCCAATTGCAGGCACTAAGTAGACACTTTAGAGTGTTCTTTTAATTAGATCTATTTAAGCAGTTAAAGGCAGAAGATTAATAAACAGATAAACAGCCACTCAGAAATGTTAAGTTTCAGAGATAAGCTTAATATTTTAATTTCATAATATAACAAAATATTTAAGTAGAATTTGATTAAATCAGCCTAAAGATGGGACTAAACACACTAAAGAGATGGTGTTTCCATCTCTTTAAATCTTGCTCCAATCAGCATTTCCCGATCTTAGCACTAATAACATTTGGAGGCAACTAAGTCTTGGTTATGGGGGGCTGTACATTGTAGGATGTTTAGCAGCATCCATGGCCTCTGCCAACTAGATTCCAGTAGTCACTCCTCTGCACAGCATGAGGCAATGTCTCCAGATATTGTCAGATGTCTCCTGGGGGAAAAAAGTGCCCCTACCAGAGAGCCACTTCTCAAGTGACTCTTTTTATGTGGTCTCTTGGCATGGGGGCTGCTGCAGAAGATGATGGAAAAATCAAGTAAGTGACATTTCAGGTTCCCAAGCCCTATTTCAACTAGAGAATCTCTAGTTGTGTTTGTTTAGTAAGTCAGGCTTTATTATAGAATATTTCTGATAATAAATTGATACTAAGTCAAAAGTTTTTTGAAAAATATTTTAACTCTGGGACAATGTTCAAAGATTCAGATATTAGCAACTAAAAACCACTTTCATAGATAGGGTATCAAAAAAAATTCCAAAACCTGGATATTCTAATGTTATTGGTTATGCACCTTAAGAGAAAATTTTTGATCCATACAGTCATAACCCATTATGGCAGCAGCACCAAAGGATGACTGTGAGGGTTTAGTTACATCCATCTGAGGAAATGTGAACATATTCCTCTGAATTGTAGGCAGTGAGGGAAACCAATGTTGTCTCAAAAAATAAATTTTAAAAATTACAACTATTAAAACGAAAAAGAAAGAATTTGAATTGTAGTCCCCATTCTGAAGAGATACTGCTGTTCACAAAATAGATGAATTTAGAGAGTATGGGTTGTGAACAGAGCCCATACAACTGTACTTACTTTTTGCTACTGAAGAAAACAAAAAACAAGAACAAAAAACCTTAAAACATGCTGTTTTGTCCTTCCTTAGAAGGAATAAAATACTGGTTTATACAGTGAAGTGAAATCTTATTTTAGTCACAAAACCTCTTTTCCAAAGGAATATTATGCAGTATCTTAATATACAGAGGACAGATAGAAGGGGAGCCTTACTGAGTGAAGGAGAACGTGATGGACGTACAGGCCCAGCCACGTATTTAATTTAAGCACATGCTGGAGGATTAAGTCTCCACAGAAATATAGAAACAAATGATCTCTATGAACATATATACACCCTCATAACCATCTCTAGGCATTACATACAGAAAGGGCCTGTTCACTGTGCCACAGTTACATACCCATTTTCTCTATATCCTTTTTTTAAAAAAAGATTTTTTAATTTATGCTCACAAGAGCTGGGGTGTAGGCCAGAGGTGTGAGGAGTTGAGCGGGTTCACCAGAGACAGAGTGGGGAGCAAAACAGGCAGATCTACTGAAATACACTTCTGAGGGGAGCACCAGGCGAGACAGGAGAGGTCTGCTGTGCCATGTGGGTCAGCTCCCTGGCTGGGGATCGAACTCATGCTTCAGTGGCTGGCAATAGACTTTAACCCCTGCGTCACCAGAGTGGAGGCCTGCCTTTTTGACTTTTGACTAAGTTTCAAGATAAATTTTGTGTGAGTTTTTTATTTCATCACAAAATTAAGCCGTATTCCCAGTGGAGCACACATAATCAGTCAAACACTATTTAGTGACGTGTGTGTTTGGATGATATCTGCCCTGAATTAGCAACTTACTTTCTGGTTAGAACATCAACCCTGTTCTTTATAGCCAAATTAGAAAATCTAAAATTATTTTTGAGGGCCCAATTCTTTTTTAATTGAGGCATAATTTACATAAAATGAAACACAAAATCTTAGTTCAATGAGTTTTGACAACTGAATATGCCTATATACCACCACCTTAGCAAGATAAAGAACACAGTCATTATCGCAGGAAGTTCCCTCATAATCCCCTTCAATTCAAATTTTCTTCAGACTCATCCACTTCCTGAATTCACTCACCACAGATTTGTTAAATGCTTTAGACTTCATATGAGTAAATCATGCAGTATATATTCTTTGGGGTCCATTTTCCCCCTTATTGCAACATCAGTGAAAGTAAAATTTTTGTGTTCTGTGTATCAGTAATTGGCTCCTTTTTATTAGTAAGTAGCATTGAAAGGCTCCATGCATCCTTCAAAGAGTCTTCATACAATGATTTTTACATATGGAACACATTTTAAAATGAAAAATCTCTATAAAAGTGGCTTTTTGAGTAATTTTCATTTAGAGATAATCTTCATATAATAAACACCCATTCGAAGTTCATCTAGTTCTGAGAGAGGGTTTTTGCTTTTTAATACGCTTTTGCTTTCCAAAAGCATCTCAAAATCTTGATTTAAAAAATAAAAACAAAATCTGGACTTATGGTTCAATGGTAAACAAGTTAGCAATTTACCACTGTCTTGCTAACATGATCATCAGCTTTTAAGGCATTTGGGCTGTGTGAAAATAATCCACATAAAAGAAAAGAGCTTAATTCACATAGTGGCCTTTAAAAGCATTTCCTTTTGCATGAAAAGATTGATATGGCTTAATCAATAAGCTGATTATTGATTGATTTGGCTTAGTCAATAAATATGCATAATGAGAAACTTTATGAACCTTTCTAAACTTTGGGGGTGAAAATTATTTTGATTTAACACTTGGAACTGCTATTAATTTCTTAATGCTAAAATGTGATTAAAACCAAGAAGTTTATGGGAATATTCTGTGTGTTATTTGCTAAAGAAGAACTTAATCTAAACATTAATGTTGACAACACCTACCTATTTAAATGGGTCTCTAAGAGTGTTCCATTTAAGGCAGTTGTTCAACAAACATATCTTGGTTACCTGCTGCATTCTAAGCCCAGTGTTCATTATAAGTCAATGATAAAAATCACTGAGTCATAGTGATATGTATCTGTAAACTTATTCCAGGTTATTTTTTCTACATTTTTTCTTTACCCAACTACTTAGACGTTGTCTGAGTAATTAAACTAAATAGAAAGCACAGGTTCGGGAAACATTTAGGCTATGCCTTTTTTTTTTTAAATCCCTGCTTGCTCCGTTTTCAGTTTTCCAAGAATCATGTAAGTGCACTCTCTGTATGTGCATATAAAGGAAGAACAGTCTTTCTGGGATCATAACATACATAGCGTGAAGAGAGATTGTTGGGGAAGAAGAGAAGGAACCCAAACATTGCTAGAAACAGCACTGATTTTGTAAATTGGATGAAATGAGAGTAAATTATTTTCTAATGCTTTTAGTCTCTTTCACAAAATAAGATTCCCTCTTACAAAATGGAGAAACCAGTAAATGCGCAAATATAATTTCAATACCAAGAAAATAAGATCATTAGGTACATTTTTCTAAAGCTAACTGTGGCCACAAGACAAATCTCTGTTTGCATGGTCCAATTTCCATTCTTGTCTTGCTCCAAGAACGTGTATTTAATTCACTGAATTCTTAATCATTCTTAATCATGAACTCCCTGCCCTCTCTGACTCTTCTAGGGATATTACTCTGTGGTGCGCCCTGCCTATTCGCTGGATGGGCAACCATGTTTTATGGACAGAATGACTCAGGTGAGGATGCAAGTGTCAGCAGAGGAGCTAAGAGAGGCACCAAAAGATCTGCCAAACCTTTTTTCCTTCCTGACCCTTATCGCCTAGACATGGTCTGATTAATGCATCTTCTCACTGCCCATGCCTTCCAATACCTTCTATCCAGTGAAAACTTCCAAATAATTGTTTGGAAGTTTTGAAAAAAATAGTTTTTGGGAAAAATAGTTCATTTTTTTCCCCCTGTGGTCTGGATACTTATATTCATATGCTTACTAGACATTAACTTCTGGCAGAGCTTGCAGCATCCATAAATCACCAAATATGTTACTGCTCCTCTAGTCCTAATTGTGTATTCTCTTTCTTTTTTTCTCCACCATCATCTCCTCCTCCCACTCCCAAAACTAAACTGGAATTGTCAGTTCTTTGGTCTTCTGGGCCAGAAATATGGCAGTCACCTTGGGGCCCTCCCTGGCCATCACTTCTCATAGCTAATCAGGCATTAAGACCTGTCAATTCTAATTCCTTAAATACTCTTCAACCACTGCTGTCTTTTTTTTTTTTTTTTAGTTCAGGTTATTATCATCTATCACCTTGACTATTGAAATATTCTCCTAGTTTAGCCTCCTCTTCCATCAATTTAAACTTCCTCCAGTCCAAGCCCTATGCAGCGGGAAGAGTGATTCTTCAATTTTAAATATGGTGACTTTAAATTTTTTTAATGATGTTTGATTGTGCAATCATTTTAAAACTGCTTTATCAGTTACAGGGAAACAGGGTTTATTCTTTTGCAGTTTCTGGAGAAAATAGTAAATAATAGGAATCAACCATTTCTTAAATATTTGGAAGATAACATTTATAAACCAGCTAGACACAAGATGTTTCAGAAGAGGTCTTTTTGACAATCAATTTAATTTCTTGAATTCATACTAGTTCATTTAAATACTGTGCTTGTAGTTTATGGAATTTGTTCATTTCCTCTACTCAAACTAATAGTGATAGAGTAGTTTACAATGTTTGTTTTCAAAATTACTGTTGCATATTTAGTCTCTCTTTATTTGCGAATTTATTTACAAATTCTACTCTCCCCCACTCAATTTTTTCAAAAATCTGTCTTTCTTATTAAGCTTTTTAAAGAACTAGTTTTTTATTTTGCTTAATTATTGCCATATGCTGATATTTCTATTGTTTAATTTTCATAGATTTCTGCCATTTTTAATATGCCTTTGTCTTAGTTATTTGATTTGCTCTCCTACTATCTTCATATTGTTAATTTACATACTTAATTTATATACTTACAAGAAATCTTTTTGTTTGTTGATGTATGTATTAAAGCTGTGTGTTTTCCTATAGGTATGCTTTTTTGTCCCTCAGAATTTGACATGTGACATAAAAAGGAAACTCCATTCATGTGTCTGCTATACATAATTCTAACACTAAATGTGTGTTTTCCCCACATTAACCAATTCTTCAACACCAGTTTGGTATTCTGCAATTCAGTTCGATTCTGATACTACCTACCTGCAGTTAGTGTCAGGATACCCACTTCCATGAGTCCCCATCACTGATACCAACCACAAATCCAAAATTCCCATACTTCTGAAGAGCTGACTGTCATTCAAGGGTTCTCACAACTCAGTTTTCGTGTTTGATAATTTGCTTGAATGTCTCACAAAGATCAGGAAAATACTTCAGTTGCTATTACCCATTCATTTTAAATGGATGCAATTTAGAAACAGATAGATGGAAGAGATGAATAGGGCAAGGTATGGAAAACGGGATGCAAAACCTCTGCGCCCTCTCTGGCAATATATTCTCCCAGTAATATCATGTTCTGACTAGCCTAGAAACTCTCAAATCCCTTCATTTCAGGTTTTAATGGCAGCTTCATTATATAGGCATGATTGATTAAATCATCAACCATTGTGATTAAGTCAACCTCCAGACCCAAGTGAGGGTGATAGCTCTAACCCTCTAATCACCTAGTTGGTTTCCTTGACAACCAGTCCCTATCTTGGGCTCTACAGGAACCTATAGCCTATATCATTTTATTAGCATAGATTATAAGAGTTTTAGGAACTGTGTTCCAGGAAATAAGGGAGGGAGGGAGGAAACCAAATATATATATATATATATATATATATATATATATATATATATATATATATATATATATATATGTTATGTCACTGGCATTTCACTTCCAATCATTTTAAATGATTCTTACTTTGGATGTATTATAGAGTAGGGAGGTAGAACTACATAACCTAACCTCTTAAAAACCTGAATAGTGACAAATAATCTCTCTTTAGACAGATTCTTTGAGAACAATGCAATGAGACTAAAAGGAATACTAAAAGTTAAAATAGTAATTTTACTCATTGAAAATTGTTTAAATGTAAGCATGTGTTTAAATGTAAGCAGTATCTATTCTCAATCCTCATCTCTGGAGAAGGGAAGAAAAAGATCTTTGAATGAATGAAAGGTGACCAATTGGTGACTCTAATTCATTTCAACTGTTTAGCTGTGGATACAAACCGAGATAAAATTTTTTTTTTTAAAGATTTATTTTTTATTTATACATACAAGGGGTACAGGCCAGAGGCATGGGGCGGCGAGAGGGTTCACCAGAGCCAGAGCAGGGAGCAGAACAGGCAGATCAGAAATACACTGCTGAGGGGCGCAGCGGGCAAGGCAGGAGAGGTCTGCCGCACCATGTGGGATTCTCCCTGGCCGGCGTCGAACTCACGTCGCCGCTGCCGACAGCTCCACAGCGCAGCGCTTAACCGCTGCGCCACCGGGGAGGCCCCGAGATAAAATTTTATGAGACTTCTTTCATATGTGTTATTATTAAATAAGAGAATTAAAACTTTATCAGATAATATCACTAGCTTTTCTGGTTCCCTCTTATAAATATCACATTGTTTTTCATACAATTAAAAAATTAAATTGAATGTTGGTTTGCACACCAATTTGGTTTTAGATATTTATGTTTTTCTTTTAAATTATATACACAGAGAAAGTTGATCATAATCTCTAATGAAAATTAAGAAATAACTTAATTTTTAATACGAGTCTAATTAAATTAGTTTCAAAAACAACTGGAATATAACACACGAACACACATTCATGCACACACAAAAATGCACACACAACAAACAGGTATTTCAAAGAAATACTATTGCAGGGGAGCAAAAATCTGTCACCCAAAATATGTGGGTTTTTGGCAAAATGTTTATTGCATAGGAGGCCTCTGAAGACTGGTGGAGGTTATCTTTTTTAAAAGATATTTTTGTGTGCAATGGGAAAACTCTCTCTGTAAAGGCATCTCTCTCACTATACCTGGAAGACCTAATCTTCTTAACTCCTTTCAGTGGAGAAGGCAGAACTTAAATCCGCATAGCAGTCATACTTTTGTTTATTGTGCCTCCTTGGCAACCTCCTATAACTGATCTTCCTCCACCCCACAACCCTTCACCTCCACCCCAAAGTCCTTTGTATGAACTAAAGTTATTTAAGAAGGTGTCTGAAGTCACGTGGGTGTTACTTAATCTTACTGGGTCTTTCCCATGTCTTTCCCATACATGCTATTGTTAAACTTCTTTTTGGTTTTTTCTTTTATCAATCTGTCTGGGTGCGTTTGAATATTTGCCAGCCTACAAGAACAAAGAAAGGTAGAGGACGATTTCTCCTGATTCCCTGACACTAAGCTTTCTATCATATTCTTTTCTTCATAAATAATTTATAATCTTAGATATGTTTAATAGTTACAAATGAAGTGAGAAGCAGCTTATTCGCTTATTATATTTATAACTTACCATAAAATTGCTATGTTTTATTGTATTTTCAACAATATGCCTTACAAATGCATTTTGTAAGATGGATATTTCAATATGCATATTATATATTAATTTATATTGAAAAATTATGGCCCACTTTTTTGACAGTTGAAGTTGGTTGATGAATTTTAAAATGAGGTCTGACTTTGCTAATTAGGTAACTCAGGGGGCTTTTCTCTGAGATTTTGATAAAAAAGATATAGGCATGCAAGACTTCAATATCTTAAGATAAGTTGTTAAAATGTTTCACTTACAGTAAAAATTAGCAATGTTCTGATTTTTGAAAAGTTTTTGGAGTATATCTTTAGTTGAAAGAGTAATATACATGGTTAAAAATATTTGATTATTTTTAGGAAGTTGTTTTTGCTAATCTTGCCAGATATAAAATTGTGCAACTCTAGTGATTGGGACAGAAATCTTTTACAAGTCTAAGGGTTTCCAATCATAAGCTTCCAGCAAAGTTGAAGGAGGTTTCCATCAAGTTGATAGATGACAGGAGCATAAAAAATTATTATGACAGACAATAATGTGATTTTGGCATATTTCTTGAGAGTTCAAATAATTCAATACTGTTGTTATAACAAAATTCCTTACAATCTGTGCCTTTGCTTATGAGAACAAGCTTTCACAGTGGTCATATATACACACACCAAAAAAAGAATTGTAACAAAATTCACCAGGATCCATGTATGTTTGGCAATAAAGAAATATTTATGCCCTTCATAAATGTTTACATCTATATGATTGGGGAAAAAAATCACATTTGTCTCATTAAGAGCTACATTGCAAAAAGATTACTTTTAAGTTTAATATTTATCAAAATTCATAATAGATTTATAATGTTTTTATCAATTGCAATATGCCAATAATTACAATGTTGTTGTAGTACATTTTTAAACATATTGACCCTTAAGCATAAGGTCACCAGCAATAAAAAGCTATTTAAATATATTTTGCATATGTTTTGGTAGTAGAAAAAATGTAGAACGATCAATAAATACTTTCAAAAATAAAGCAAATTATTTTAGGATAAAGTTCTGTAGGAAAATTATGATAAACATTTGATTTCAAGCAGTAAAAGAAATAATGGCAATTTTCTATCATTGGAGAATGTCTTCTTTTTAGTAGATGATGGTAAACTTCAGGATGCTATTTGTATTTGAATTTCTTTGGATATGGTACAAATATAACGTAGCAGTGTTATTGCATTATTGGGTTCAATTTAAAATTTCTGAGAGTATCTGAAATTTTTCAAAATTAGTCTTGGGTATGGCAGCAAAACATTTAAAGGCCATTATCTGGGATGCCACTTCTATGGGAAGGCGCTCCTGTATACTCAACACCCCAACACAGTGGCCCGTCCACCGTGCAATTAGATGCTGTGAAGCTGGCATGGTCCATGGTAGAAGCTCAGGCAACTCACTCAGGGAAAACAAAAAACCAAAACATTGGTATCCTAACTCTAGCACAACTAACAGTTTTCATTTGCATTTTCAATGACTCTTTCAGTGAAACCCCAATTTCCTCTAACTCTTTCCTTCTGCTAAAAAGGAAAAGCTATGCAAATCTTTGCCTTTCTGTGTCACACTGGGATATTCTTTAACAAACCTGATTGAAGTTCACCTGATGATTTAGGGAAATGTGGTCCAATAGAAGCTTCTGTGATGATGGAAGTGTGTGTCTGAACTGATAGGCACTAACCGCATGTGTCTGCCGAACTTAAGAAATATGACTAATGCAGGGGCTCCCTGGTGGCGCAGCGGTTAAGCACTGCGCTGTGGAGCTGTCGGCAGCACGCGGCAATGCAAGTTCAACGCCCAGCCAGGGAGAATCCCACATGGTGCGGCAGACCTCTCCTGCCTCGCCTGCTGCTCCCCTCAGCAGTGTATTTCTGATCTTCTGATCTGCCTGTTCTGCTCCCCACTCTGTCTCTGGTGAACCCTCTGGCCTGTACCCCAGCTTGTATGTATAAGTAAATAAATCTTTAAAAAAAAAAGAAATATAGCTAATGCAACTGAGGAACATTAGCTTTAACCACATTTCAGTTTAATTTATTTCATTTAAAATTTAAATAGCTATGCATGTGTTGGCTACTCTACTGGATAGCACAGCTCCCGCATAATGTACCTGTGTTTGATTTACTATTTACTATTAAGACTCAGCTTTTCCAAAGCTAAATGTTAACTTCTAGAAGACTGATAAATTGTGAATAATTTCTGTTGCATACAACACATAATAAAACTATCTAATACACTGTAGTACATTAACCAACCTTATATTCAGTTAATAATCATATTTGAACATTTTTTTCTTTCACTGACAATATATGCTTTGATCTTTTGAACTCCCCTTACAACCAATTTTACCATCCAGGTGGTGTTTTATCTATTAATATTTCTGCTACTGACTGACATGTTCCACATTTATTTATGAGAAACTAGTGCTTTTGAAGGTTTTAAAAATTATATTCTTCTATTTTTTCCTATCTGACTTCATTTAGTGTTTGTTGAATTGTAGGCCTCAGATTTTGCTCCTGGATAAGATCTGGAAACACCCTTGGGTTACTTTGGAACCCAATTCCTGTTTGTATTTGTTTGAGCTAATAAAATGAATTTTAGAGTTAGATAGAGTGGCTTAAAGTCCCAGCTCTGTCACTTATACCCCTGTGTAATCTGAAAAAAAAGTTATTATTATAAAACTAAAAGGGATCCCTCTATAAGGTTACAGGGAGGAGTGAATGAATACATCATAGTAATAATGTAATAATAAGCTCAGCATTGTACCAGTTTGATTAATTTGATTAAAACTAGTGGCTTTGCAAGCTCAAAGTGTTTAACTCTGTCTTCTTTTTCCATTTTTATTGGCCTCTGCCCCCACTCTTTGCTGTATGACATTGACTGAAGTCAGTGTTATATGCTGAATTGTGTCAACCGTCATCTCCAGTGCCTGTAGTTCACACACTGCAGTCCTACCCCTCAGGACTTTAAAATGTGACTGTTTTTGGAGATAGGGTCTTTTGAAAAGTTAGGTAAGTTAAAATCAGGTCATGAGGGTGCTCCCTAATCCAGTATGAGTAGCTTCCTAAAAAGAGACAGTGAGACTTCATGCCATTATTGTCAGAGGGTAATGATGGTGTTTGTTTTAATAGAGGAAGTGAGGCTTTAGTATTTTCAGGGGAGAAAAATGGGATTTAGATGATGAGGAGGATAGAATGAACCATTCCTCAGTGGACATCCTATTTAAAAAAGCAACAGTTGAAACTAGGGAGGAAAGGATCAAATCTGTAAAATACTTGAAAATGAGGTCTGTAAGATCACACACACACAAAGAGCCAAGCAGGAAAACAGAAAATGACAAAGCATCAAAAGCCACCATACCTCTTCACTGGAGCAGAGTTGTACTTGTTACTGGTAAAATTCTAGAGCAGAAGTCTGAAAACCATTGCTGTAAGGGCCAGATTATAAAATATTTTTGGCTTTGAAGGCCAGATGGTCTCTGTTCTAACTTCTCAGCTCTGTCCTGACACATGAAAGTAGCCATAGACAACACACAAGCAAATGGGCATACTGACTTCTAATAAAATGCTGTGTCACTAAAACAAGTCATCAGCCAGATCTGGAGTAGTTTGTAGGCTGTAGTTTGTTGACTTCTGCCTTAGAAGGTCATTCTTTCACAATCATTGAAAAATAAGAAATAAAACCCAGAGGACTCCTAGAACTGAAGATCCAAGTAAATGAAGTACATGAGGATAATTACCCAGCGCTGAAAATTGGAGAGCTCTAGAAAATGCAGCAATAGAGCTAAGGAGTGCTTGAAAGGTGATTCAGACCTACTGGAAAAGGATATTTGATTCTGTGCGAAATAAGAGACAACAAATACAGAATAAATCCAGAAGAGTCGTGATGTATTTCCAGTGTGGAGAACACCATTCTTTCAGCCGAGCTCGGCCTGCAGCAGGCTTGGAGATGCTGAGAAGCTACAGCTACATTCTCAGGAGGCTGTGGGCTGGGAATGATTTCCATGTGGGGTCTCATGAGTAAATGACTAGTTTTTGAGAAATTATTCGTTGGCTGTTTTCTCAGGAAAGTATTCCCATGCATGAACAGGTAAAGATAATAAATGACAGCACAACAATTTATAGAATTTTAAAGATACCTTAAATCAATAAATGCTGTCAAATGAGGAACAGAAAATTAAAGCAACAAAGACTATTGTGGGGTGAAAATCAAAATGCAGAGTCAATATCTCTCCAAGGAAAAGACTACATAAAAGTTCTGATCAGAATTTTTTTAAAAAACTAATCAAATGATAAATGAAATATTGGTGGGAAATGTACATATCTGAGAAATTTAGTAAGTATAAAACACCAAAGCAAACAAATAAATGAACAAAATAAAAGAAGCAAAATAAAATGTTAGAAGGCAGGAGGTCTACAGAAATTAAAATTTCAAGGGATTTTATAAAACTTTCAATGTAAGAAAAAAAGCCTTAATGAAGCTAAAAACAGCAAAGAGCAGATAAAGTTTAATTTCTGGCATATTCAAGAGAAAAAAATATTCAAGACCTTAGGCAAGCACCTAGCAGGTACTATAGGAAGCAGAAAACTGGAATGGGAGAACACAGCTGGGAGAACCAATCCAATTACAATTTATTACAAAATTCAGAAAGTCCTCGAGGAAACTCTTGTTTACCAAAAAAATAAATAAATAATATAAAATAATTTAAAGTTTTGAATAATTGCATTGGGCTCTTGAAATAACTGGCAAATCACCAGTGTGAGAAGATAGAATAAATCAGAGATGACAGATAATATATATCTCCTGGATATAATCTTTGTTAACAATAGCTGGAAAAGATTGAGGCCATTTCCCATCCAAACTGAGTGATGAGGTGTCAACCAGCCAGGAACTGGAAGAACAAACAAAGAACACGAGATTTGTTTCCTCCGTTCAGCAAAGCTCTACTGGAAAATGAATGCAAAACCTTGCAGCACGATGTAGGGATCCAGCGAGCACATAAAGATAGGGCTCTATAAAAGAAGAAAGAGAATAAATGGAGAAAGAAAAAGCAAAGGCAATTGGCAGCAGAAGAGATAAAATTTACCAAGAATTCAAGAGATGGATGAAGAATTACAGAAAATGAAAATGCCCATATGCAATTCATGATAGGAAAGTCCTATCTAAGTCTACATTGCTTAAGATCAAAATAAATACCTCTATATAAAAAGAGGAATGCTTCAAAAACCAGAGACTTTTTAAAAAAGATTTATTTATCTATGCATACAAGTTGGGGTACAGGCCAGAGGCGTGGGTGATGAGAAGGTTCACCAGAGACAGAGTAGGGAGCAGAACAGGCAGATCAATGGAAATACACTGCTGAGGGGAGCAGCGGGCAAGGCTGGAGAGGTCTGCTGAGCCACGTGGGAATCTCCCCAGCTGGGCATCAAACTCTTGCCACTGCCAGCAGCTCCATAGTGCAGCGCTTAACTGCTGAGCCACCAGGGAGGCCCCCCAAAAACCAGAGACTTTTAATGAAAACATGATGACTTGATCCTGAGATAACCCCCTCACCCCCATCAATTTTTCTAAATCAGTGGGCAAACCTTTATACCTTACAGTCACCTACCTAGCTTGTTGAAACAAAGATGGCTGGGTCTCCCTCGAACTTTCTGATGCAGTAGTTCTAGTGTAATGTTTGCATTTTAACAAGATTTCTGATGATTGTGATGATGATAGTCTGAGGACTTCACTTTGAGAACCACTGCTTTAAACCAATGCTGGTTAGATATTAGAATTGTCTGGGCTGCTTGTAGATATATTCAATCTCTAGGGTGAGGAGGATCTCAGATATTGGTAGTGTCTGAATATTTCAGACAATTACAATATATCCAAGGTTGAGAACCACTACAGTTATCCAAGCAGTTTTTTTCAGTTGGCTCACTGAAATTGGCAATATATTACTTCTCATCCCTACTGATTACATATTCATCACTGATGTCTTTCTTTTCTCTTAACAGAAGATATTTTTCCAGGGCCTCCTTGGTGGCGCAACAGGTTAAGCGTAGCACTATGAAGCTGTCCAGAGCCACTGCAGCATGAGTTCAATACCCTGCCAGGGAGATTCCCACATGGCGCAGCAGACCTCTCCTGCCTCGTCCGCTGCTCCCCTCAGCAGTGTACTTCGGTGGATCTGCCTGTTCTGCTCCCCAATGTCTCTGGTGAGTCCTCTCACCACCCCATACCTCTGGCCTACACCCCAGCTTGTATGCATAAATAAATAAATCTTAAAATAAAAAGAAGATATTTTTTCAGAAATGAACAAGTCCAACACATGGGCCCCACTTAGCCTTACAAAATTCTCAGATTTGTCAAAGGGATAGTAACAGTGTCTATTTGGGTTCTGATGAAGCATCATTGAGAAACCCAAGGGAGTTACTTTGCTGATAGGCCATGGATTTAATACTGGTGCCAGAGCACCTGCTCACCCTCCCCATCTTTTCAGGCTGTCCCAATACAGTCTCATCAACAGGAGGATGCCCACCTCCCTCTCTTACATCAGCATCTTTACCTGAAGCCTGGAAAACTCACCTCTTTTCTCTCTTCCTTCTGTAACAGGGTGGTCCTCAGGGGAAGGGGAGGTCCCAGGTTCCCTGCCCCACCCAAGGGAGGGTGGAACTGAGCAGGGGGGAGAGAGGAAGCTGGAGAGGGGACTGGAGAAGGAAGGAAGAAGGGTGGAGAGTCAGAAGGAGACTTAGAGGAGGCACACAGAGCAGAGAAACATGGGAAAAAGTTGCACTTGCTTTTTGGTCCTGGACTGGTTGAAACAGATATGGGTGAGAGACCCCCAGGGAGGTTAACAGTGGCAGCTCTTAGCTTGATTTTGATTCTGCTCTTTGTTGCACACTAATTGTAAGGAATTAAAGTTCCTTTCTACTAAATGTCTTACACACTAGAGTATGTTTTGTCTTGCCATGATGGCAGAACCCACTTAGAATGGGCAGGTTTTGGACTTCTGGGGTCCCCCTCTCCCTACCCTGTAACACTCCCACCACTGCTTTTTGTTGTGCCTCCTTATCCATGGTAATAAATTAGCTTGGCTTTCACCCGAAATAAGGAACTTTCCTTTTGACACTGTGTGGGTAGACTTGGACACTGAAGTTTTAAAATAGTCAGTCTCTTAGTTCAGTATAATATCTTATCTCTCCAGAGCATTTTCTCTCAGGAGGACAATGTTGTATCGTAACTGATGGAGGGGAGGCTAAGAGTAGAAAATTTGGGAAGGAGGCATCACAAGACCAGAAACTGGCAAAACTGGAGCTGGGGGTAGAAATGATTAACACAGTGATTAAACAAGCTATGAAAAAGTAAAGTATCATTTCAAAGGCTCTTCTGCATTAAAACAAAATGCAATATTAATTCTTCCTATGACTAATACATTGCTTCCATTTATTTTTCAATGCATGCTTTTGATTATCTTTTATTATTGTTTATAAATTAAATTTTTTTCAGAGATTTGTTCTGCCTAATATAAATTACTCAAAATATCTGAGAAACTGGTATATGGAATCTATAGCAGTGATTCTCAAGCTTCAATGGGTGTGAGAACTTGATAAAAATAAATAGCCATGTATGTTCCTTATTAGTTCTCCAGGTGATTTTGAGACACACCAATCTGTAATAACCACTGGTTTACAGCATATTCCAACATGAGGCTATATTGAAAGAAAATGAACAACTCAATTCTGGTGCAGTTGTCAGCAATAACCAACAGGTGGCTCACTCGATCACAACACTGTTTTGTGAAGGGAGGTTTTTTGCATATCAAGGGATTTCCAGAGAAGCAGTAAATGGAAAAACAGAATACATTTGTAAAATAACTCAAATAACCTTTCTTCTTTTCTATTTCTGAATGTGTGACTCCTAGCAAGTCCTCTAGACAAACACATAGGAACTTTCATTCTTGAATCTGAAAATAATTCTTTATGTTGTTTTGCTAGGCTGCATTCCTTTGAAAAAAAAAAATTCAGAATCCAGATAAAATGATCAAGAAAGTCTTCCTACATTATACTGCACTTTTCTTCCACCAAAAGGTCAGGAAGTGATTCATTGCACTCTGATTTGGACTCACTAGGGTAGATACCCTTAAAGGTTCATACTGGGAATTACTTTATGATTGAAAGGCCAGGCCTCTCTGGTGGTCTGGGGGTTGGGTCCCAGCACTATCACCTCAGTGGTCTGAGTTTTAAGGCCTGGGTTCTATACCTGGTCAGGGTGCTGTGGTGGATCTCTCCTGTCTGGCCCACTGCTCCCCTCAGCTGTGTATTTCAATATCTCTGCCTGTTTTGCTCCCCACTCTGTCTCTGGTGAGTCCTCCCACCACCAGCACCTCTGGCCTATATCCCAGTTCCTCTGTGAAAAATAAATAAATAAATATTTTTTTAAATAAACAAATAAAAATAAGACTAAAAAGCATCCTCTAGACCTAGGCTTAATTATAGCTGATCAGTTGCAGTGATTCTGTTTAGCAAGTTGGCTTGCTTTAATTTCACTGAAGAACAGGCCATTTGGAATTGTACGTACAGAATATTTTTCCTGAGTGATAGTTAGCCAGAGATTACTACTTCATTCAAAAGTTCACTGACAAGGTAGCATATTCCAAACAGTCCAGCGATTGCCCTGACCTGTGCTTATAGTTTAAGTGCCCAATTCAATTTGGAATTTCCAAGTAAAAAGTTCCAAATGAGCCTGGCAAATATACTTTATTCACTGGTCATTGGAACACATCTGTTTAATACCCAATTGTGTCAAAATGAGTAAGACCTGAGAATTAAAACATAAAAGATACCGTTTAGATTCAGAGGCAGACAAGTGGTCAACTTGCTGTAACTGTGTGATATTCATCACACTTGGATTGATGACAGGGTATCAGCCTGTCCCGTTGCTACATCATCCCCTAGCATACCACACACAGCCCAAGGCATCCACTGAATAAACACCTTCTCAGTCATGTTTATAGAAGTTGTCATAGGTCACTGTGAGAGCACAATGGGCAGTTGCATAACTCAACCGAGGGAGAAAGACCCTTGGAAAACTACTCTTGGGTCAATTTCCTTTTATTGGATATATTTAGAGAATAACCTGTCCATTTGGGTGAAACTGTCACTACCTGCCTATAGTTCCTCAGCACTCAGGTCTGTACTATAGGCAATTTACTGGAAACACTTAGACTGAGGGCTTTTTTTCTGACCTTGGAGCCTACCCAATTGCTGATAGAAATACCCCCAAAAGCTAAAGCAACTTTCACCCAGTGATTTCCAGGAGTTAGTAGATAAATACTCCAGCTTCCTTGCCTTACAGCAAAAAAGTTTGTATGGTTGAAATTGCTTTACACTGTCTCTGAGTTCCTCATTAGGATAGTGTTTCTCTAATTTCACACATGTTAGCTGGTTTGAGAATACACCTTCTACCAGATTCTTTCTAGTCTTTCTCTTCCCCCCTACTGTTACTTCCTGTCATTAACTCCAAAATTAAATCCTCATACTCAAGTCCTTGTCTAATGCTCTGTTTCGGGGAGAAACCAATCCAAGGATAAGCAGGAGTTGCCCATGTACAGGTGGGTGAGAGGTGGGGAGAAGGTTTTTGTGACAGGTGAACAAATGAAGTGTAAAGGAACTGGAGACTGACTAGGCTCAAATGATGGAACAAAGAGAAGGACTGAAAGAACAACGCCTGTATGCTAATCGAAAAAATCTGCATTTTGAAAACAATGGGAGCCATTGAAATATTCTTAAAAAGAGGGGAGGAAATTGTGGCCTAGCTATAAAGTACAGGTAAGTGTAGATGAAACTTAAAAGGTGAATGAATTAATCTAAGATAAAGGGCTACTACTTTTAGATTCTGATAAAAAAAATTACAAGCTCCTCCACATAAAAATGCATATAAATACAATTTTGCAAAGGAATTTCCAGGTTCTCTGACACCCTCTTTGAAGCAGCCATGGACCTCTTCAAGGTTTCTAGAAAAGTAGTTTAGAACTCCAAGTGTTGAATTAAAAGCTAAGAGTACTGAAGAATTGAAGTCTTGGGAACAATAACATTTAAGTATTGGAGGTAGAATAGATGTCACTAGGACAGGAAAAGACTCAAAGCAGAAATTTATAGGTAAATAACAAAAGTTGCTCTTGGTTGAGCTACTTTTGATTAGTAATGATGGAGAGTATCACTTTCTGACTTTTTTATTATTAAACAGAAAAAAATGGTACTCACCATAAGGAATATTTCATGGCAGAACATACAAATCAAAGGCTCCCAGGTAAAATTCAGTTAACAAATACACTGCTTGGTTTTGACAATATTAGTTGTCTGCTATTATTAGTTGTTTGGTTTTCTTTAAGTCGACTGTCAACATTTAAAAGTAAAGTAATTTCTGGATTGTTTTTGGAAACAAAAACATCTGACCTGCATCGCCAAGCTGTGTCCACTACCCGCTTACTTGTCTCTGCAACAGCAAGTCTCTGGATATTACATGATCTCTGTAATGGCTACATAGGGATGCATCCATGGGTCAGTGCACCCATATCTCAGCTTCCCATTCACCTGCCTGGTTCCTATAAACTTTTCAGTCTTTTGAATCTTAGGATTCTTGCTGTAAAATATCATATTTCAATACTCACCTCCATTATTCATTCATTCAGCTATTCATTAACATTTATTGAATGTCTGCTCTATACTAGGAACCATGCCATATGCTATAAATAGAAGGCCAAATATAATAGTTTTATTCCAACTTACTTAAAACATAGCCAATGGGGTGCGGGGGGTAGTAGGCTTAGAAAAATCCTTGTCAGTTGCACAACACCAAGAGGGTCCCTGGGCACTAGCTTGAATTATTGTCATTTGATCACAAATTCATAGCTCTATTTTCTCCTGCTAAGCCATTACTTATTCATAGATTGGGTCAGTTATTCAAGGAATAATATGATCATTCATATTTTTCAGAAATGGAGCAAAGAAGAGCTTGAGTACAAATGGAAAACACGAAGGGAATTGTGATGAGGAAGAAGTCAAACAAGGAGTTTTCCTGGAAGAGAAAGGGAAAGAGAAACGAAGCTGATGCTTTTGGATGCCATTGCCATGCTGACGTGTCCTTGAGCCAGTGCTCCCATAGCCAGCTTCTCTCAGTACTGATTGCTGTGACTCACAACCACATAGAATTGCCCTCTGTAGGTGGGTGCTGTCCGCATGACAGGTTATAAACAGGGACAAAAATGTATTGATACTGCAGCTAGCAGCTGATAGACACAGGGATCTAAAGACCACATAGCAATAGAACGATCCAGTTTTTTTTTCCAGAACTCATTGTGGGATCAGAAAAAGGCCACATTCCCACTGAGACAATGTTCATATTTACATCTTCCTCCCCCATCCTGTTTTAACCTGGAGTTTTCTTCCCAAATCTCTTCCTCAATTCATCACCCACTTCTGAAACCCTATCTCAGCTTCTGTTACTAGGAAATTCTGATCAACATAAACCACAAAGACCAATAAAACATTTATTAATAAATGTCTCATTACCAAAGGATAGCAAAACTGGCCTCTTAGGGTGGAATCAGACTTTGCAAGACAAGATCAGGGTACAGTGATGTAGTAATGGCTCTTCAGTATTTACAAATCATAATTAAACTAAAAATTCAGTTTGTAGTTTTCTTCAGAGACAATGATGTGCTATACCAGAAGTACATACATTATCACATTGGAGGTGAACAGTTATTCACTAGTAATTCCAGTGATAAATATGGCTAGTAATTCTAGACATTTGAGGGACTCCCTGTGAATGAAAATGATAGGAAAGATGGTTTCTATTGGTTTGTGCTAGGTAGATGGAATTCAGTCCTAAGGCAAAGCCAGTCCATTTACTCTGGACTTTTTATTTCTAGAAAATGCTTGCCCTCCAGATTATCTGGATTCTCATTTACTTAATAAGTGAGGAAAATGAAGCCAACCTGAAAAGGCTTCAAGGAAAAAGGCTTCAAGGCTTTAAGGAAAAAGATTTTCCTTAAACAGTAAATGAAGTCTACCCGCTCTTAAGCAAAAACTTGGGCATCTGCCTCATTATCTTTCTACTGCTTTCAGATCTCCTATTCCTTCTCCTTGCACCTCCACATACTCTTCAGACATAGCATAGAGAGCAAGTCTACGTTTTAAGAGGACTGAGAAGAATGAGAGTGGAATAGCTAGGCTTATCAATCTTTTGACCAAACAAATATTAGGATATCTTTTCTGTTCCAGCTCCTATTTTATGTATACTTGCACATCTGGGTTGTACTAACACTCCCATTCACACTCACTTACTCACTTTCTCTTTTCCAAGTTGGTTTGATAAGGTGTGATCCCAATTGCAGAAAGAACTAATTGGACTCTTGATGAATGACATCACATTTGGAACAGAAGCACAAGAAAAGAGAAAGCAAGCCAGTTATGCCCAGTTGGGATTGTTGAACAACAAATGTTCAGAAAGTCCATAGAAAGTTTTTCAAATTGCAGAGAATAATGGATAACCATTTCAGAAATCTATCAATCTACTATCACTACCATTTATGTTCACTCCCAAACTAGCAACAACTGCTGACATATGCTTTTAACTAAAAACATTGCCCAAGTTGGGAAACAAAATTTCCTTCAATTGCTCTCTTACTAT
Organism: Scalopus aquaticus; assembly: GCA_004024925.1. NCBI lineage: Eukaryota > Metazoa > Chordata > Mammalia > Eulipotyphla > Talpidae > Scalopus > Scalopus aquaticus. The sequence goes on from PVIJ01000274.1 coordinate 156,232, forward strand.
TTTAGATAATTATCTCAATCCTGGCAACTCTGTCCCTTAATCCACTTTAATTTTCCCATAAAACATATCACTACCTCACTTATTTATTATTTGTCCTTCCCCATTTTCTCCTCTCCTCCGCTTCAACAAGAATACAAACACTGTAATACCAGAGGAGTTGTCTAATTTGTTTATTCCTTTTTCTTCAGCAACTAACTAGTTACTGGAGTATAACAGGAGTGTAACAGGTACTTAGTGAATTTCAAGTGAGCGAACAAATTATAATGACAACCTCAGATGTATGGATTGCAAATGAGAAAAATGCAGTAATGATGGAAGTAGAAAAATTCAGATGGAAGATTTCACAAGGACGAAAACCAGAGATGGGAGCTGGAATGGCCAGCTATGGAATTTTCCAGGAATTCTGAGGTAGGGGCAGAGAAGATTATCTGTTACAGAAAACCAACTCAACTTGACCCAAAGAGATAAAATTCCCCAAGGAATAAGTGTCTCCCCCCAACCCCCCACCCCCAACCTTCCAAAGAACACTGTAAAGAAACACTCTTGCTCTGGCAAAATGCAGCTCTTATCCTTTAAGATTCCTCACCTGTGTCTATGCAGGTGTCTTTCTTAAACCTGCCCCTTTCAAATGTAGTTCTTTACCTGCCTATATCTATGCTGGCATCTCTTTTCCTAACCTTTAAAATGCAGCCTTTGTCTGTTTATATCTATGTAAATGTCTTTTTCCTTAATAAACTTTCCTTGTGCCACTGAACTCTGTCAAAACCTTTCTCACAGGGACCCAAAATCCCCACTCACTGAACCCCAACCAGTGCACTGAAAATAAAAAGGAACTCAAAAAGTATCTTTGTATCCAAAAAGCATCTTTACCATATTTTCTAATTATTTGGGGGGGCGCCCCCCCCAAATATATTCCTGTCCTTTTTTGATCTGCAAGGAAATTTCTGCTTACAGAAAATAAGCAGGCTTTTTTTCCTTATCAATAAGGAGGTCATTCACGAGGCCAAACTAAGCAGAACATATAATGTGTATATCATGTGATAGATACGGGGGGGGGGGGTAGGAAGAAAATATGGACTTGCCTAGGACTAAATTTTGGCAGTATCTCCTACCAGCTATGAGTCATGCTTCACTTAGGTAAGGCCAGGCTGAGAGTGAGAAAGAATCCAAGTGGCTGAAAGGGTCCATATTTATTTCTCCCTGTTGTCATGTCAGTATGCAGCCAGGAGTTTTGTATTAAAAGTGCAGCTTCAAGATCATCCGAACCCAGACTCCTGTTTGGGGGCTTGCACATATCAGTGTATTGTTTTCATCCCCAAGGTCACTTTGTTGTTCAAAATGACTACCAGAGTGCACAATGTATAAGGTGTTGAAAAGCTCCAGATTCTCAGAATTGGTCTCCTCCAGATGCTCTAACGTGTAGATTATTTTGAGTTAAGAGCAATGAAAGCCCTAGAGGCTGAGAAGCTCTTGTCCTTGTGTTAGTCATTTTGCCCTTCTGCTAATCAGAGAAGAGATCATCACTCCCCAAGCTTTGCCTTTTCCCTGAGCAAAGAAGCAATCACTTTTTCCACTTTTTATGACCTAGCAGAACGTAGTTTTGAGGATGTCATCCAGATAATGGTTAATCTGTAAGCATATCCTCTCTCTTGAGACTCTCATCTTTACTCTCAAGAGTGAAGATGAAGTCATCCCCTCCTGGTTATGTGAAACACCCCTCTCTTCTTTTCAAGGTGCCCTGGGCTCCTCACCTCAGGATTTATAGCCCTTCCTTCCTGGCTGAATTGAGACCTGCATAATAGTTGGACTCCCCAATAGACACATTTTTAAATTGATTTTCTCTTTACTAACTTATCTGGTACTGTTTTGATTACTCATCCAGCTTGAGAAAAGCCCAGAAGAGTGGGGGATTATCCCCTTTCCCCAAAAGGAAGAAAAGTAGAAGGGTGATGAGAAATGCTTCTTTCTTCATAGTCTCAGTTCCCTTATACATCCTCAAGTTCTATACTATACTTAAGCTTACATCCCATTGACTGTGCGCCAGTCACATGCATACTTCCCTTCAAGAAACACTGGGGAAGGTAAACTTTAAGCTAATGAATTGCTGCCCAATATGGAATTGTGGCTCTTTTGTAAGAAGAGAAATGGAGAGTGGAAAAAGAAAGGCACCTTTTAGTTTCTACCACACTTCCGGTAATTATTATTTTTAAGTGTCAGTTTTCTCATCTGTGAAATAGAAGATTGTTGAGAACACTGCTTAAGATACCTATGACTATAAGATAGATGCCTGAGACATAGTAAATATTTAATTCATGTGAATTGACTAACTGATTAAAATTAATTGTTGTCATTAGTTTTATTTTCCCTGAACTCCAGGAATTTAACATTTTCTGGGAGAGATATGTAAGTTACAGTGGAATTCATATAGTTCATATAGCTAAAAGCAGTAGGAGATGATATCTCTAAATTTGTAGGGCAAATGAATATTACAGGTATGAGCAGGGACCTTGGGATTTGGCATGGATTTAAGCCATGCCTGGTGAACTACTTGGAGTGCAAAAGGAAACGGAATTAGATGTCCTGAAATTTCATCAAAAGTACTTTTCAAAAAATACCATTTTATGCATGTAATTTCATTTACCAAGGACAATTCAATCTCGCATTGCCACTGACGGTAGTCGTATCTTCATTTCAAATCAACTAGCAGACACGTGGTGGATAGGGAGGAAAGTGTTGTCTTGCCACATGGGTCTTTCTGATTTATTCTGCTTTCTAGCAAAAAGAAAAAAAGAACTTCACCCAAATGAGGACTTTCTTTATGTAAGGCAGTCTTAGGAATAAATCATATACTTAGAACCCCAAATCAACAGTAGTGAGACACCCTTACCCTGACAAATTATCTCCTTAGAGGTAGATCAGAGCATCATTAATCAGGAGGTCCATGGACCACTAGCATCAGCATTACCTTAGTCATAGGTATAGAAATGCAGATTCTCTGGCTCCACCCCAAACATGCTGAGTCAGAGTCTGCATTTTGTCAGGATTCCCTGTGATTTGTGTGATATTAGTTTGAGAATTGTTGTGTACAACATACTCCTACTCTCAAAGGTTAATAATATGGGGTGGGTAGATAAAGCATAAATCCCTAAAATAAGTGATAAATGCATGTAGTATTTCAAGTGAGTCCAGGATAACACATGATCTGACATCAAATCCATCTGAACATTAAAACTGTGTGCTAATCTGTGATAATTTCATTAAAAGTGGCTATTGTTTACTTACCTAATAGCCTTTCTTTTTTCTGAGAACTGTACCGTCTCCTTCTGGCAACTTCTGGTTTCACTCCATTCCCAGTGTCTCTATAATGTAATCAAGCAAAATCGTCTCTTACATAAATCAGCCCTTAGCCCAGTTCCTTAATATGGGTGGTTACTTACACTACCTAGGAGGAGCCTGTCTTTTGGAGATTCATTAATTATGAAGTATCAGATCCTTGTTGGGGGCCTCTACTCTATTTATTAGAATTGTCTTCAATGCAAATTCTCCTGAAAGGAAACTTTTTAAGCCTTTTGTTCATTGTATGTGTTTTAATTTGTTATATCATGTTAATTTATGAAGTCACTGAAATACATCAAGGCACTCAGAAGTCTAGTTGGGACTCAGCAAGATGGCATTCATTCTTCTCTCACAGGGTGCCAGAGTACATCTGTGACATAAAAACCAAGGGAGGGAACCAGCAAAAAATGGGTGTATAAAATATTTGTTATTCCTTGTGTTTTCCTTTAGCATGCAATAGATTATATTTAGCAATCTCCCAGCCCTTTTGTGAAACTCAGATTTAGATCCCAAACCTAGACAGTCAAAGTCCTTACCATTACCTGGATCAGCAGGACTTGTTTTTAAGAGATCCTAAGGCAATAAATGCCCTTTTTTTCCAGACTATATTGTCAGGAGGTAGATGGGGAAGCAAAAACAATCAGATATGTGCGTTGTGTCTTTGGTCAATGAGGTAATAGGCTGGCCTAAGCTATAGAGCCCTGTGTAGTGTCCAACTCAAAGAAAAAATTTTATTCTGAAATCTGTCTATGGAATTGGAACCAGAGAAGGGGATAGAGCTGCAAAATTAGAAGAAGGAATGATATGTAGCATGGAACTGAGATAGTTGGCTAGTCAGGGTATTTTTCTAGTCACATAGAGCTTACACATGTTCACATGTAGATCCATAGAATAGTTGAAGTTTTCATGATACTTTTTGCTTCAGTGGACCAGATGCCAACCGTCTTTTCTAGGACTGTGACAGCTTCACACTGAATTCTGAACTAGCTATACCTCCCCCAGGAGTTAATAAGATAATCAGAGGAAGTAAGATTATAACAACCTTTTGTTTAAGGTAAGAATGGACTCCACCTCTATTTTCCACTCTTGGCATGGAGTTTTAAAAATTAAAATATAGTAAAATTGATTCTTTTTAGTGTGTAGTTCTTTGAGTTTTAACACTTTTAGGAGTTGTGTAACCATTACCACATCAGAAAGCAGAATACTTTTATCACTCTAACAAACTCCCTGAGAGAGATTTTAGGCTCTTTCATGAGCCAAGATAATGATCTTTGGCTTAAATCTGTTCATTCTACCCTCATAAGGCTCATACCCCTCTGTGTCTGCAACAGCCCCTCATGGATACCAGCTGTTCCTGGTACCCTGTTCAGGGATGGCTGAGTCATGTGGTCTCCCTGTAACCTCAAGTACTTATGTAACTATATCTTAATTGCTTTTTAAATTGGGTCCCCACTAAACAGTAAGCTCTGTAAGGATAGGAGCTGTATTTATGGCCAAATTTTAGGCAGTCAATATCTAGATAATGAATAACCAATAAATGAATCTTATTTTAGTGGATACTATTCAAAACCCTCAGTGTTTGTCTGATATTTGCCACATATATGTATCAGCTATTGCTGGGTAACCACTGAAATGCTCACTGACTTGATTAAAGGTCAACAAACTTTCCTGTAGAGGACCTTGAGTACTTTAGTCTTTGGAAGATCAGATGATCTCTGTAGCAGCTACTCAACTCTGCCACTAAAGTGTGAAAGTAGCTGTAGTCAATACATCAACCAGTGAATCTGGCTGTGTTCCTATAAAACTATTTTTAAAAACAGGTAGGAGGCCAAATTTGGCCCATAGGTTGCCAATGTCTGACTTAACATAACATTCATTTACTATTGCTTATAGTTGGTTGATCAACTATAGATCAACTAGTTGGTTGATCTTGTTTGACTGGGTCACTCATGTGTCTGTCATCAACCAGTGGGTCAAAGGAAGGCTGGACTTTTTCAAGGATGGCCACACTCATGTGGTTAGGAATTGAACTGGCTACTGGCTTAAGATGGGGTGACAGGCATCAACAGGTTATCCTGAGGTTATTTACATTATAGAGGCAGGAGAGAGAGAGAGAGAGGTTGAGAGATTGAGCTAGAGCTAAAGTATGCAAGATCTTCTAAACTTTAGTGTCAGAACTGACGTGGTCACTTCTGCTACATTTATTACAGGCTAAGATAAGTCACAAAAACTCCACCTTGTGATGAGAGGGACTCCGAGTACATACTACAAAGTGGGTGCTGTGTCATCAGTGTTCATGTTGTAATGAACCTGACTGATCAAGGTGTTCTGTGTAATGACATTGAAATGACTCAGCCTGATGGAAAGGTGGGGGCAACTGTGAGAGGGCAACTTAAGTGAGAAGCCACTAGTTTACGAAGACAAGCAGACCTGTGAAAAGCAAGGATAGATCAGAACCTGGCTGTGTAGGGAGGGCTGCCTAAATCAAAGTTAACAGATGGTCCTGATAAGATACCTTTGAGAAGTGGCATAAATAGAGGCACCAAAAATGAGACAATTTGAGATGCTTGTGGAGTCCACGCTCATGGTCCTGAGGCCTTCTCTAGAGTTTGGTGAGAAGCACCAGGATCTCTAGCTCTAAGAAGTGCCATCCCTTTCTTCTTGCAATGAACAGATTCCTGGAACTCTCTGAGTGAAGTCCCACCCACTCTGTTGCCAGTCTCCTTACCTTTCCTCCTTGTCACTGCCAATGCAATTATTTGCTTATATTATTGTCATATGGCTTCCCCCATTAAGTTCATAGTGGTGGTTATAAGCATTTTGCATGATTTGTGAGTGAAATCTTCCTGATTTGCAGAAGAAGCACTCTTGAGATCCCCAACCTGGTAAAACATGGCAAGACTTGGAAACATTTTAATCATCAGTCTTCTCCAACACACCAGGATGCCAGCTATAGAGAATGGCAACCCTGCCTCAAACAGTGACCGACCACTCGATTGCTCACTGCAGCTGTTACTGAGGTTAGTGACTCTTTATTACCCAGCCCACTCTCCTTCAACAGCAGTAATGGTTCCAGTTCCAGTTATTTTAGTGCTCTAGTCAAGCCAACAACTCAATCTGTCTCTCAAGAATAAAAAGGTAACACATGTTTTGAATATGCAGTAGCTCATATTATATTGTTTCCAAAAGCTCTTCTCAAGGAACCTAAAGGCAGATAAATTGTGCCCCCTATGATTTTATAATTAGGTGTGTGTGTTCCCCTTATGATAACTGATTTTATAATAAGGTGTGTGTGTGTGTGTGTGTGTAGAAACATGAAGAGCAAATATGTATGTGTGTGTGTGTGTAGACACACACACACATACATATTTGCTCTTCATGTTTCTGGCACAGAGCTTCTATAACCCTTGGAATTTAAGTGTTGGGAGCAACAAAGGTATCTCTTGTTATGTTAATGAGGTGACTTTTGGACCTCACCTAAGGCAGGGGGCTGGTTGCCAAGTAAACCAACCACATGATTAGACAGTTGAAATTTTCAGTTTGCACCCAGCCCCCATCTAGGGATGGGAGAAGGCTGGGAGGGGTGTGGGGTATGCCAATATCCATAGACAATGATTTAATCATCACACCCAAGTAATGAAAACTCCATAAAAACCTGAACCTCAGGGTCTAGAGAGCTTTCAGGTTGGTGCACGTGGCCATTAGGGGAGAGCAGCACACCTGGAGAGAGTGTGTTCCTCCCCTTCCCCCCAGTGCCCCTTCCTCTATACCTTGCTCTTTGCATCTCTTCTGCCTGGCTTTCCTGAATTATATCCTTTTATAATAAACTGGTAATCTGATAAGCAAAGTGTTTTTCTGAGTTTTGTGAGCATCTCCAACAATAGGAGGTGCTCACACCCATGGAAGGGTGTGTGGGAATCTGTGATTTGTAAGCAGTCAGTCAGAAACACAAGTAACAATCTGGACTTGTAACTGGCAGATGAAGTGGGGGGCGGGAGAGGGCAGAGGACAGAACTGAACCCTTAATCTGTAGAATCTAATGTGATCTCACCTAGAGAATTGAATTATAGGACACCCATTTTGTGTCTGGAGAATTGTTTGTTCTTATGCTTGGGAAGCCCTCTCCCTTCATAGAAAATTTAGTCTCAGAACCCAACACAGCTCCCAAGAGCTTAGAATCCCTACACCTTGCCTCCGTGTGTCAGTTATACCTCACCCCTTCTACAGTGTGGGGTATCAAAATGATCATCAGATCTCATGATATACATTATTGTATTTGCCAGTAACTTTTTTGTTTAAGTTGGAAAAATAGTAATATTAAAAAGAAACACCCATTTACTGGTTAATTAACTGACACTGTTGGCAAGGGTGTGGAACCACCAGAATTCTCATAATTGCTGATTGGAGTATAAAATACTACAACCTGTAGGTCATTATATTATTGTATTGCCAATCTAAATCATCTGGTACTTTCAAACAATTGTTAGTTTTGAGTCAGAGGCTAATCGCTTCTTGCTGTAACATCTGAAATGTATTTCTAGACCTCCAAGAAGCTTGTCTAGTCCTTCAAAAACATAATAATGTCTTCCATGGCTTGCTAGCTGACACCTTTGCCTTGTCTGACATTTTTACTACTCACATCTCATACTTGATGATTTAAATTGGTTTCTTGTCCTTGTTGCCTCCATATAAATTTTATCTGTGAAAATATTATTTCGTTAAATGGGTGTATCTTTTTAATATCCATATTTTTCAGAGTTATGCAAAAAAGTTACTGGCAAACACAATAATGTAAATCATGGGATCTGATGGTCATTTAGACACCCCACCCACACTGTAGAAGGGGTGAGGTATAGCACTGAGCTAAACTCAGGCTTCACTGAGTATATCACATACAGAGTACAGGGTACGTCCCTGGGAGTACATGGAATGGGGTGTTGGGAAGGCATGGAAGGACCATCTCTCCTTGAATCACAGTTCCATTAGGGAAGCAAATCTTGCTATTAATTCATGTTAAGGAGTAAAAATTCAATTTCATCAAGGAAAATGATAATATTTCATCTCCTCGGTAAAAAGCAAGTTGTTTTTTAATATGGGCTTCACAAAAAAAAAATAACATCCTAGGAGTCAGGATCATTAGCATGTACTGGTTTGTGCATGGAGTGCTTTATATTTGTTATTTCTGATACTCACCATGGAGCAGTATATATCCCTTTAGACACAATGAAAGTAAGAGCTAATTAAAAGTTAAGTAATTTGCTCAAGGGCATCCAGTTAGTGATTGAGCTAAAATTTGACCCTAAATTCTGACTTCAATTCCAAGGATTACTTTCAGTCTTTGTCACATTACCTGTTTCATGGATACTATGATGACAGTTAACTGTAGGAATTTCAGTCCACCTTCAACTCTACTTTCCCAAAGATGCCTAAGACTTGCTGTCTTTTTGAATTGTTATTGCTCTATCAGTATCATACAATGCCATTGAAATTGGAACAATTACAAGCACCACCTAAAAGGTATTAGAAATTTTGCTATGACTTACCTTAAATGGACAAAAAAAAAAAAGGAAAAAAAATCCTGTCATTACTAAATTTGTTGCCTTTCAACTAAATCAAGTTAGACTTTTTCCCCTACAAACACACTGGGAGAAAATGTAGAATATAAGATAGATGGGACAGATCTGGCATCTAATCTGACATATAATCCTCGTTCAGCAAAAAACTAGTTAAACTGGCCTTAGGCAAATCACTTAACTTCACTGGGTTTTTATTTCCTGATCCATAAAAAGATTGTGATGATTCCTTCAGTCTTATAAAGGTGTCATAAGAATTAATGAATTTACATAGGTAAAGGGTTTGGGACTGAAATTGGTACATGATATATGCCTCGTAGTCACTATTACTGATCATTATTACCTTTCAGTAAACTAAAAGGCAAAGAAAATGCTATCTTTCTTCAGTAAGTGGGCTTCCATCAATGAATGTTGACATGTACATTGAATTTTTAAATGTCTTGAGTCCTATCTTACATTTAAGCAAAGTTAAATTAAACATTGGAAAACTGTGGTGTGACATCCTGCAGTAATCTGTAGCAGACCAAAATAAGAACATATGTTCAATACGACATGTGTTCGAGTATTCGTGACAGGCTTGTGTTGAAACATTTCAATTCTGTCTTCTACTTGTAACCAATTGCTTTCAATTTTTTGGGTATTTGTTGACTACTTACCATTAGAAAGATCTTGGTCTACATATTTGAGAATCACAAAGGTGAACAATTTGAAATCCCTGTTCTTAAGGAGCTTTAAATCTAGTAGAAGAAAAGGCTAGGCTTATAAGAGAACTTACAAACACTATATGTATGTGTTAGAACACTATATGTATGTGTATTGAGAGAGAGCTCTAAAAACACAGAAAGGAAGCAAACTTAAGTAAGATGATTGTAAATTCTTTCATTGATAAGATCATCTTGGATCTAAGTCTTGGAAAATGGGTGGAGATTGCCAAGGTGGAGTATTCAAAAATAATTAGAACAAAATGATATTTTGATACAAATGTTGTCTATTGTAAACTGTTAACAGTTAATTTAGATCTGATTGTTTGGGTGTTCTATTTGGTCCATTCCAGGTTTAAATATTTGGAATAGTGCATTTGAGGCACAGAGAACCAATCCCTATTCCTGGCTACTTCTCCAGTACCAAAGCACACAGTAGATCTCTGGAAGGAGTGTCTTTAATTAAAAGTGTGCTCCAGTAATCTTGTGTCCTTTATGATTGGCATGCAAGGTGTCTATGTGGACCAGAGGGTTTGAAAACACTGGCAAGGTGAATTGGCACCAGATTGTGGAATTATTCCAATTCTATCCTAAGAAGTTTTGGCTTTATTTATTAGCTTAAAGTAGTATTGAAAATTTTTTGGAGGAAGAAAGAAATTATATGGTCATTGCTTTTACTTCAAGAAGATTATTCTGGCAGTAACAGGGGAGGGGTAAACTGGGAGATAGAATCATGACTTGAGGAAGGAAGAACAAATAGCCAAGAACAGTTTATTCCCACTTTGTAAAATAGAAGTAGGGAAGGGCAATTCACACCATGGGAATAGACAGAACTGTATGAGACAGTACAGAAATATTTGCCTCAGAATTCAGCACCAGAATTGAAGACCATAAGTCACCACTGCAGTCAATCTACTATTATAATATTAATTTCATGTGGTTTTTGGCAAACAAATAACCATCCCATATAGGGAATATCCCCAAAATAATGTAATGTGAAACCTAATTCCAACCATGGAAGATGTAGGGGGGGCAGCATTCTCTTGCCTCACTTTCTGGTACCTAAGGCATAAACATGTTACCTAACTTCAGACAATGGATGCTCCCGTCCAGGATTTTCAAAGATCTAGGCCATTTGTCCCAGTAGCTGTGGGAAGTCAAGCCAGAAGTTAAATGAAAAGTATCTGGTGATCAACTCTGGGTCCTAACCGGAGCCTGTTATGTAGCTGGGCTGTTTCTAGTCACCTAGCTCCCCCAATGACTGCTCATTTTCCACACTTGGTTATCCAGAATTTGTTTTGGTTCTAAAAGTAAACAAATATATTTCCAAAATATTAGGGTTTTTTTATTTGGTTGGTTGGTTGTTTTTACCTTAATTAACCACCAATTGCTTTTGGTGGTTTCCAACACAAAGTGTGGTCTGCCACCACAAATCTAAAGGGCAGCTCACACATTTCTGCCCTCTGGCAAAGCATTGTCATACTGCAGCTACAGGCACTTGCTTAAAACAGCTAGTTCTCTGAAACAGCTGATGTCAGCTAGGCAAGAAGCATCATTTTCATATAATTAATGAAATGGTCATTTGCATACTTACCTTCACAGTCTATTTTCATTTTTAAATCAGGGCCTGCTAACAAAGGAATACAATGGGAGAATACATATATTGATTATTCACTCAATAAATGTTTATTGCGTTCTAGCTACGGACCAAACTGCTTGGGTTCTGGGAATAAAAAGGCAGATAGGATACCATCCCTCTTTTTCAGCTCACATTTTCAGTAAGAAACTTGGATGTGAACAAGTGATGGTAGAACCTTTCTAGGTGCCAAGATGAAATATCCTCAGAGAATTCAGAATGACACAGGACAGATGACCTTTCAGCGGGGTTTAGAAGGATGAGTCAGAAAGTTGTTATGTGTATAAGATGCAGTGTAAGTGTAAATATTCATGTGTATAATTATGAGGACTCTTTAGTATACACCTGGCCATTCATCCACTATTTATTCATTGCTTTTAAATTTATATTTCATGACTTCTAAATTGGGAATTCCTGGAGGAATTCTCCGTTTAATGAGGATTGAATGGTAAAGCACATTGGAAGTACCTGAGATGATATAGACATTCACCAAATCTTACTTCCTATCCTTCATGATGGATATATTTATCCATCAGTATTTATCAGGTTCTATCATCACTTTTCAATGAAAGTCTTTTTGTAATGTATTAAATCAATTTAATATTTTGCCTGAAAATATAAAAAAATATTTTTGAGACAGAAAAACAGTTTTTCTATACATATATGTTTCATATGTGTGTGTGTGTGTGTGTGTGTGTATACATAGCTACTAGTAACTGAAAAAGTTTTTAAGTTGCTTAAGAGGAAGACAAGAAAGTGCTGGAAAAGTACTTTCACAGAATTACCAAACACAAGAATAACAACTGTCTACTCCCCAGCATTAAATCAAGTTGGATCTTGCAGAATTTCAGCTCTAGTACTCTTGTGATCTTACATGAAGGTGTCAGAGTTCAAAACTATCTGAACCCAGAGTCAAGTCCAAGCTTCCTATCTTCTCCCATTTTTCTTCTTCTAGGTTTCTTTCCAGCCAATACCCAGTCATTTCTCTTTTAAAATAGTTGAATATATACCAAAACATAACTGCAGCAGGTATTATAGGGTGCAGAAATTTTTTACTCCAGATTCTGGATTTATTGCTTCTTTTTCTCTTTAACATAGGAGGAAAAATGATGTCTGGCTTAAAATTATTTTCCTGACATGCTGCTTTGTGATAATAAATACTTCCCAAACGGCCAAATGAAGCTATTCATAAAACTATCACTTAAACAACAGGCAACAATTTATCTGTACTTTGTTTGCTATCCTTTAAATAATATAATACTCTTCTTTATTATATTTCTTATAATGAGCAAAAAATTAAAATTAATAAAATTAAATAAATTGAACACTAACATAGACAAGAATTTTAAAAGTAGAAATAGAAAATGATATGCTCCTTTTAATAAAGATGGGAAAATTAATTTAATAGTGTTTCTAATCTACAAACGTGTTATGATTTTATCCTCACTCATTAGTCTTTTCTTTTTAAAAAAAAAAAGATTTATTTATTCATGCATACAAGAACTGGGTTGTAAGCCAAAGGTGTGTGTAGGGTGTGAGAGGTTTCATCAGAGTGGGGAGCAGACAGGCAGATTGGCTGAAATACACTGCTAAGGGGAGCAGTGGGTGAGACAGGAGAGGTCTTCTGTACCATGAGGCTTAGCTCCCTGGCCAGGGATCAAACTTGTGCTGCAGTGTCTGTGGGTAGCTTCATAGGACTGAGACAACCCCTTGCACCACCAGGGAGGCCCCTCATTAGTCATTTCTAAATGGAAATGCTATTTGGCATAATGGAAGAGCACATGAGATTTTACTCTTTGGCACTCCTTGCTGAACTCTTGATATCAGTTTCTTTTATGTAGATGATAGAAGATTAAGAAGCAGTAGTAGGTGGGGAAGATCAATTAAAAAGTCAGAGTTAAATGAGCACCACTTAAAGTACACAAGACTTAACTATGGAAAGTTTGGCACCGCATTAGTTCATTAAGTATGTGGTCCTTCATTAATTTTACTTCCTTGGCTGTAGCATTATAATTGGATAAGTGGGTTTTCTTCATCTCTGCTATATAAAACCAAATGGACAGCCTCAGGAAATATTCAGCCTGGAAATCTTTCACTGGCTTTGTTAACTGAAAAATTCTTACTCTCACATTAATCTCCACGGTGCAACATAATGTGGGATGATTTCTTTTGTCCTCTTGGATATAAAATGGTTATTTTAACCCTATAATGACAATAGATGACTCTTTATCTTGCATGCCTTTCAATACTGACAGATGTTACAAATGAGACCAAAAAAATTTCTTACACTTTTTTAGTATTTTCAAATATTCAGAGTAAAAAAGAAAATCATATTGTAATGCTTTTTGCACCCTGAACTAGACAGAGAATTTTCTTTTTCAGTATGTTTATTAGAGAAGTTCTTTTCCTGTACCTGATGTCTTTAGTTAGCATACATCTCTTTTCACAATAAGGGAACTAAAGAGACTAAGAGTTACAACCACCATTTAAAAAAATACATATATATCTATATAGTTATTTATATCTTTTACATTTTGTATTCCCCTTGCGTAACCCACAATCAATTCGCCCATGACCCATCTCTGTGGTCCCTTGTGTCCTTTTCTACTCCATTCTGTGCCCTAAGTGTCTCTCTCCTGTTTGGTTTCCCTATAGTCGTGTTATAAGTGAAACCATTTGATATTTTTCTTTCTTTCTGGCTTATTTCGCTGAGTATGATCCCCTCTAGTTCCATCCATGTCGCTGCAAATTTCATGTGTTTATCTTCTTTGAATGCTGAATAGTATTCCATTGTGGATATGTACCACATCTTCTTGATCCAGTCGTCTATTTTTGGACATCTGGGTTGCTTCCGTACCTTTGCTACTGTGAACAGTGCCGCAATGAACATACGGGTGCATGTATCTTTTTGGATTAGTGTTTTTGTTTCCTTTGGGTAGATTCCCAAAAGTGGTATTGCTGAGTCATACGGAAGCTCCATTTTTAGCAGCTTGAGGAATCACCATACAGCTTTCTGTAGTGACAACCACCATTTTGTTTATTTAACATATGACCAGTTAAAATCAAGCATGATTTTGGATTATTTATTCAATAATAATAATCAACTTGTATATTATTTCTTACAATAATATATTATAATAAAAATAGAGAAAATATTCCCAGTGTATGTTATCAATATCTCTAATAACAAATTACTTCCAAAAATATACAGATTTTCTTCCATAAATTACTTCCAAAATTAAAACAGCAGTTTACTATTTCACAGTTTCTGTGAGTCAGGAACTGGGAGACTTAGTTGGTCAATTCTAGCTTGGTGTTCAGAAGGTTGCATCAAGAAAGAACTCTTGCCAATGATAAGAGTCATGTGAAGACTCCACTGGGACCACATTCCTTGTTACAAAATGACTGGCAAGTTAGAGAGTTAGCTGTTGGCTGGAGGACTGGGTTCCTTACCCCTGGGATCTCCTCCTTGGGACATGCTTGCATGTTCTCATGCATAAGAGCTGACTCTCCCTAAAGCTACTTATCCAAGAAAGAATCATAGACACTGAGTTTTATGGCCAGGCGTTGGGATCCACAGTGATGATCTTTTTCAATATCCTATTGGTTATGCAAGTCAGCCCTGTTTGGTCTGGAAGGGCACACAAATGCATAAAGCCTGGAAATTTGGGGGTCATCTTGGAGTTTGGCTACCACCCCCATTTATTTAAAAAAAAAAAGAGGTTTTAAAATCTTTATTCTACTTTTCAAACTTGCAATCCTATGTTTAATTGTTTAAATATTTGATTATGACAATTTTATGCCATTAGTGTCCCATTTTTTAAAATTTTGATTCAATCTAGAGCTGCAGAGAAGAAATGTAAGGGAGTGTTTTTTTATTGGCTATTTCATTTTATTTTTTCCCTCTTTGGGCACTTGTAATAGATTATTTTATGATCATTGAGGTAAGAAGGTCACCAAAAATATATCTTGCATATTTTCCTTTAATTTTCTCATATATGATAAAACCCTTAAAAATAAGATTTAGTTTTTTCTTTGTCTTTAGAAAATGCTTTATAATAATTCCATTATTTTTACAACTTATTTAATCTAATATTTTATTTAGATGCAATAAATTATTTCATTATTTAATTTCTTTTCTCCTCTGCAGCTTTCATTTCTCTCTCATTTTTTATATCTTTGTATTTTTACCTACCTGCACATTCTTGGGACTTTCCAAATTAGAAACTTACTTTTGTACAGTATCCAATCTACTTTTTATTATTTCTCAGGAGGAATCCTTTTAGCCTTTTAGATATGAAGTATCTGAACATTTTAAAAGCAGACAGAATGGTATAATGAACCTTATCTATCTTCAGCATTTATCCATCCTTCCTTGAATCCCCTTTATTATTTATTATCTCATATCTCCTTTTATTGACTAAGACTAATTTAAATTGTCTTTTATAAATTTTTCCAGTTCTTACTATAATCCAGTTTTTTAAATTGCGTTTCTCCTATCTGTATCTTTTTTACTAGGACTCACATTTGAGTTTTTATTTTGTAGAATACATGATTCCGTGAATGACATTGAGGTTATAAAGATTATGCTTTCCATTTTTATATTCGTTTTATAGGCCCTAAAGTATTTTTTCCCCAAAAAGTGTGAGTTTTCTCTATATCTTAAGGGTGATATATTTAATTTTCTTTATGCTCAGCGTTTTTATAACCCCCTATTTTTTCTGATGAGTCATACCTGAGTTAGGAGCAGTCCATGAGGTTCTGTTACTGCCTATAAAGTGTGCACAATCTCCCTTTAGTTCTCATAAGCATGACAGGAAAGATAGTCCTCCAGAAGCTGAAGAAATAACTCTCTAGTGCTTTATAATGCTTATCATTGCAGGTCTCTAGCTTAGTGAGCAATTTGCTGGTTCCTCTGCAGCCAGAAATAGGTTTTTTTTTGATGAAAATCTCAATTTGCCTGTAATTCTATCATTGTCAGAAGAAGTGAATCTGGCCCACTCCAAATATCCCTGTCTAAAGATACTGTCATAGCCTATTCCTCCAACTGTTGGCTTCTGAGTCCAAATATAATCACCATCTGCCAACTTCAACTGCCTCCTGCTTTTACCCTCATGTGCATTATTTCAGTGTATGTGAATTTAGTCTAACAAGACAATATTGAAAATTCTTGTTATCTTCATAGGGGTGGTAATGAGGTGCAGTATCTCTGATTCTGCTACAGAATAGCTCCATGCAATACCTATGTGTGGGGGCTAGGGAGTAAAAGGATGTCCTTTCTCTTTGGAGAGCAAATACCTTAATCTATGGTTTAGGTATTCAGAGTGGGGATGGACAGATAGAAATCTCTTTCTTAGCTTTTCCCCTAGATGGCTCCACTATGCTGCCTGGAATACTCATCCCAGCTTTGGATAAAGAAAGTTCCTCCTTTAATTATTAGTGTAAGCTGAGACTTTCTAATAATATCCCAACATGATTTAAAGGATTAATCATAGGCCATGCCCCATGTTAAGTATTATTCATGGATCATTTCACTACACCACAACCTCATAGGGCAGATACTATTATTATCCCCATTTTGTAGGTGATGAAATTGAGGCTTAGAAAGGTTAAAAATCTTAGTCAGGGTCATATAGTTTATAAAGTATAGATCCAGGATTCAAACTCTGTGAGCTCTCTCTGATGAATCAAGTACTTCCTTGTTCTAACTATGCTAGACACTTTATATGTACTTTCATATTTAATCTTAATAACCATTTTTGTATTTAAAGATTCCATAATTTTGCAGTGGCAGTATAGGCACAGAAGGTAGAAATTTAATATTAATGTGCCCTTAATTAACCATGCCCTGTTAGATTTGTTTTACTATTATAGTAATACTCAAAGAATTAAGAGATACATATACCAATTTACAAATATTTATACATAATTGTAGAATATAGTCCTTGATTGCTAATTAAATGGATAGGTAAGACCCACTGGAAGTTTTTAGTAGTGATGGTGTTGCCAAATATAGATCTACTGTCTGATAGTTCAAAAACCAATAATCACGCCACCTCCTTTGAGAAAAGAAATAGTTTAATTCAGGTCACCTGACAGGAGACCATCATCAGGTTACACTTTCAAATCAGTCTCTCCAAAGATGGAATTTTGGGGCAATATTTATGGGGTTGAGGAATAAGGAAGGAACCAAAAAAAAATGCAAGTTGGCAGAGTCTGATTGGTTGTTGTCTGCTGAATCATGGTATAACTTGAATTTGAATCCAAAATTGAAACAAAACTGAATGCACCTCACTTCTAAATGTTGTTTGTTTAACCATGAACCATGAACTCGGTTCTATCTTCCATGACTAGTTTTTTTGTCCAATAAATGAGAAATCATCTGAAGACACAAATGTTCTTCTGGGACTATCCTCTGAAACACAACTTGCCAACTTATGAACAATCTTTTTTCTTCATGTAAAGTGCGTATTTTTGTTCCATTATTTCACTTTTGCAAGCCTGCCTTTGTTCTTGTAAGATAAGCAGAATCAAGAAAGGGCCATCATGATCACCCCAGTTTCAGTGGTTTGGGGTGGGGTGGGAGGATTACAGATGAACACAATGGGAAAACAAACAGGGGACTATGAGACAACCTTGAGATTAGGAGCAGGAGGAAATTGCTCTCACAAGTGAGAGAAAGAGGAGGAAAGATTACTGGAACCCAAGGGGCAGGTGTTCTGATAGAGGCTGAAATCACCTTAGCAGAAAGGAGTTGGAACTACACAGGAGAAAGGTCACTTTCTAAGACACCAGCACAGTGTCAGAAAAGGAGGGGTAAAAGATAATTTCTCAGTTCTTCCACTACCACTGGTGCCTTTACTGGTAAAGGTACCCTACTGAAGGCTGGCTGACATATCCAGGGGGGTACAGCTTGCAGGAATTCATCTCAACCCACCCCTAATTTCAAACAGAGCAAAAGGAAAAGGAGGAAGAAGGAATGAATCTGAAGATAAACTGGCCAACGTCTGTCTTGTTTTTTCTTAACATCAATTTTAACTCTTGTGCCTATGCTTAACAAGTTCAGGGATGGAGTTGGCATCAGGCCACCATCAGCTGAACTAATATCTGAGCTAATGTAGATACTCCTGCCTTCCAACGCACCCATGAGGATGCAAAGTCCTACTAGACACTGTGTATCCGCCTCACATTCAGGATTGCCAGAACTAAACGATCCTCTTGGCTCAATTTGAATGTGACTCTTTATAAGTCAGTGAATTTGACACTCTTGTAAAATATCAGGGAAAATGGAAGAAGAGAGTGAAAAAAAGGTATCAATATATAATTTTTAAGACCACATATAATTGTTGTTCTGTAACTTCTTTCACGGTCATGATGTATATCTTAAAATAGTTCTTTAACATTTCTTCTACCTGTATTATTTCCTCCTTGCCATTTTTTCTATTTTGCCTCTTTGTTTTTTAGTTTTTTTCTTCAAATTAAGCTAACAAGTTCTCTTTTGGAAAAGAAAAATCAGTCCTAGATTTATAAGTATTTTTTGTTCAAATTTCAAATTCATTAAAATACATTCATATAAATTTCTTGGTGAGCATTAGTTCTTTCTTTTTATTATCCTTAAGTGTATTTAGCATCTGCCACTGTGACTTAACCTCTAAATACCAGTTAATCTGTTTTCAATATAAATTGATATTTGGTATCTGTTATTATTGATCACTACTATAATTCTGGAATTTTGTTTTTAAACTAAAAATAGTTTATAAGAGAATTTAAATGTTCTCCACATAATGACTCCTGTATTTTCTGTTTTAAAAATATTTATGATTTAATTGAAATGTCAGAGTATTTTCTATATTATTTCTACATTTTAAAATTTATTTGTATATTCTTTGTGACAATCAGAGGATGAGGAAATTCCCCCCTACTCCTCTGGGTTCTTCTTGGACTGTAATCAAATGAACATGAAGGGAATAAACCCTAAATTTTATTATGTAGTTACAGGGACTTTACATAGAAAGGAGGATTCTAAAACCAGTGAGGCAAAATGGGAATATATATCCTGAGTTAAGGAATGAGATAGGAGTCTTGGGCTTCAAGGAGAGAGGAGGAGGCCTCACAAGACAAGGAGAAGGTGACTGGTATGATTGACTGGTATGATCAAAACCACATGCTCTATAGCTACATGTTGCCCTGCCCTATGGATAGTTTCTTCCAATTGAACGGTTATTTCTGGTAATACCTAATTCTGGGTAAGACCCTCAATTTTCATTCTAGGTAGTTAAGGAAATGGTATAAGTCTTTCAGGAGACTGTGGAGCCTTAACTGGCCTCAGCTCAAAATAATTATCATGCTGAAGCTGCACATCTTAGGAAGACCTATCTATCCTTTAGGACCTAACATTGGTAATTTCTGTGATGTTCCTTGGGTACTTGTTTGGAAGAATTAATATTTGTCTTTCAGGTAATAATCATCACCCTGAGAGGACATTGGTTTTAGAAGAGTTTTCTTTGTCCCCTTCCGTAACAACAGCCAACTGTCAAAGCACACCTGATTACTGGGTGATAGTGTATTAATTTCAGCAATGA
This sequence comes from Scalopus aquaticus, assembly GCA_004024925.1. Taxonomy (NCBI): domain Eukaryota; kingdom Metazoa; phylum Chordata; class Mammalia; order Eulipotyphla; family Talpidae; genus Scalopus; species Scalopus aquaticus. The sequence continues at coordinate 176,060 of PVIJ01000274.1, forward strand.
CCTGTGTATAAATGGCTCCATAAATGAACACCATCAAATTTAGGCTCTTTTGAAAAGATAGTTACTAAGTTAGTGGTTTACATTTGTTCTGACCCCACGGGGATCCTTTCTTCTGTCTTTCTTAACTCCAATGAATTTAGTAATCTCCTACACTATTTTTTGCAAGCACCCTAAAGCGTAGATTTCTCCACACTCCATTGCAAATTAAGTCAGTTCCTTTGTGAAGATATTAGAAGCTATCTATTTTCAGACCTATGTTTTCTTGCAGACAACAACCCTGAGCCAAGATTGAGGAATTGGGGGTTGGGACAGTGATGCACCTGTGTCTGAGAGACACCTTTGTACTCTAGGTAAGAGGCAGTAATCACAGGTCACATCAACCTGCCTTTCTGGCAAGGAACTACAGCCAAGCAAGCTGAACCAAGGCACCTCAGAATTCAACTTTATCTGTTATTAAGACTGTGACATTTGTTTTCTGATTTAGGTTAGCATATTTTCTTACTCTTTTGCCCAGCTCTTTTGTTATTCTGTTTCAGCTATGTCTTATGTAACCTGCAGGGCTAGATTTTATTTATTGATCCTATACATGATCTTTTATTTTTTTAATTTCCTTTTTTTTCTCTTTGATTATTTTGTGTGTTAATTTTTTTTTGTTTCCTTTACCTTTGTTTTTTCTTTTTCTTTTTTACTTTTTTGTTTTGTTTGTTTATTTATTGTTATTTTTAAATTCCATTGTTTTGTTTTTGATGCATGGGAACTGGCACCCATTACATACCTGTAGAAAGAAGGTTGCTTTTTCTTCTAAGACCTGAGCAGGCAATGGTCTCCTGAACTCTTGGGAAAGTCCCAGGATTTTCCAAAATCATATATCATTCCTCTGGAAGTTGTTTAGGGACCATCAAGATTAACCTCATTAAAAAAAAGTAGTATCTTTATTGATATATAAATGACATACAACAAATGGCCCATATTTACAGTACATAATTTGATAAGTTTTGATATATGTATACACCAGAAAAAACAATGACCACAATTAAGGTTATTAGCATTTCAAACATTCCCAAAAGAGTTCCCTGGTTTCTCTTGGGATTCCTAGTGTACTTCCCCAAGAGTTTTTGTTGACCATGATACTGAATAGATTTAACCACGGCCAACTGAAAAACTTAATCAGAGATAGAGCGGGTCTTTTATTCTCTTAGTCCAGTGACTATTCTTAACAATTCATGGTATATCTCTCAATGACTTTGCTTGGTTTTGGCTAAATTATTAAATTTAGCAATTGTTAAATTCAGTCCTACAAAAATCAAATGTCATGTATGTGACCTTATTACTTGCAGAACCACAAACCTTCAACTCTCCTGGCTTTTCGGTATTTTAATATTTTCTTTTTGTTTTCATCTGTACAATTCTTTGAAGGAGAATTTTTGATGAAAGCAGATAAGGAGAAACGGGAGCCTTGTTAGATGCTGTCAGCTGCTTATGCCGGTTCTCTGAAACTTTCAAAATAAATATATATTTTTAAAACCTTCTAGAACATATTTGTTGATAAGCATCATGGCTGGGTGAAATTGCCTAGCTAAGATAACAGATGTTAATTTGTTTACCAAAAGTAAATTGAAAGTCTAAATATATTTTTCATAAAATATTCCATATGGATGACACAAACATTTTAATTAGCCCAAGTTGAGTTTATGTTTTATTTTTATTTGAATATTTTACCTAATACATTTTCTGTATGCTCAAATATTATAACATCTTTATAGGATATATTTTTAAAAGTAAGAGGAAATGTTACAGTATCTCCATTAAATGAAAATTTCTCTGTTGTGCTTAATTAATTTAAAATGTGGGATGGCAATGGAGGAGAAAGCTAATATTTGATTGGTTAAGAGCACAGATGCTGGAATAAGACAGTCCAGGATTAAGTAACTTCCCTGTCTATTACTAGGTGTGTGATCTTGGGCAGATTACGGAGGGACATTTTCACCATCTTTAAAATAATGTAATAAATAATACCTACCTTAGATGGTAATGGTGAAAATGTAATACGATAATACATAATTCTTGTAACAGTACTATGGATGAAAATAAATGATTTTTATGTTAATTACTATTCTGTATATGAAAATAATTTCACTTGTAATGACTGTTGTGCTTGATAACATGATTCAGAGAGCATACCAAGGGGGTTACAGAATTGAATTTGAAATTTTGCTTTAAATATACTGATCTTCAAATATGATTATGTAGTTTACCTTGTTGTAGAATATATTTTCATCATTTTAGGACAAAATGATAGTACTGAAGCATCAGTAAAGTTTGCAAGTAGCCCAAGACTCCTTGGGGGGAACTGTGCTAAAGAATGTTGAGTGGGAAAAATAAACCACCATTCATGGGTTCACCTCAATCTTCTCACACTAGTGACTCAAGTAAGCCTTCAGTTATGTGGTCAGAACCCTTTCTTTTAGATAGAACTGATTATTTTTTCTTATATTAATTTGCTTATTGGCTACATAAAAAGGGCATTTTGTAGTTATCTGTTGACAAATTGAAGTGGAAAAAATAAAACTACTTCTACCAGGTTTCTAAGCTCCTTTGTCCCTGGTACTCTGTAAACCAATATGGCTCTGCTTGAGTGGGTCAGAGGAGAGACAGTGGTAACGGACATGTGCATGAGCTTGCTGCTTCCTGTGATGGTCATGTTCTGGAAGTGGTCCCCTAATACCTGAGGGCAGGTGTGTATAAATTGCACTGGTGGCCAAAACATCAAGTGTCCTTTGTGTCTGTGTTCTCCTTTTGTCCCTAGGTTCACAGCTGTTGTATCTCCAGCCTTCCCTCTCACCAACTGCAGTCATCTGATGAGTTCTGGTCAATAGCATGTAAGTGGGTGAAACTAGGGAATAACCTGTATTCCCCACCCATATAAACACCAGGACCCTTGATACTCATCCAGTTTTTCCCATCTACTGACCAAATGAGTGGACTTCAAAGTCCTAGAAGGGCAATAAAAGTGGGAAGAGCTTAGAACCCTGCTGTTACTAATTAGGTATTTGATCTATTTTAAATAATTCCCACCACTTCATTATGATTATAAATGAGAGGATACACAAATTTGTTGCTAGATAAGATTATGAAAAAGACAGTTGATTTTTTCCTATTCTCTACCCAACTGCTTTCAACACCCTCTTCCCTTTGATGATATCAGACAATTATTGATTACTTAATATATTTCAGACATTATACTAATTTCTATACCAATTATAAATAATAGCGCATTTGACCCCCATATGAGCCATACACAATATAATGTTATTAATCTCATGTCACAGTTGAGGAACTAAAGCGCAGAGGTTAAGTTACAGATCACCAACAGATAAGGAAATCATTCAATCACTCAGTTATACAACTTCCCAATAGACAGCCTAGGTGTTCAGTATTCTTGACTGAAAAGCCCTCTATAGAAGTTGTTTTCTCAGATGACTCACATAACTTTTCTTCCACTTAATGCCTCTAAAATACCCTATCTTAATTGCCGCTTCTCCAGACATTTATTATGACAAATATATTAAAATTCAGTTGTTGGGGATTTGTCCAGTTCAAGCACTAGTATTAACTCTAATGGGCTTAGTAAAATACACAGACTTGGTATCTGACGTTAAGAGAATTTCAGTCTCTTTATCATCTGCCCACCCTATCCTGATCTGGAATCCAGAATGTTAGAAAGTCCTGGGTTAGGGTTTAGAGTTTCACTGGCCCATTATTCTGATAAATACTAGAAATCATATATACAGGTAGTAGAGCAGTGTGTTCATCTGGACTGCAAAAGTGCAGGGTCAGCAGTGAGCAGAGCGTCAGGAGCCCAGTGATGAATTTAGTGGACACCAAAAAGCAGGAGACAGAGAACAAGAATATGGGAAAGAGGGAGATAAAGTGGTCTGACGTAACTCCAGAAATGAATCCTGAAGTGTGCTGTGCATTTTTACCGTGTGTATGTGTGTGTGTGTGTGTGTGTGTGTGTGCCTGCCTGCGTGCAGGCATGTGTGTGTGTAATGGATCTGAGATCACTTTAAGGGGGACAAGGAGAGTTTGGGAAGATGTCACATAACCACATAACAGGCCCAGAGGAGAGTTTCAGATAATGTAGTATGAGGGATAAATGCCTGTGACTGAGAAAAGCTGGAAAGATTTTATGAAGGCAGTAACTGTGGTACAGCATTAGACTTCCTGAATGCACAGGAATGGGGAAAGGACAGACAATGAACCATAGCTATTGGAACATGCATATCCAAATACAAGTAGGTGATACATTTCAAATGGTTTGGTTTTTAAGAGCATGCAAGTTGCCTGCAGGGTAGAAATAAGAGATAAAGTTGAGAGATGAGCAAGAGGAAGGAAGAGTTCACAGGTGACTGAGACACTAAGGACCAGCATGCACTGAATGTGGAGACTATCAGAGTAGAAGAACTCAAGTGAGAGAATTGAGGGAAAGAACCAAGGACAGTAGAAAACTTTGGAAGAAATTCTAAATGGGTTAGAAAAAAAAAAGCCCTAAGGATAAAAGACAATCAACAGAATGAAGAAGGCCATGGAGATTTTCAAGAAGTGCTGCAGTAGGAAGAAGGGAAATTGCAAAGTGCTGACAAGCACATCCTCAATGAAATTTAATCATCACCTACGAAGTGACAGGAGCTATCCCACAAACTGGAGATAGAAGTTAGTAAGCCGGAGTTCATACATGCAGCTCCTTCTAAGGCAAGAAAGATTAACAAGTAAGTGATGAGCAAGTGGATGTGAAGTTGGAGGTTATTACTCTCCAGAGCAGTACTTAGATGTTCAGAGGAGTAACATCATGGAGAGCAGATCAGTTTTTAATCTAGAGACACTTGAGCCTGAATGAAGGAATGATGAGAAAGGCTTAATATGCAGTAGGAGAAAACAATTGATGGGGGGATGAGAGATGGTAGCAGGAGATTGAGGTTTAGAATGGTAGGTTAATGTAGAAATTCCTTTGGTGGACAAAGTGAAAATGGGGGTAGCCAAAATGAGATGACTTTGACCTTAATAAAATTAAACACCAGGTCATCTTCAAAGAAGAAAGGGTGAGGCTGCAGATCCATGAGAGTGGGAAGTTTGGCATAACAGCTCTGAGGAGTATCTCTGAAGATTGTATAAGATTTCAATGCATTTGTCACAAAGTATTTATAGAGCATCTAGATTATGTCCAATGATATTATAGATATATAATGTATATTAGACATTATATTTTGACTTTCCAAAGTGCCGGAGGTTGCAATGTGGCAATATCAGCAAATATTGTAAACTGCTTTCTCTACTTCATCATAGATGTCACTAATTAAAATAAGGCATAATTTTGGATCTAGATCTTTAAAGCACCCAACTTTCTTTCTCTAGTTAGTGTAAGACCAAGGTAGTGACAGTTACATTTGAGTGTTTTTATATCAATATTATTTATAGCACTATTTCATTATAGCCTATGAGTCTATCTCCTCACTTTTTTATCACAGCTTTCATAGAATTATGCATGGTTTTATACTTTTTTTTTTTACTATTTCTTCTGTTCTTTTTTTTTTAATAATTTTTAAAATTTATTTATACATACAAGCTGGGGTACAGGCCAGAGGCGTGGGATGGCGAGAGGTTTCACCAGAGACATAGTGGGGAGCAGAACAGGCAGATTGCTGGAAATACACTGCTGAGGGGAGCAGCAGGCGAGGCAGGAGAGGTCTGCCACGCCATGTGGGAATCTCCCTGGCTGGGCGTCAAACTCGCATCGCTACTGCGGGCATCTCCACAGCACAGCGCTTAACCGCTGCACCATCAGGGAGGCCCTGGTTTTATACTTAATAAATTGCTTTCTCATTAAAATGATATTAGTTTGGGGTGAGAAGTGGTAAAATACTGTTTTAATGATATCATATTGAAAAAGCCCAAAGATTCCTCTGGAAATGAATTAATACCCTTAGGAGTCTCCTCCAACCAATAACAGATAGAATTTGATATATAAATATTCCAGATTTCTCATTCCCCAAATGGGACAATTCAGAAACATGTTCTGCCTCATGCCCAGAGGTTCCCAGTGGGATGAGTCTCAGTTGCCCATGGTGGAAACATGCTGATTGACAGGTAATTGATGCATTTTCTTCCCTCTTCCTTACTCATTTTTCACATTTCCCTCCTTAAAACAATGTCTTGGATTCAAATCATACTTATGAGTGCTTTCAGTGGAATTGAGTCTAACACAGAGAGTGAAGCCAAATGCAAAAGTGTAAAAAATAAAATCCATCATTTATAGACTGTAACTTCCCAGTACAGCTAGTCCATATTAAGTTAAACCACCATCCACCCAATTCCCCAAAATAGAAACCTGAAAATTATCTGCCAATTTCCTTCAATCATATATTCACACAATTGACACGTTCTATCGAGTTACCTCAGAGTGTGTTTCAGAACTGCTTCTCACCATGTCCTTTGTACAACCCTAGACCAAGTTGCTTCATCCCTCACTTAGCCTTTGGCACAAGCTTCCTAACTGGTCCTGGGTATCCATTCTGGTCTTCCTTCTGTCCATTCTCCAAGTGAATTTCTCAAAGCCAAGTCTGATTTTTATATCTACACACTGCTTAAAACACTTAATGGCTGCTATAGACTAAATGTTTGTGCATGCACACACATACACCAAATTTATATATGAAAATCTAATGCCCAATATGATGATATTGGGAAGTGTGGTCTTTATGATTAAGCCAGAGGGGTGGAACCCTTATAAACTGGATTAGTGCCCTTATAAAAGCGACCCCAGAGAGCTCCCTGCCCCTTTTGTCATGTAAGAACACAGTGAAATGACGGATGTCTGTAAGCAGGGAAGTGGGTTCTCACAGGTACTAAATCTGAGAGCACCTTGATCTTGAACATCCCAGTTTCCAGAACTGAGAAATTAATTTCTGTTGTTCATGAGTCTCTCAGTTTATAACATTTTGAGATAGAAGACTGAGTCACTAAATCGATGGCTTTCCATCTCTCTCACATTACAAGTAACACTCCTTAACACAACTTGCAGGATTTTGCATGATCTGGATTCACCCCCACCCCTCCATCTCTGATCTAATCTTAAACCACATTCCTTTTGCTTCCAAATTTCTAGTCATCTAACATATATTACATTAAGTTTCTTCAAAATGAGATCCTTTGTACCACAAGATATTTGTGATGACTTACTTTCTGTCTTTGTTTTCTTCTCAGCAATCTTTCTCTAACTAGCTCCTTGCTTAGGTAATGCTGACTCTTCTTCAGACTTCAGGTCCAGAGTCATTTTCCCTGAAAAATTCCCAAACATCCCTTATTAGGCTAAATCTCTCTATTACAGGCTATTAAAGAACCTTTTAACTCTATTTCCCATTTCACAATTACATTTTTATATTTATGTCATTGTTTTATAGTTGGTCTCCACTGCACTGTATCTTATATAATGCCAAGGACTTTATCCTTTGGATCACTCTTCTATTACTAGCACTCTTCAGTTACTAGCACAGTAATTTTTACCTAGTAACTGCTTGATTTGAAAAATGAATGAAAAAGATTAGTCACTGAAAGATTGTGTGATAAATTTGCATTTTTTTCACTGTAGAAGCAAATGTATTTTGTGGGAAGAAGGATCATAGCTTTTTGTGAAGCAGAAGTCACATAAGAGGGAACCATGAATAAGTTTTCATGTAAGAAAGTTTGTCTTTTTGCCTTAATGTCAGATGACAAAACAGAAACTTGTAGTGAGTCAAATCTGCTTACCTGTCTCACTTTCTCCAGCAATGTGATAACAGGGTAAGAATAAAACAGATTATCTTGTGCTGAGGTTGGTAAATACAGCAAATGAGAAGCCTGAGGGTGGATTGCAGACTAAAAGGTGGTCATTCTTTCATGGATCACTAAAGCAAACTCAAGGTATTGTTTTCTCTTTCCCCATTTTTGGGGAAAAATTTCACTAATCTATGTTAACAGTTGGCCTATATTAAAAAGAGAACATATTGTTGAATTGGCACACATTTTCTGGGAAGGAACTGGAGGAATTGAAGCCATCTCAGAGGCTTCACATGAATGTCATTCTCTGAATGACCGGGTAAGGATTCTACATCCCTGCAGGTTGGATGGAGGACCAGAGAGATTCCACTGATGGAGAAATTAGAAACTGGTGGTGGGTGATTAGAGAGACAAAATTATGAAGGAACGGAGTGGGAGGGAGGGGGGAATTTGAATAAAAGTTAGCATCTAATGCCCACCTAAGATGGACCCTGGGGGGATTGACAAGTGACTTGATGATAAAAGTAAATTCTAGCCCTGTGCATTTGTAATTGTAATAGTGGCTTTGCTTTTAATAGCATTATCTCATGACTTTCTGTACTTGAAATTTTGGAGACAAAACTAAGGAATTACATGTATTTTCACAATTTTGCTTGACAGATGAGAAAAACTAAATGTAGCCCTCTTAGCAAGCTTGGAAAGGAAATTTTGAAAGAAAGGTTAAAAGTCTTGATGAAGTGAGTGAGGGGTTGTACTTGAAATAAGCTTTTGGGGGAAGTGGGGAAGAAAGTAGATATAGAGTTTCTTTTGTAATACTCTGCAACTCTATTAGAGGGAGCTAATTTGGAAACCTAGGAAAAATGATAGAAGGGGGCCTGTTTAGTAAATATATAGTGTGTGAAGATGGAAGTCAAGAAAACAGAAACTGTTTAGTATTAGCAGCTAATACTAAAAACGATGAAGACAAAAGCAGATGATATAAGTGATAAAGTAAAGGAAAACATATTAACTAGGTCCTGAAGATGGCTACAAATTTACTTATTGGGTCTACAGCAATGAAACATTTGGGTAAAGATAAAAATGCAAATAAGTGAAAGATAGCAAATTTACGTCTAGTATATGCTAATGTATTATACAGTTGAGAAAGTTCATCACTTTATTTGACATAATTCAATTAAGAAAAATATTGGTGCTGCCATTAACATCTATTTATCTTTATGGTGCCCACACAAAAGACTTTAATGAAATGTTCCAGAAACTTTCCAGATTCAAAGTCACACTAGTTGGTTTCTCCTTATTTTCTATATTGAAAGAGGAAAGCATTAAGAATAGTTAAAAAACTTCCTTTCCTAGTATAAAAAATGTACAAGCATGACAAATCTGGACCTAACTCATGAGCAAAATGGTCTTCCAGGTCTCCAGTGCTGTTATTATTACAAAGAACACTCTTGGTGATCATGGCAGAGAGAACAGTTCATTGTCATATGGTATAACTCCATCTGCTGTCCCTTAGCAAACGTCCAGATGGATTCCATTTCTGGTCTCCAGGAAGATGAGGCCAATCAATATGAAAAACCTGTGTCTTTGATTATCCATCATAATCATCCAAGGAGAATCACATTTTTTTTTGTTTCTATCCATCTTGTTAGAAGACTTATGATTTTATTTTTAACCATGAAATCTGCTTCTGAATTTATGAGCAATAACAATGCCAATGGTCTGGATTTTGTTGGGTCTCTTTTTTTTTTAATTTTTTTTTTAATGTTTATTTATACATACAAGCTGGGGTACAGGCCAGAGGCGTGGGGTGGCGAGAGGGTTCACCAGAGACAGAGTGGGGAGCAGAACAGGCAGATCAGAAATACACTGCTGAGGGGAGCAGCGGGCGAGGCAGGAGAGGTCTGCCGCACCATGTGAGATTCTCCCCGGCTGGGCGTTGAACTCGCATCGCTTGCTTCCGACAGCTCCACAACGTAGAGCTCAACCGCTGCGCCACCAGGGAGGCCCTTGTTGGGTCTTTTAGAAGGATAGGAAAGTCTATCTTGCAAACGTGTCTTCTATCCATCCTCTCAAAATTTTTCATTTAGTTTTCTGAGAAAGTATTTATGCTTCCAGTAATTATGGAACTGAAAAATGTTTATCATGTTATGACATGAAGAGTAACTTATATACAAGAGTCAAAAAATGGTTTAAACTGTAAACCATTCTGATGAGAAATGACCTATAATATAAAACAAATTCATATTTGAGAATTTTTTCTATTGTTCATAATACTTATGTTATCCCTTTTCACACAGGTTAAGTTGTATGGCCATCTCTGTAACCCTGCTGGTAGCAAAAATGAAGGACTTTCTATATGATCCTAGTTTATATACATTCACAGACAGACATTAATTAATCTCTCTGTCCTTAGAATAGACTCATATTGTTTGCATATTTTGACTTAACCAGTTTTTTCAGGTTAATAAGACTAACCTGAGTTTGAATTCAGGAGAGGCCTAAAGAAACACTAGTTTTTGCTCTGTACAAATAATCACTAGTTTAAGCTAAAACATTCCTCTAGATGTTACTTATGTTTTACTTTTTTTAAAATTCACATTTCAATAGCACTGGATATTTGAAAGTTGCTGGGAGTGATCTTTTTTGTTGTTGTAACACCAAGTGAGAGAGAATAGATCTTAAAAATTCTCATTGCGAGAAAAAAATTGTAACTACGTACAAGTTACTAGACTTGTGACAATTTTGCAGCATATACAAACATTACATTATTATGATGAACACCTGAAACTAATATGTTATGTGTGAATTATACCTCAATAAAAAATTCACATTTCATATTTTTTAATTTTTGAGGAAGAGAGTGAGAGTTGTTTCAAATATTTCCTTCCCTCAATTCCTCAGTAACAAAGCTTTTAGTCAGACATGGGGCCACTAAAGTAAAATTCCTTTGTCCACCCTCCCTGTTAGTAGTCATGTGACCAAGTTCTTGGCAATGGATGTAAGCAGATAGGGTGTGCAACTTCTAGAAGAACACTGCTTCTCTTCTGCAAATCTCATTCCCATGGTCAACAGTAAAGAATGGAGTAGCTGGAGCTTCAGCAGCCATCGTAGACTAGATAACTTTGGGAATAGAAATGATGCAGGGCAGGACAGCAAGATAACGATCTCTTGGGTCTCACACCACAAAACACTATTTTTACCCTGACTGACCCTTGAATCAGACTTTTTGCTTATGAGACTAAAATAAAATTTTATTTTTATAGCCTTATATCTGGGGGCTTTATATTACAGTCTATTATATATATACAGCCTATTTTATATATATATATATATACACACATTCTATTTTATTTATATATACAGTCTATTTTATATACATATTTATATTTTATATACATTATATATGGTATATTTTTCTATATTACATATACACACATACATGTGTTATATGTTTGTGTATACACACATGTGTATGTGTATATATATTTTAAATTAGATAGTGTCCTACTAATAAAAGATTCTCGAAGATGCCATTTCTAACTGAGATCCAAGTAGTGACAGATAAAATGGCAGTGGAAAATTTAAAGAGTACAAACTCTTTCAGTAAAATCATTAGACCATCAAGATCTTTTTACAGGAAGAAAAAACCAAAAAGAAAATGTTGTTTTGGGCATACTTCATCCTTTGAGATGTATTTCTTTTTCAAGTTCCTCTTTAGTATTCCATTTAATGAAACTAAACTTATATAACTCAGCACCAAAAATTCTGATTTCCAACTGCAAGCATCTGTGATATTTTTGCTGAGCAATTGATCTGGCAACTGAACCTGCTCTTCCTGAGAACAGGGCAGCCTGGATGTGTTTGGAAATTAACACACAATCCCCAGCTTCCCTCCTGGGCTCCATACCCTAATTCAGTAGCAGCCCTGAACTGATGAATGAAAGGAGACCACTTGCTGATATTTCTGATCCTTTGCTGTAACAGGTGGGTTAATTTAAAGGTATTTGTTCTACACTGGTTCTCAGATTTCCCCACCAGGATTCACATCCTGTTATCCAGGGCAGTAACCACTTAATAACATAACTATCAGTTGCCTGGTCTTCTCTGCCTTACATCCTCACTTTTCTACTATTGTTTTCTGCATTCATATCCTAAATAAGCCATAACACATAAATCCCTATCTCAGAGTCCTGGGAACAAAACATAGTATTTACATAATATGTGAGTGACAGAAAAACATTTATAGCAGGGGAATGATATGGATGAAGACATGACATGATTGCCATGCAGGCTGAAAAATCTCTCTCTCAGTCCTGCGTATTAGAACAGAGCAAGGCTTTAACACGGCACTAAAAATTATTGGTTAGTAAATAGAGTGTTAGAAAAACAACCCTAAAACACTGGGAAGAGCATGTTCCCACATCCTTTAAATAATTAAAATGAATTAGCTCAGGGTAAAAGAAAGCTACATTCATTTCTTCAAAAAAGAATGTAAATGGGAATAATTATGCTTATTATTATTATCCCCCAATATCTACAAAGTGCCCCAAAATATAGCAGTTAATTAAAACATATTTGTTGAGCCAAAGTATAGCAGAGAGGGAATTGGAATTAAGTTAGCAGATCAGTTGATCACACATACTATTAGGGATGGAAAGGCAAATGCCATAATGGAGAAAAGAGTAACAAAATATATCCAACTAAGACTCCAATTCAGAGTATGCAAATACTATAAATCAATTATGAAAGCCTAAGCCCATAGAAAAAAAATGTAATAACTTCAGAAAGCATCTCACATGATTATATTTAAGTGACCAATAAACAAGCAACAATGTGAAAATCTTCATTAGTCACCAGAGCAATGCAGGTGAAAACCACAACGCAATAGTACCATATCTTCTAACTAGATTGCTTTAAAATAAAAAGAAATAATGCTGAATACTGGGAGGTGGGGCTCTCATAGACAGTTGGTAGGAGGACAATTGGTACTACTAATTTGGAAAATTCATTGGCAGTATTTACAAAAGCTTACTATATATTTCCCCTATAATGCAACAACTCCACTCATAGATATGTAACTGAAGTACATTCACATGTTCAACAAAAGACATGAACCAATTTAGTCATAGCAGCAATGTTGACAATAATCAAAAACTTGGGACAACCCAGTCCATCTATACAAGCATGGAAACAATAATTGTGACACATAAATGTGGATTATTCTACATTTTGCACACACTGCATATATGACTCTCATAATATTTGAATTACTTTATGTTTCCAAATACAAACAGTTAAAAGTAGACAAAATGACCCTAGGCTATCAGAAGTCAAAAGTGGTAATTATTCTTAGGAAAACCTGATGATTTTGAGGTAACAAGAGGGAGATCTCTGAGATGCTAGTTGTCTCAATACCTATCTAATCAATGATTCCAATTCAGAGTATGAAATACTGTAAGTCAATTTCAAAAGCATAAACCCATAGGAAAAATGTAAGTCCTACTATCACCTACTGGTTTGGGGATTCACTGGAAAAACTAATATTACTCAACATAAAAGTTTAGTCATGGCTAAGATTTAGTACAGCACAAAATATGGTATAGGAACAACAGTAATACATAGTACATATATACTATCTACTATACTATGTTGTGTGTGTGTGTGTGTGTGTGTGTGTGTGTGTGTGTGTGTGTGTAGGCAAAGACTAAGGAGACCAAATTCTTATCTGTCATCTACAGGGACTCATCTTCTCCTGCTGTGAGGTTCAGGGACATGCCTATGCCCAAAAACGTCAGCCTAAATCTTGGGTTCCAAAGTTCTTAAATGGGACTGGTTACACTCCTGCTACATGACCAGCCATGACATGAACTCCAAACTAGGCCCTGGATGTGCATACTGACACTTGGTATTCAGATGACTTTTGATGCAGAGACATTTGATAAGTACCTTTTTTAGATATTCATTCAAAAACCTTAGGAAGGACTCTTATACTAAGCCTATGTTCTCTGCCTACAGGATATACCTCCAGTCTTAGAGAATCTTCCTTTGATACTCAGAATAACTCCATGAAAAAAGACCTGCATCTGTATTTTGCAGAAAAGGAAACTCGCTTAGAAAGTGTAGGTGACATGCCCAAGGTCATACAGATGCTAAATATTATTCAGATTCAAGTTTACCCGTGAGTGCAAAAAGCCCATCTTTCCCATTCTGTCTGTCTGTCTCCTGCTCTCACATGTTTAAAATTTCTTACTATGTAAGTCATTGTTCTCAAAGTGAAATAAATAAATGCCCTCATTATCCTTAGAAACTTTTCCAGTGTTGTAAGTGCCTCTTGTTTAAAAAATGAGTTTGTCTCTGTCCTGGTAATAATAGAGTTCCCACTATATTTATCTGCTTTAGCTAGTCACATGGTGCTGGCTTTGATCCTGGCAATAGCTTTTGCTTTAGCTCACAATACCAGATACTGAAGAAGAAAAAAAAAAAAAGGCAATTCTCTCATCTGTTTTCTGAATAAAGCCCTCCTAGATTTTGACAAGAGAGTTGGATTTTCCAGAAAAGGGGAAAATATTAAGTTATCATCCAATAGACAACTGGGGCCGTAGTGGCATCAGTAAGGATGTGTTTTAAATGAAAAGCAAGTTAAAATGAATATGGGGTGGATTTAATGAGCAAAGGTACCATTTTTGGTATGACCATCTGCTCCACTTTTCCAGCATCTAGTCATCTCTCTGGTCCCCTCTAAACCACTAGGTCTGTACAAAGCAAAGAGAGGTGGTCTGTAATCCCTCCAGAATAATCCATTCTGTTCTCTGTGCTGACAGCTTTACCAAATGATGAGTAAATCATAATCTTTCATCACCTGGGTATGGCACAGGGACCATGACTAAGGTTGGTGAAGTTGTATTTTATTTTCCATCCTTCAACCTCAATATTAAACAACGGATTGGAAATGCATTGAGGGATAGCCTTTACATAGTGTTTTGATGATAATGTTTTTCTTACAGAAAAAAATTTGACATTGATATTCATCAGCATGCTGGGATTTCAGCAGGATAGAAGCAATTATACACACTTGTATATGAGTGACTTACGTAAGTGAATGGCCTTAATTGCTTAGCTGGCACGCCTCAAACTTTCTGAGTAAATATCTATAAGCAGCGAATATCTTAATTTTCAAAAAATCTGGCATCTCATTCAGAATTCTTATGCTTGTTTTCGAGTGAATTTCAACCTAAATCACTCAAGGGGATTTCATAAAAAATTCACTGAAACCCATGACCTCACAGGCACATGGGTTTCCCTTTCAGAAAGAGAATCGAGCTGACTAAATTGGATAAAGTAATTTACTGTCCCTTACGGCCACTGGCACTTACAGTTCAGTTCTACAGAACTTCAGCAATACTCCTCCGATTAAAAAAAAAAAAAATCTATCTTTCTTCACTGACTTAAAATGCCACCATTACTATAAATGACATCTTGTATAGATTTGGGTTTATTTCTGAACTTTTCTGTTCAATTGATGTCTATTTCATGTGTTGATACCAAAATGTTTTCCCTTCGGTTTGTCCCAGGGCTGGAGTGGGGAGAGGGAAGTGGGGAACAGACTTCTCTAGCTGGGTATTTATTGATGGAGTCTCCTTCCGCCTAGCAGAAGCTAGTGCTCGCCATTTGCCTTTCTCTAGCATTTGCGTGGTTTGCTTCATATCCTATCTTAAGTCACCTTTTCATGTTGGTGTTTTCCTGAGTTCCATTCTCTAACTGTTCTCAATACCGTTTTCTTAACTATATCTAAGTTTTCAAGTTGCACCCACACTGGGATTCCTTCTTCACGTATTTGGTGAACTGCTTCTTCCCAACAACTGGATCTGAGTCCTAGGCATGCTTTAAGGCCCTTCAACCTCAATACATTCAGAAAGTCAAGATATGCATCTTCTACTGCAAACTTATTTCTCTTTTGGTAACTATCTCTAATGAAAGAGATAGTATCCATCTCCAGAACGTTTTCCTCATCACAAACTGAAACTCTCTACCCATTAAACAATAACTCCCTGTCCCCCTCTCCTTCCCTCAGGCCCTGATAAGCAATATCCTATTCTCTATCCCTATGAATTTGTCCTTTCTAGCTACCTCCTGTAAGTGGAACCATACAATATTTTCCATTTCTACTTGTCTTACTTAAAATGGCACAGTACCTTCAAGGTTGATCCATAGAGTAGCATATATCAGAATTTCATGCCATTTTAGGGCCAAACAATAGTCTATCATGTGTATATACCATAATATGTTTATCTTTTCATCTATCAAAGAACATTTGGTTTCTTGTCACTCTTTGACTATTGTACATAGTGCTATAAATATTGCGGTAGAAATAGCTGTTCAAGTCCCTGTTTTTAATCATTTTGCACTAATACTCAATAGATCTGTGAGTATAGGGTCCTATGATAATACTATAGCTAATTATTTGAAAAACTGTCATACTTTTTTTTCCCATAGGAGTTATACTATTTTACATCCCTACCCACACTGCACAAGAGTTCCAAAATCTTTATACCCTTTCTTTTTCTTTTCTAATGACTCTCATTAGAATGTTCAATACTATGTAAAATAGAAATAGTGAAAAAATAATTCTCTTTTTATTCCTGATCTCTGAGGAAAAGCTTTCAGTCTTTCATCTTTGAGTATGGTGTTAGCTATGGGGAAATTCTAATCTACCTATGTTCCATTGTTCCAGAACCATTCTTTGAGAAAGCTATTCTTTGTCCATTTTATAACTTCACCTTTGTTAACATCATTGGTCACGTTATATGAATCAATTTCTGTATTTTCAGTTCTACTCCATTGATCTATTTGTCTCTCCCTCTGAAAATACTGTTTTGATTACTCTAGTTGTAAAGTAAGACTTAGTCATGGGTAAAATGACTCTGCCCACCTTATTCTTCTTTGTCAAATTTTTTAGTTATTAGAGAGCTATTTCCATATAAATTTTAGAAATAATTTTGTCTACGAAATCTACTAGAATTTATAGCAATTCCACTACACATGTAGATCAACTTGAGGAAAATTGGTGTCTTTTATACTAAGTCATGTAATGCATGAACACAATATATCTTTCCATTCAGGTCTTTGGTTTGTTTAGTTTTTATCTTGTAATGTTCAGTATACAGATCCTATATAGGATTTAAGTATATACCTAAGTATTTAATTATGTTTGTTGAAATTGTTAATAATACTGTGTTTTAAATTTGTCTGCCTGAATACAGAATGCAGTCGACTCTTACGTATAGATCATGATTCTTGAAAGTTTGCTGAACTCATTTATTAGTTTTAGATGCTATTTTTGTGGCCTCCTTGGCATTTTCTGTGTAGACAACATGTCATCTACAAATAGAAACAGTTTCATGTCTTTTTTTTATTTTTTTACTTATTTTGTTTCATTATAATGTCTAGAAGTGCTAGGACTATATTCACTAATATTGGCACAGACAGACATAGTAGTCTTATTCCACATCTTAGAGGAAAAACATATCGTATCTCACCATTAAGTATAAAATCAGCTGGAATTTTGTGTAGTTTTTTTTTTTTTACCAAGTTGAGGTAATTCCCCCCCATTCATAATTGTTGAGAATTTTAAATTATGAATGTGTATTATATTTTTCATATTTTTGGCATAAATGACATTATTTTTTATTTTAATAATATAGTGAATTATATTAATTTATTTTTTAATGTTAAGCCAGTCCTACATTCCTGGGGTAAATCCCACTTGATCAACATGTATAATTCTTTTTATACATTGTAAGATTTGGTTTGGTAACTTTTTTTTCTGGGGATTTCTGCACTTAAGTTTTATAAGACATATTTGTCCATAATTTCTTGGGGTTTTAATTTCAGTATCAGGGTAATGCTGGTCCTACAAAATACTTTAGGAAGTGTTTCCTCCTACTTTTTGGAATAAATTGTGTTAAAGTGGTTAATTTTTCTTCCCATGTTTGGTAGATTCCTTTTTGTTGAGATATTTTCGTTCCATTTGAATATTCTATAATGTTTTGATATGTCACCAAAAAGGAATTATATTTCAAGATTTAAGAACAATTATTTTAAAAATACTTTATTCATTATTGAAAATTTTGACAATTCTGAAAAATATGAAGAAACTAAATAATCAGCCAGCTTTTTAAAAAAAGATTTATTTATTTTTACATACAAGCTGGGGTGCAGGCCAGAGGTGTGGGGTGGTGAGAGGGTTCACCAGAGACAGAGAGGGGAACAGAAAAGGCAGATGGATGGAAATACACTGCCAAGGCAAGCAGCGGGCGAGGTAGGAGAGGTCTGCTGTGCCATGAGGGAATCTCCCTGGCGGGGCATAGAACTCGTGCCGCACCCTCGTGCCACTGACATCTCCACAGCTCTGGGCTTAAGCCTTGCACCACCAGGGAGGCCCAACGTTTTTAAATCAGAAATATCCCTGGGTTTATAATCCATATATCTTCCTATAGGGAGATAAAAGTTTAAGGTTATAAGCAGGATGAGTTGATAAATGTGTTTTCTAATATATGAATGGTACCACAAATGCAACTTTAAACCTAAAGAATATTTAAACTTATTAAATTTAAATTAAAAGATAAAAGGAAATTAAAAATATTCCTGCAGTATTTTCTAAATTTCCAATTTTTTTTCCACAAGAGATAAATTTTAAAATACTCCCTTAAAGATAGAAATACATTGAAAAAGCATTAAGAGTTCTTTTGTACCTGCATATCTCATATATCATTATCACATTTGGCCAGGGCTTCACAGTTGTTGTTTTTTTTTAATATACCTTAGTTGGTGAAATTCATGATGGAGTGGAATATTTTTAAAGGTCTGTGTCTGCTATATATTCTGATTTGTTATATATTTTAGAACAACTGACTATTGCCTGGAAAAATTTAAGAACATGACTGGGCAAAACAAAATTTTTTGGGTCACTCTTACTTTTCCTCAGAACATTCCCTCAGGCATTGTATACATTTGTGAAGAAATCTAGATGTAGCCTGATTATCTTATATGTAAATTGTCTTTTCTGCCTGGATGTAGCAAAGAATCCATGTATTTAAAGGTGTATAACTTCACCGAGTGTATCTTAAAATTTTTTCACTCTGTATATTCAAGACTCTAGCAAATAAGTTTTCGCTTATAGCTTTGATTGTCCATTTTATTCTGTTTTTGTTTTTCCAGCAAAAGTTCTAAAAAAAAAAATGATATCCTGGTAAATGTGTAATAACTAGCTCTCTAAAAACAAATAGCTGCTTTGTAGTGTTTGTTCATTTCTGTGGTATAAATACTCCCACAATGACTGATTTCAAGCTGCCAATGTGATGTTATTGAATATGGAACTAGAAGAGGTGTATGTTCAATCAGATCTTGTCATTGGGTGTAATCCATCTCTGGTGTAGTACTGGTTATATGCATGTTGGATCTCCTTTGCTTACCTTCCATATAATTTTCCTATACTTGGTCTTATACGTTTTTTGGCCCATTTATTCCTGTATTCAGACTTATTTTTTATTCTTTTATCTTTCAAATGGTTTAATAATTTCCACTTCCCCATCCCCTCATACCAACTCTGCCAGTTTTCCTTTCATTTTGGTTATATTGTTTCTTCTTTAAATTTTTGTATTTCTTTCTTTAAAAAAATAAAAGGCTAGTTTGATATTTACTTTCTTTAGAACTATAGGGAAATATTCGTCTGCCTTTTTATTCCTGGGGTAATTTTTGCTTCTGATGCATTTTTTCATGTACTTCTTATTTATTTCTGAAAAACATTTTTTCCATCCCCTGTTCTTCCTCACCCCTAATATCTATGCAAAAGTTCTGCTCCTTTATAGAATCATGCAACTTCCTATGTAATTGTGATTCCTTTTTGAGGTATTCTAGCTATTCACTGATGAATAGAATGGTAAAGGTAAAGAGAGTAATCTGGGACAGTCTGAACCATGATTCCAAGGTTGTCTTAAAGATACCTGTCAACCAGTCTACTAAGTTATCTAGTCCTCAGGTACACCTCTCACAACTTTTGATTTTAGTAAGGTTGGCTGAGGCTAGTTGCTCATGAAATATTCACTAGTAGCTTTATTATATCTGGTGAACCCTCTCGCTGCCCCATGCCTCTGGCCTGTACCCCAGCTTGTATGCATAAATAAATTTTAAAAAATTAAAAATAAAAAGGAAAAACACACTTCTAGTTATTTTCCCTCCAAAATTAGAAATTACAAGTATAGATTTTACAGTAGATAAAAATTATGTCTGAAATGTCAGAGAATGAACACACACCAGCTCAAAGGGTCTTGATCACATTTTTTTTTTAAGTCTGTACCTAGTTCTTAGGTGTGTACTCCTGTTTGTTCCAAATTCAGGGGTTTTCTATATAAAATCTGAAACTAGTCTCCACACACAGAGGACAATTAGAAATGAAATAAAAAGGTAGACCACTCCAGATTGGTGGGTAAGAATTTTACCAAGCAAGAGAACTTATGCAAGTGGCTGCAGGCACTATTTTCTGTAGCAAAACTTTGGAAACAATCTAAGTGCTCCAGAACAGATGAGTGTATTAAAAAGATGTTTCACACACACACACACACACACACACACACACACACACACACAGACATGCATGATGGAATACTACTCAGCAATCAAAAAAGATAAATTCATGGCATTTGTGGTAACATGAATGGAGCTTGGAAGGGCAATGCTAAGTGAAGTAAGTCAGAAAGAGAATGACAAATAGCAGTTGGTGTCACTAATATGTGGAATATAAAGTAACCAAATTAATAGTCAGATAGAGACAAACTGAAAAAGCAACCTTGATAGCTGACTACAGAACTGAAACACCAAGGGTGTGGCGGGGAGTGGTGGCAGAGAGGAAAGAAGAGGGAAGAAAGCACAACGGTCTACAGTGGTGGAAAAGGGATGAGTTAGTGGTGGGTGCACTATGGTGCTAATACTAGATGGGAGTACCCCAATATTACCTTAGTTAAAGATAAATAAATTTAAAATAAATATATAAATGTCTACACGACAAGTAGATTGCTATACTTACATCAGCGTGAATCACGTTCCCTCAATGACCTCTTCCAACAACCCCCAATGCAAATTACATACTATTTCCCAACTTTTAACTCTCTGAGCTATGGTGAAAGACTATTACTTATATAAAAGTAAAGTTTTGAACCCTACTTGACAAATCAATACAGTCCTACTTTGTATATTCTGAACTATTGCATTTAAAAAACACTTGTGTGGTGAACAAAATAATGTATTGCCTAGATGCCCCTACGTGAAAGACTTGTTGCCCCAACTGCAGGAACTGCTGTTGGTAGAAGACCTTTAGTTAATATCTCCTTCAGGGATTACCTTAGCTTCAGAGAGCTAACGTTTTCAAGGTCATGTTCATGCCCCTTCCAAGGCAGTTCACACTCAGTGACTAATATTAGGATATAAAGGACTGGACAATTCCAACCAACTTGAGACAACTCTGAAGGGTCATCCTAGTTCCAGACCTCCTGAGAAGGCTGGCCAAGACTATCACTGGCCTGCATCATAACTCTTCTACTTCTGCCCACTCCTGCTTCCAGGGGCTCCTATCCACAGGTGTTGCTCCTTAATCAACACACTGCCTGTGAAACTCAGCAAGAAATGACATTGTATAAAGAAACCCCTTGGACTTAATGCAATGCAGTATTTACAGAAGTTGGTATTATTATTCATTTAAAATGTTTACCTTGCATGCCTCCTAAATGAATTTGAGGCAACTAACAATCTTCATAATACTTAACCAGTAGAAACAAGCACACAAAAACAAGACTTTTGTATAATGGCAAAGATATTGTGATAAATTTCAGTATTTCAAAGCAAACTTTTAATGGATACCATACAATCACAAATAGACAACAATATTTCTATCAAATACTTTCTGACATTTGCATTTGTGCCACATATAAGTAAGTAAAATATAGAAACTATACAAATTAGGGTGGATTGGAAGTGGGATAGAGAGTGGTTAGTTAAGACCATGTATGTGACTTAGAGAATAGAGAGATGGATTTAGGGACTCCGTTTTCTTTAAATGGAAGCACAGAGGGTATGATGTAATAGGGCATATTTCTCCTTTGTACCTAGGAATATTGAGGGAAAAAAGTAATCACCCATTTATTTTATGGTTCCTGTTTTGATATGACAACTTCTATATCAAGTTTACTGAATGAATGGAAAACAAGCAAGAGGAGAGTTATAAATATTGTATCATTAATTAGAAAACTGTTAAGAGTTTTGTGTACCAACACTAGGTATCAATAGATACAAAAACTTACTTTTAATCTCCTATTCCATTACCAAATTAAATACCATATGCACTAGCTCAAGAGGGGCAGTTGAGGACAGAAGAGGGTGTGATTTCCAAGGTTAAAAGCTCATGACTGGGGCCTCCTTGGCGCAACACATTAAGTGCAGCATTATGGAGTTGTGTGCTGCTGCAGCACAAGTTAGATGCCTGGATGGGGAGATTCCCACATGGCACAGCAGACCTCTCCTGCCTCTCCTACTGCTCCCCTCAGCAGTGTTCTGCTCTCCACTCTGTCTCTGGTGAACCCCCTCACTGCCCCACACCTCTGGCCTGCACCCCAGCTTGAATGCATAAATCAATAAATCTTAAAAAAAAAAAAAAAACTACTCATGACTGGTCTTTTAAATGTCTCTCTCATTGTGGCATGGACAGTGAACAATCGTGACCATGCTGGAATCTTCTGGGATTGGGAAGAGGGTGAACAACTGGGGGATTCAAGACAAACCACAAGATAATATTGCAAGCTTCAACTCACTCATCAGAAAGCCCTGTCATTTCTTGGTACATAAGCAAATGCCTTTCTCTCATCATAATCTGTCAGTTTTCTTAATTAGGCTCACTCTTACTGTTATACTTGCAAAAAATTGACAGTTTGATGCTCAGTGTGGGGTTTTGCCCCAGATAGGAAAGGCAGGGGACAACCAAGGCTGACTGGTACAGATTTGTTTAGAGACGCTCAGTTAGCAACTACTTTGCTAGCCAGCTAGCAAAACAAGCCTGGAAAGAAAGACCTTTCTTCTCTAGGCCTCAAATTCTAAGTCGGCAGCCACTTTTCCCCAGCTGCTCAGAGCCTAGAACTACAGAGAATCCTCCGCGGAAAAACACAATGCCAGGGGCAATGGCTCTTGTTGCTACACCTTTTGTGGGCAAATGGAGGTGGTGATGGTGGTGGTTCCCATGGATGCCTGAGGCGATTTCTGGCCGGCCAACTGAATGATGACTAGTGAAGAGACTGCTGGTGGGATTTGGAAGGGGCGTATTCTCTAGACCCTTGCTACTTGCTACTCAGAGTGGTTAAGGTGGTAACCACTTAAGTGGTAAGCGGGTTAGCACCCGCTGCATTGGGTGCCAGTTTGATGGGCAGAATCACCTGGGAGCTAGTTTGATTTGGGAGCTAGTCCCCAAGCGAGACCAATAAAATCGAATCTGCATTTTAATTCATCCGCACGCTGAAGTTTGAGAAACGCGGGATCTAGGTGGTAGCATTGAGGTTAGCGGACTGATCTGCCTCTCAGTCCCGCTCCCTCCCCCTTACGGCTCTCCTCTTGAGCCAAACCCAGTCCTGCATAGGTCCTGCACAAAATTTATCCAAACCTGGAGTTTGTGAGGAGGGGCATGCAGGAGCTGCCACGTAGGGGAGGGCCGAGGTAAGGTTTGATTGGATTGGAGAAAGATTATTTTCCCCCGCTCAGGGCTGCGCGGAGTGCAGACACTCCCCCGACCCTCCCCCCACACCTCTCCACCCCCACCCCCTGCAGCTGCTACCGCCTGCCTCCCGCCGGCTGCCACGAAAACCCGGAGCAGCTGCGTGCGTTCATGGAAAGTCCTCCTAGGGGCGAAGCCGGGCAGCTGGGCATGCTCAGTAGCTGGAGGAGGCTTGGGTGGAGAGTAGAAAGCTTTGGCTCTGCCTCCCACCCCCTCCCTCAGGCCCCCGCCCCCCTTGCCCCTACACAGCCCGTAGTAGTTGCCCGGCGTGCGCCTGGGGAGACGAGGAACATGGCGCTGCGAGCGATGTAGGAGGAGAAGGGGGTGAGGCACCGCCGCTTCGCTGACAGCCAGCCACCAGGTAGGCTGGCGCGCCTGGCGGGGCTGCCAGGGTGGATATACTCGTGGGGAGGGGCGCTTGCGGGGATGCGCACGGCCGGGACCCCGGGTATCTTGCTTTGCCGGGCGAGGATGTGGAGCGGACATCTGTGACAGCGCGCAATTGTGCATCTCCTAGGAGATGCCAGAGGCTGGGGACCCGCTGGCCTGAGGGGAGGGATGAGGGGACCGCCTCCCAACCCCTCCACATCCTCCAGCGTGGGTTCTCTACAGGTCAAATAAAGGATAGTTCTCTCTGCTGGGTGGGAGGGCGTGGGGGAGAACCCCTGAAATCAGCCTCGAGAGCAAGCTGGTCCCCGGACCACTAGCCAAGCCAGCACCAGTTCTTTGTGTATACAGCCGCGCACACCCGGAGGTGCCACGGCTCCTGCTTCTCCAGAGCGGTGTTGGACATCTTGCCAGGGCAGGATTCCTTGTGATTTTTGTTTCTTGGCAGGTGTGGACTGAAAGATGGTATTGCTGAGCCTTTATGGGGCTGTTTTTCTTTGTTACTTGCCTTGGTGTGTGTGCGTCGTGGGTTGTAATGGAGAGAGAACTTCTGCTCGTGGTCACGGGCACGGGTGCAGGCAGAGCGTGGAAGAGGATTTGCATTCCAAACTCTTGTCAAAATTGTGCGTGATCTCGGCCTCTTGGAAGGTAAACTTGAAAAGTCCAGATCTCATCAGTGCCCAGTTTGGAGGAGAAGAATGAGCGCCCTTCTGGAGGGGTGTGTGTGTGTGTGTGTGTGTGTGCGTGTGCGTGCGTGCGTGTGTGTGCGTGTGCGCGCGCGCGCGCTTGGAGCTTTCAACATAGGATGGCATAAAGCCAACGAAAAGTGTCATCGTTAATAGTTAACGCCAGCTTGAAAGGCTGAATACACTTTTGGGGAAATCAGGAAACCTGGCATTCTACCGGGTCCTAGGAAATAGCAAACATGTCATAGGTTACTTCCAACAACACTCAGCTCATCCTTTTCTCTTCTCTGGTGGCATGCAGACACTCTCACCTGAGTCCAGATGGATAAGTGCTCTTTAGAAGCCCTTTCTACACTAGAATTCGATGCAATTGACACCCATAATAACAGCTTTGCCTTGTATTTGTGTATCTGTTGTATTCAGCAGCACAACTCTGTCAGGGAGGGAATGTAAATTTAGAATATGTTTCTTATTTTTTGCTATGTAATTTAAAGGATGGACATCTGTGACTATGAAGTTTAGAGACACTTCCCTCAGTACTTACTATTTATTTTTATGGTCTTCTTAGGTGGCAAGAACGAGTCACTGTCTTCAAAGTGAATTAGGGAATGCTTGAGGAAAATGCATTTATATAAGTTAAAGTCATAAATATCCAACCTAATGATACTACCTTGACTTGGAATACACATGTGCAGAGCAGAAGCACTGCTAATGGAAGCAATAGAAGTTGATAGCAAGTTCATTGATAGCGTTGGTCCTAGAGTAAAGTTTGTGTTCCTCTGCTAATGGGTACAGATTGATTGTACTAGGTTCCCATGACCTGTTATTTGGCTAATAATTTTGATTTTTAATTGCAGGCATTGAAAATTGGCAATTTTGCCCTGCCCTTCACTCTGTCAGAGCTGCTAAAACACTGCAGGTGTGAGAGGCAAATGGTCTAGGGTGTGGTATTATCTTGGTGATGAAACACTGAGTTTGAACGGACTCTTCTATCTTTAGCTTTGTGATCTTGGATTAGCTGTTTAACTTTCTCAAACCTCAGTTTCCTCATTCATAGAACAAGTCTAGGAACAGTAAGACCTAACCATCATGGGTAGGTGTGTGAATCAGAAAATGGTGGAGACCATTTAAAGAAGGGACTCATATGTATGAACTCATCCAATATACTCTGTGGTATGTTAGGTTCAAAAGTGATCTTATTCAAGCTTCTCAATGGTATTAGTTTCACAGTACTGCCATTACAAATTACCTAAAGTTAAAGTGACTTAAAACAACAAACTTATTCTGTCACAATTCTAGAGGCTAGAAGTCTTTCAAGGTGCTGACAACTCCATGCTCCCTTCAAGTCTTTAGAGGTGGATCCTTACCTTCCTTTTCCAGCTTCTGGTAGTCCCAATGTTTCTTGATTGTGGTTGAATATTCCTCTCTCTGCTCTCACCTCCTTGCAGGCTATCTTTGTGTTCAGAGTTCTCTCTTCTTATAAGGACACCATTCCTATTGGCTATAAGGTCCACCCTAATTCAGTAGGACTGTATCTGCCAAGACTACTATAAATGAGATCACATTTCAGGTTCCAGGGCGGCATGGATATTAGGGGCAGAGGGCACTATTTAGCCCAGTACACCAACATGACATGGTGTGTATCTCACGACATAATATTATGCACATGAGCAGAAGATAAAGGTAGAGTAGTATGGGTTCCAGAAAGTCTTTAAAGGCTATTGAATCCAACTAACCTGTTTGGTTAGCTACCATGGTTCCGAACCATGGTAGGGAAGAGCAGCATGCAAAGGCACTTCATTTATACAAACATTGCTTATCTGGGACCTAGACAATCTAGGTACCTCAGTCTTGTCCAAGCAACCCAAACATACCTGTTGCACATGTTTTAATTTTGCCTTTCTTCCCTTTGTGCTGTCACACCGTAGCAACAGAAAACAGAAAACCAAATTAAGTAACAGAAATAACAGTAACAACAAAATGACCCCTTAATGTCTTCCCAGTCTTTCTGTCTTAGTAATGGCACATTGTTCATGGACTTGTTTTAAACAGAAACTTAATAATTCTCTTTGTCATCTTGGCCCTCCACATTCAAATCATTATGCAATCATGTAACTTATCTTCTGCATGTCTCTAGATCTATCTGGATAGATAGTTCCTACAACCCCATCCCACCCCACTCCCCTCCCCCTCCTCAACCCACATCAAACTTCAAGTAATCATCTCTCACCTGGACAACTAGTTTAACTTTCTAACAAGACCTCTGGTTCCTTGCTTGACCCCTCCAGTCCTTCATCCAGAATAGATGGAATCATGTATTCACACACCTGAGTAGATTCCAGCAACTCCCAGAGCCTTGGGATCTTGGGCATCTTTTCCTCTTGCTGTAATCACACTGACCTCCTGTTTTTTTGAACATCCCTCTAGAGTTGGCCTGGGCTCTACTCGTCCTTAACTTCCTTTCCCACCAACTCAAATCTCTCATCACCCTATTACTTACATAGCATTGACCTCAATTTGAAATTTCCTATTTATTTGGCTATAATAACTGTAATATAATATAATATACAATTGTATAGTATCTATAAGCTTTGGGGGACATTTATTTTGTGCTTTACCTGTAGAAGATGCTCAAACAAGTTTGGTGAACGAGTGAAGGATTGAATACTCTGTCCCTCAGTATTTTTCTATGCTAATTCAAAGATTTGGTTTTTAAGAAATTTTTTAAAATAATTTGTATAAAAAGAACAATTTAGAACTTTATTATAACTTCAAAAGAGGGATATTCTTGGCTTTAACAAATGCATCTTTTAAGGATTGGTTTTAAGCTAGTAAAAATTTGAGTCAATATTTTCTAGCAACTCAGGTTTTGTAAAAATACATCAGTCAATCAACATTTCACAAATATTTATTAGGCATTTATATTTGCCATGCTAGGCCCTAGGAAGAAAATGGTAACCCAGACTTTAAGCCTTCTAGAGATTGATAATAATAAACAATCATATGTAATAATTAGTAGAATTTATTGAGCTTATGTTATATGCCAGGTTCTTTTCAGTCTGTATCCATACTGTGTACTAAAGATAGCCCTCTTATCTTTCCCCATAATCCAGATCCCAGATCAGATGTATGACAAATATTTGATGAAATGATAATTAGTAGATACTGTTATCCTGATCTTTTAAACAGGGAACAGATGCTTATCTGGGGGGAAAGGGAATCTGCTCGTATGTAGAAAAGCATGCAGTTGCTTTCTGAATATATCTAGGTGGGCTCTGTTCTATTTTAGAAATCATCCTGACTATTGTCTCTTGGGTGAAAAGACACAAATTGCTCTTTATATGAGAACAAGTTCCTGGTGTGTTTCTTTGTCTTCCACGGTTGTCAAAATTCTTAATCACTTGCTGAATTGTTTTATTCTGTTTAATCCAAGTGAGAAATGACTTAATGTCTCTCATTCAGTCTTTTTTTGTAGTTTTGAATAGTAAGTTTGAGTTCCTGAGGGAAATAAATGTGGCTCAACACAGGAACCAGGTTACATTTTGTATTTCTTGGTTGACCTCAACATCTTGTCATCTTATTATTCTCATAAAAGGCTGTTTTTAACAATAAATAATGAAATATGTAATGCATATGCTTAAGTATAACTTTTTCACCTTAGTAACCAAATATTAGGCATTGTGTCTTGATTTTCTTTTAAAGTGATGGATACACAGTTGAGTCAACTAAAACCTAGAGGGACTAATAAGAGAGCTCAGAAAGCTGATTGATTATAAAATACATATTAAGAAACCAGTGACCATCCCAAATGCCAGTGTTTACCAATAAAAAGGCAATAGAAAATGATTCTATTCATGAATCCACAAAAAATAAATAAATTAGGAAAATGGTATATATGCATACATGTACATAAAATACTTGGGAGTAATAAGAACTATCTAAGGACTTATGTAGAAAACCATAAAATTTCACACGCATAAAACAAGTAATGAAAATATAACCTTTTGGGTAGAAGGATGGATATTATGAAATAATTATTTTCCCCCACATTAATATATAGTTTTATTGCATTGGGATTGGGAGAACTTGACAAAACTATTCTAATATCCATCTGGAAGAATAACTATGACAGTCAAGAAAATTTTCCAAAAGAATATATATGAAGTGGGTGTGGTTTGCCCTTTAGAAATAAAAATCTGAGAATTGAACTACAATCATTATAGCAGTGTAGTTAGTACTGATAGGCTGTCAGCTCAATGCAGTAGAATATTCTGGAGACACACTTAGCTAGTTTTGGGAAATAGAGATGTGGTAGAGAAGGCTTTTTGAAATAGGTATTTGACAAAAGTGTCAAGAAAATTGGCTAAGTATGCAGAAAATATTCAACGAAGAACTTCAGTTTATATGATTCAATAAATGCCAAATAAATTGGGAAGTTTATTTGTCAGGAGAGAAATGAAAACTGGAACACTTAATTTTAGGGGAAGGATATTGTAGTATAAAATTATTGGGAGAAAATTACAATGCAAAATATTGATTTGAGTATGTTTTAAACTTTTGTGTGCAAAAAAAGTATTTTAAAGCAGAAAATAATTATGGAGAAAAATAACTGATACCTAGCATGATAGAATAGTATAATAATTGCCCAAAACTCTTACATGTCACTAAGTAGACAATATCAGCCCCATAGAACTTTTCAAGTGTCTGAATAAATAATTCAAAAGGAAGAAATAGGCCAACACACATATTTAGTAGTCTTACTATTAATCACAAATTGCAAATTAAAACAAATATGAGATGTCATATTTCATGTTCTAAATAAACAAACGATATTGACAAAATAGCACTCAGTACTGGCAAGGATTCTGTGGGAAGGCATTCTCACACACTATGGAAGGAAAGGTTTTATGATGCAGTCTTCTTGGACAGCTTGAAAATATTTGTCAAAATCTTTTAAAAGTTCAAATAATCTGACACAACAACTGTTTATCAGCTTTTTAATTTTAGTCTTTGTGAAGGATACAGATGCAGGTAAAAATTTATATACTGGATTGCTTATAATACGCTATAATAATAAAAAATTGAAAGTAAATTACATAACTAAAAATTGAGAGCTAATTAAAGATATTTAAAAGTTCCAAAATGATTGACTATTACCTAAGAATTAAGGTTTTTTTTAAGTTATAAAAGAAATTGAATAATTCATAACTTTAAGTGGAAATAACCAAATACACTACCGCATTGCAATGCTAATGTGCTGTGACACGGAAATCATATAGGTGTGTAAAAAACTAGAACAAAGACCAAAATGTTAGGCAATCTAGGGTGATAGACATCTGGATATCTTTTCTTTTACACCTTTCTGAATTTTTCAAAACCTAGTCAGTGACAACATTGTTTTATGAACCAGGACCCTACCATCAGAACTATTTTACAAATAAAGGTGTAGATACACATTAAGGTCCTAATTATTCATTTATATAACAAACATTCATTGATTAGCTCATGTCAGGGACTCTGCCAAGTGTATTAGCAGTGACTCTTAGTTTTATGCAAAGGAAAGCAATTGTTTAACTTGAGCAGAAAGAATTTGCTAGAAGGTCATCAGGTAGCTAAAAGACAAGAATTTTGGTGGAGAAACCAATCACCAACAAAAACCAGACTGGACCTCAGACCAGGACCTAACCAGCTCCAGGGTGTACATCTCAGGTAGTAGAGAAACAAACTCCAACTGAGGCCAGCCTGCTCAGGGTAGGGCCACTGTCTGCTGGCTATTAGGCTTAGGGTGCACTCCCTACCCAGGCCGTTTGGCTTCAAGGAAGGGAGGACACCTTGATCACAGTCCAAAACCCAAATAAAAAGAATAAAAATATTCCAGGACTTGGGAACCAACAGGGTTGAATAACAACTATTCTGCCCTCCTATAGGGAACATCTGACAAGATGTAGAATCTCAACAGAATCATGGTACAAGATATGTGATGTACCCACAAAAGAGGTGCCATTTTCTCCTGAGTTGGCAGTGACATGCCCTAAAGATTGTGACTTTTCACTTGTGATCTTCATGTTTGGGCAGGATTTTTGGAGGAGAGTTCTCATTCTCAGATGAGATATGAGTCAATAAAAAGATTATTTTACAAAAAGCAGTTTAGCAGAAATAGGAAGCATAGTTTGCAAATAGATTGGGCACCAACATAAGTCTAGGCTTCTTTTGATCTGAATTTTCTTACTTTTAGCAAGTCCTATAGTCGTGTTTGAGTTCAGTCCACCATCAGGTTTAGACTCTTCGTTCAAATAACTTTTGGTGCATAAAAATAAACAATCATCCTTAGGTCAGTTTGTATTCTTTCTACAGTTCTCATCATAGGTAGGCAGTGTTTTTGGCTAGCCAGGTAATTTAATGCTCAGGTTCACAATGTGTTTATAACTGTTTATGAACTTTCCCCTGAGGAAAGAAGACTTGCAAATGGAAGAGAAAAGGGAAAATATTCTTCAATTGTCCTAAAAACAGCACAGAGAAAATGTTCAATGGCAAAGGGCTCCTTTGTTGGACAGGGTATGGTAAAGAATTCCTCTGTCCTCCAGGCTCTGCTCCTGCACTATGCAAAAAGTCCACGTGTCCCCTTGGCCCCCTTATGTGCCCTGCTGTGCATACCTAGGACCTTGGACTTCTCT
Source organism: Scalopus aquaticus (assembly GCA_004024925.1). Taxonomy (NCBI): domain Eukaryota; kingdom Metazoa; phylum Chordata; class Mammalia; order Eulipotyphla; family Talpidae; genus Scalopus; species Scalopus aquaticus. The sequence goes on from PVIJ01000274.1 coordinate 207,427, forward strand.
ATTCACAAGGCTCCTGGACACAAGTGGCCAAGCAAGACTGTTAATGGGAAGTGGTGGATGGAACTTGGACCTATAGTCCACATGTCTGTGCAGGTGCAGGGTGGGAAGAGGAGCGGGGGGTGGGGGGACAACGGCTGCTTCTCCTTATTTTGCCATGATCTGGAATTCAAGTATTCTCAATTTAAACCTAGCTTCAATGTTGTTATGAAGGTGTATTCTCATGCTAGGAGCGTAGGATTCATTTACTTTAACTAATTGTTAATGGATTTATTATATTTAAATATACAGATATATAATCATTTGCACTCCATCTGTGCTCTTACTCCCTCCAATGTTGGGATTGGCCCTGGTCAGATAACTATTTTAGAAAGGTAACACTCACCTGTTCCCATATCTGTCACCCATTCCTGCTCCCTCCCCCCATTAGCTACTACTGCTGTAACAACAGTGTAGATTATTTAAAAGGCAGATTGTACTCACTCCTATAATTATAGCTAACATTGAACTAGATGTGCTAAATCCTCACCCAACTCTTTTGTGTGTATACATTAGTTAATCTTCATAAAAGCACTATAAAATTGGTCATTTGTGGCAAAATAACATGCTCTTAGGAGTCACACTGCCTTCAGAGTCCATAAGCATTTCGTGTTTGGCAACCCAATGGATAAGAGAAGCTTTGCTTAGAGTCCATGAACCTCCAATAATTAAAAAAAAAATAATCACTGGATTAATCATTTGTGTTGACTGTCCAGTCCTTACATATCCTTTGATTCATCATTTCTGTTCATGCAAATTTCCTCATGAAAGAGGAAACTAAATGCATTGACTTCCTTGGCATCTTCAGTAGCATGAGTCATTGAATGATCAACACCAAAGCTCAGTATTGGGTTGCTTGTATAAGAATCCAATTTAACTTACATTTAAAACAGATATCAGTTGTGGGATTTTTTTTGTCAATTTCCAAGGCTATCGTCATTGTGTCATTGGTGATGAAGGTAGATTGACAATGAGTAGTGCTTCTTTTTCCTATAAAACACTGGTTCGTATCCCTGTACCTCCACTATAGCACTGTCCATCTGTATCAAGAAGATGTAATACCAAAGTATTGTTTCCATCACTCTTATAATAACAAGATAAGGGAGAAAAGTGAGAGGGAGGGTCGGGGAGAAGAGACACATCATTCCTTCATTCCCAAATATAAGATCTATAACAGAGTCAACAATTGCTCACTAAATTTCAAATTCAGGGCTCATACCCTATACTAGACACAAGCTATTTTCTAGAAGAAACTTGATCTTTTTGCTTCTAAGGATGGTCATTTGAGTCATGCAAATGACTGTTTCTGTTAGACTAAGTTTTAGCTACTTGTTTTTAACTTTCAACTGAGTTGTCCCCCATTGGTATAGTTTAGTTCTATTGCACCTTACTGACTCAGGAAAAGAACTTCTCAAAAGGAAAAGTCCAGAAAACTTATACTTTATTTATTTAGAAGAAAAATTCTTCTTCCAAAATCAGGACAGTTGTTACATAGTATGATTTAACATTTAAAATTTTAAACACTGAAAGAAAAAAAAATCTATTGCAGAAACTGTAGCTTTCTTCATTTGTGTAGTTTCTAGAACAACATTGCCTAGGTTTTAGAAACATGAAAACAAGTGGAATATTTTTCCAATATTTGACTAATAGCTACTCATGACTTGAGTTAGTTTTATCCTTTAAAAGCATTTTAAAGACAGTAACTACCTCCAGGTTGTGTCCTGTCTTACTCCTACTTCAGGGAAGCTTCACTCCTCCCCTCTCACAGCAAGTAGAACCTTCATCTCATCAACTGAAAACTTCCTTACATATGCCTCCCTCCCCTGTGCTCTCAACTGGATCTATTTCAGGCTCCTGTCTGCTCACTTTGTCTTCTTTCAACTCAAAATGAACATCCAGTTGTTACCTCTTCATTGAAAACTTCTTATCAGCCACCACTCCATCTTCTCCATCTCCCAAAATTCTCCATGTGCTTCTGGGTTATACCTCTCAGTGTTTTAGATGTTGTCTTACTTGCCTCTCCTCTTGCACCTGATGGAAAACTCTTCTAAAGTATGTGTCTTGTCTCTTTGTCTCTCCAGCACTTAGCTTTGTATGTACGCATGTCATACAAAATGACATTAATGTGTTATGAATGGATGTTACTTATGTTAGAAAATTAGTCCAAACACAAATGGGTAATGTCATGTTTAAAAAATCATGGAACCTGGCAGTGATGCAATCCATTTCTTTAAAAAAAAAAAAAAAAGTTACACTCTAATAATTTTTTGCTTTTGATAAATGAAAGATTAAATGAAAGATGTGTGAAAGAAAAGATTAATACTCTGTTACTGGTTAGACAAAAATTATATATTGGATATGGATATAAAGTAGACATTCTAAATGTCTATTTAGAAAGTAATGATGCAAACCATAATCTAAGAGCCATCTTTCTAATAATAAATAAGATGAGATTCTTGAAAAATATTTGGAATAATTACTTGATTACTAGACACAACTTACACCTACTGCTCTGTTTTCCACACCTGATAGGAATATGCTTGGTTGGTAATATGACCCTTGCTTGAACATCTATTGATTTTTATACTGAAAGTTGGTGTTTTATTCAGTTCTGCCCAAATCTTTGACACTGTTTGTTTCCATAGTAACAAATGCACTATAAAATGAGGGGGAAAAGAAAACGGGAATGTTTGAGAGTGAAATGTATCAAAGTAAGTGGTCCAAGCAAGGGGTTCCCTACTGTGGGACCCAGGGTCTCTTTAGTCTTCTGGTTACATAGATGGTAGCAGGCATCTAGGGGCATCCGTGGAAGGAATTTTAAAGACATAAGGGCACTCTCTCTGACAGCACTTACTGTGTTGACTTTAGCCTGGACTCCTGCAGGGCATACCTGCCTTGGCATATTATCAGCCTATAATGTTGAAAGAACCACCTAGAGCCCACTAACTACTAGAAAACAGGGAACAACTACTGCAGATGTTATCTATCTGTGAAATATAGTTGAGCTGTCCTTTAAAACTGGAAGGTCTAAGAGAACACTGTAAATTCTATTAGACACTAAATATTTGACAATGATTGTGAACAGAGCTTTCAAACTTGTTTCCTGGATGTGTTCAATTTGGTACATATAGTATGAAATTTCCCCTAAGAATACAGATTTTTGCATTTAAAAATTATTATATATGCACAAATACAAAATTTCACAAGACTGACTGTATTTTCTCATGGCAAGCATCCACAGTGTCTTAGGAACTGCCTCTACCAGTCTTCATTTTGCCACAGGCTCTACCACTCCCTTCTATCACTCCCTACTACCACGTTAAGCCATTTTACTTGTTTATATTACCCTCTTGGTCCTTGAAGCCTTTTGAATTTTTCATCTTTGGGTTAGAGGACAGGATTGCTCTGGTTTTAGATAATTTTATACTTAATGTTACCCATTTTTAATATCATCAGAAAATATGGGGCAATTTATTAATTATAAAGCAAATGACATTTTAGAAAGATGCATTTTTAAAAAAATTCTATCCTAGGGAAAAAAATCTAAAGTTAAGCCTATGTTGCTATGAAGTTTATTTAAAAAGATATAGTTTGGTAATATTTACATAATTAGATAGGCTTCAGAACTAACTTTTTCATTATTTCTTCAGCATTGGATGATTACAAAAGTTTCCTCTTGTGTTTCATTTGAACTAAATGAAAATAGAAAAGAAAATCATATGGTCTCAAGTTTGCTGGAAGTGAGGGCTATCAAAACTCAAAAGGATGCTATCACATTTCATATGATATTATCATCTGGAAAATATAAAACATTCAGCATGCAAATATGTCCACAGACGTGAAGTAGAACTTTACAAATGATATGCATTGTATAGAATTGCTGGAAAAATCTCAAAATCAATATTGGAATCACCCAGGGCGACTGAGAAATAATGACATTGCTGTACCTTACTAAAAAGTAATGAAAAATAAATGAGATAGAAAATTCCAGAGTTTTCCCTAGAGTTTTTATTTGCTTGAGCTAGAAGAGTAAAAGAAGGCTTTAGCAAGTGGTTTCCCTTTTCTTTTTAGACTTCAATTTTATTTTAAATACAGAACTCACCCATTGAAGGTGTTTTTTCTCTTCTTCATAAACCAACGTATACAATGTCATTGTCACTGTAAAACAGGGAAAACCTTTGGTCCTAAGTTAATCATTTGACTGATAGTATTAAAATAAAGATAATTGGATCTGTCAATTAGGGTGGTGTCTGCTCACCCCTGCTTTGTTCTTAATAGGCTAAAAGAAGAATAAGAAACAACTAGTTGTTCATTCATCCAGTAGACATTCATTAACACTAGTATACTTACATGGGGTGACACTTAAACACAAGTGGTACAGGAAAATCTTTTCTATGTACGGAGAGACAGTAAATAATAAGTGTATATATGAATGTATATATGTATGTATAGAATATCAAGGTGATCTGTATTTTGGAAAAAAGAGTGGGATAAGGATCGGAAGTGCTGGCTTGGTGGCAGCAAAGCGCACCATTTTAAATAGGGCCTCCTATGGAGTCTAGGCCTCCATAAAAAGGTGACATTGAAGAATTACCCAGGTAGGTAAATACAGAAAAACATCATGGGCAGATAAGGTAGTGCAAAGACTCCAAGACAGAATGCCTGACTCTTGAGGAAGTGCAAGGAGACCAGTATGGCTGGAACAAATGAAGGAGGTGGTGAGGAGAAGGAAATGAGGTGAGGGAGGTAAGGCGTCAGAGCCCTTAGGATCTTTGAGGCAGAGTGAAATTCCTTTTCTTTGGGCAACCTTTGGGGAGTAGAGTGCAGAACTTGACATATTTTGTAGGTGTCACTTCGGTTTCTCTCTTGGAAGGCAGGGGGAATATGAAAGGAGGAAGAATTTATCAGGGGGTTAGTGCAATAATTTAGGTAAAAGATGCTCTTAATTTGACTTTGTAGCAGTGAAAGTGGTGAGGCTACCCAGTTTTCAATTAGCGTCTCCTCAGGACTGGATATGGGTTATGGAGAGAGAGGACTCAGGATGGATGCTAAGGTTTTTGATGCAAGCAACTAGAAGAGTGGAATTGCCTTCAGCTAAGAAAAGGAAGACTGGGGAAGAAATAAGTTTCTGGAGAAAATATCAGGAATTTAGTTTTAGACATTAGACATCTCAGTGGATGTCTACTTCTAGTAGAAATGTTGAGTAGCTTGTAGGACAAGTGAGTCTGGAGTTCAGGAGGAAATTCTGGGATGGAGGCATAAATGTAGAACTCAGCATGTAGATGTATTTAGAGCTAGCAGACTTGATGATGTCACCAAAGTATCGTGTTGAGATATAGGAGGAATCCAAGGACTGAATGCAGAGAAGCTCTAAAATTAAATTTGGAAACAAGAAGTGGATCCAACAGAACCAGCAGAGCCAGCTGCTCTAAGATGAACCTAATCACACGTATGGTGGTTGACTGGCTAGACTTTGGGGTGATGGGACTGAAGGGGTAATATATCTCTCATCCTCAGAAGGTTCCTCTGGACCTGTTGGTAGGAAGCACACAGGCCTCTTGACGCCCAGGCTGGGCACTGGTACAGTCAATTCAAACACATTCTCTTGGCTAAAGAGATCTAATGATGGAGAAATAGACCCTCCTTCTAAGGAACTGTTGCTACAAAGGGTGCTATTGCAAAGGGTGTGACTAAAGTGAGAGCTGGAAATCCACACCATTTTTCTAGGATGCTCCATTGTGCATATGATTTGCCCCTTGCAACACCCTTCAAGTTTTTTTCATTTGGAAATAGGATTTTAGTCTTGGGTCAAATCTCAACCTCATTTTTATGCTGCTGCAGTCCTAGCAATTGTCTTCAGATTTTTTTTCAGTGTGAAAATATCTCTTACAGGTAAATGTTGCCAGAATTTGAACCTTAAATTTGCCTCCTGGAGATACAATATTCTAAGTTAAAATCATGACACGTAATAGGTGCTCAATAAGTTATTTATTATAAAAAGAAAGGATAAATCGCGGAGTTATAACAGTGGTAGTAACAATAAGATTCTTTGAATACTTACTTCCCAGATACTGTGTTATATGCTTCATATACCCTCATCTAATCCTTCCAGTGATGCTATCATTATTTGCATTTTATGACTAGTAAATGGAAATTTGAACGCTCTTTCCTTGAAGATGAAGATAAGAAATGTTCAAGTTCTGAAGTCTAATTCCATCGAATTTTTCTATTTTAGTTTGGAGGATCAGATTTTTCTCAGTGTGAAAATATCTTTTATAGGTAAATGCTGACAGACTTTGAAACTTAAATCATCCTTCTGGAGATTTAATATTCCTTTGAGTCAAGGATTTGGTAACAAATAATTTATTTGAAAAATTAAGGGAACATGATTAGGAGAGATTTAGCGTACAACCAAAGGGTACCCCAGGACCCCCAAACTTGCAAGCTCTGAAGGAATCTGACGATCCATGCATACAAAGGCAAAGACAGACTCTCTTAGTGTTAAAGAACTTTAGTACAATTGGTGTGTTTAGGGAGGGATGGAAGAGAGAATATTTCTCTTAGTAAAACATCCCAAATTACCCATCTCTCCTGAACACATGCCCAGCCAAGCAGGCTCAGCCTGAAGTGGGGCATCTGAGGCTCAAAAGCTTAAAACAAGTCTAAAGCACCTTCTGGTAGGGAACTGCAGGAAAAGGGGTCAGAAAAGTGCCAGAACGCTGCATCTGACATGATCAGAAAGGCCCACATCAAGATAATAGCTGTCATTGTCAGCCTCCCCACGTGTCTCTCACCCATAACTGAGACGCAAATGTCTCTCATCTACATGTCTCTCCCTCTTGTATCTTATTTCCAGAAATACCAGGATGCAAGTTGAGCCTCAGGAACAATAGTCCCCTCTCCTTTTTTCCCCCAGATCCCACCTGCCTTCCAAATTATATATTTAGCTTCACCTGGCTGCTCCACTTATGCCCTCCTTCCCTGTAGCTAGTCCAAAGTGGCTGCATGTAAATGGGGGCTGGAATATGGTACCTCCCCCTTTTATGGTGCTGCCTCTATAACAATAGGAAGGATGAGTAAGGAGAGACTGTTAACTTAGTGTTTAATACCTTGGACCCTGGGAAATAATGTAAATCTCCTCACCCTGGGAAATAGTGTAAAACTCCTGCCTCAGAATGATTCTGTCGAGGAGAGGGGCCTGAGTTCTATACACCAACTCCCATCAGTGATTTGATGAAGGCTGTTCCCATGGGGTGTTAATTCCTCTCTATTTCCAACCTCCCATAATCTGGAAATGTCCACAGGAACACAGACACTGGCAGTTGGAAGTCAGTAAGCTTGCAGGAGAACAGTAACAGGGCTTGCTATATCTGTCAGTTGTTCCCTTAATGTGTACCTGCAAAACTTAAATGATCCCTTTAGAAGTCATAGTAAAAAACCCTTTTAAATTTATTTTATAATTTAAAATTTGGGGTTACGTTTTTACAACTCTGTAATGTGTCTGACTGTTGTGGGGGAAAGGGTGTCCTGAACAAACCCCACAGTTAGGTTTTATGGACCCCACCCCCACTCCAGACCAGAGATCCAAGACACCAAGGACTTTAAATCCCATAATTTCATCATCACCAAAGGGAGGATTGCTGGGAACTGAGGGTGGAGTTAAGTGCCAGGCTTGGTATATAACCAGACATGTGGGCCTTGGGGGTCCTTGGTTTTTCGCCAGCTTTCAGCATGCTATTGGGTCCCAGCTCAGGGGAGCTGGTAGGACGCATTCACCAATTTCTTTCTCTCTGAGTCATTCCTTTCTTCATTCCCCCCTTTTCATAAATAAACCCTTTACTACTCTTTTTGTGGGTGCCTGCAGTTAGTTTCATTATAAGTCCCTTTTAATAGCGTGGGTGAGGACCCACACTCAGGCCAACCCATTTCACATTGGGATTGTCCTGTAATATGACTACTGATCAGAAGAAACCCCTATCTTTTATTAGCCAATTGTGAGTGTATTGATTGGGGTGTAGACAAAGACACCACATGTAAAATGGTAAAAGGGCATTGAGCCAGGTTAACGTTAAGGTGCACTCAAAGTCACTTCCAAATTAATGAGATACTATAACCATAGGTGCTGAATCGGAGTCTTAGATAATTAAGCATGCAGCTGTTAAATGCATCTAATGTTGAAAAATGGGGCAGAAATAAGGCTACAATTGACCTTGTGATAAAACAAAGGCTATTATATTCCCCAGGAATAAATCATCTACCCATGAAATGCAATTGCCTTCTTTAGGGCACTGGTGTACCAGTTGGTAAGCTGTCTCCTCCAAGGCATTAGTAGAACTCTGTATCCCAAATAATGTGGTTCATCCCATGATCATTTTTAGAAATAGGTACCAAGAAAGTAGTGAAAGTTAGAAAAAAAAAGTTATCTATTGGGATGGATAATAAAAATGATTGCATCTATGCCTTACTAGAAACCCCAAACTAAAAGTCCTATCTGTGTAGAAAAAGAAGACTGTAATAGATATATTGATGACAGAGAGACAAAACTCCATCGTATCTACATGTAGGTTTACAGTAAGTTTTGTGAATTTTTTCCTGGGTATGAAAATGTACTTGGTCTGCAAGAAGTGAGGAATGGATATTGGGCAAGCAGTTAGCAGCCTGTAGTAGGGTAACCTCAATAGTCCCTTGATGTGGATGAATCATTTGAGGTAGCTGAGGATAATAGGGAAAGTGTATTAAAATAAATCATCTTTTTTTTATCACGTACCATATTTTATTTTATTCCTTATATTTTCTTAAATTTTTTTACATTTTATTTTTTAAATTTATTTAATTATTTTTATTAATATTTTTTACATTATTGTGTATCCCCGTAAGTTTCCCACCACCGATTCACCTGTGAACCATCACCATAGTCCCTTGTGCTATTTTCTCCCCCTTTTTGAGCCATTATCCTCCCCCTCCCTTGCTGGATGTCTCTCTTATTTGGTTCACCTATATTCCTGTTGTAAGTGAAACCATTTGATATTTTTTTCTTTCTTTCTGACTTATTTCACTGAGCATTATCCCTTCTAGCAGCATTCAAAAGATAAACATATGCAATTAGCAGTAAAATTAATCATCTTCTTAAAAGAGTTGTGGAACAAGGAGACCCAAAGTTGGTGAGGTCCTATCAGTGACTGTCAGAAGGATATTCCAGCTATAAGGTCCCAAATCATAGTGCTCTTAAAACAATAACTGTTAAATCTTGAATTTGAGATGTATTGTGAAGAAACACATCATCCCTGGTATTGCAAGGAGACTCTTGTTTGTTCTCTGTTCACACCAGATACACCTTAGATGCTGGAGTTTCCCACCTGGGATACAGAAATGTAAAGAGAATCCTTGCATAATTTCTGACGTTCCTAAAGAAATAAAAGGAGTTTTGGTGAGCACTATCAGAGCTAGAGGAAGAGTGGTTCTAGGTGGCTTTGAATTGTCAATCTTGAGTCCTTTATCATCTTTTGTTGTTCTAATTACAAACTCAAGTGTTAGATTTTTGCCCTTACCTACTCAGATACCTCGGCTCACCATTGCATTCCTTTATATTCTAGACTTTTGTGTTGTAAACCACCTAGGAACACTGTTCACATGTGGTCCACCTGAGTGGTGTCTCCCAAAGTGGAGTAGTCTGTTGATTTGGTCCAAACTTGGTGAAATTAATCACCATGCCTTGTTCAGGTAGCCCTGCTTTTGGAAAACTGGCACCAGCCCACTTTGCTTTTATGCACGATCACATTAGTTCCTATTTTCTGAAGAGGATTGACCCTTTAGTCAGAAAAGGAAAAAAGTAAAAACTGTTTTGCAGTGAACTCTGAGGCACATACACCCCAAGCAGTGAGAGTGGCACCACCAATCTCCTTTCTTCCAACTAACTTATAGGGAATATGTGTTTATCATATCAGTCCCTCTTTCATTATGCGTTAGTGTCATTTTAGGCTTATGTGTTATTGGTATTATTTAGTAGGTTACTTATGGGGCCTAGGAATGCTCAAATTTTTTTCCATATAAATCAATGGTTACTTCTTCACTTTCTGCCATTTTAGCTTAAAAAAGTTTTCATAATTTCATAATTGTATGTGTTTTCTGTTTCCCTTCTTCCCTCTGGGCTGTGAGAAGAGAAGCTAGGCTTTATATATTTGTAATAAAGCATCTCCCATGGCACCCTCCACACAGAGTTGCTCAATAAATCTTTATGAAATACATGAATGAGTAATAATGATTTGACTTGTTGAGACTTAACTGTATAAGTCTCTCTGTAAAAATTTTACCTTATTATGGTCCTTAATCCAAATAGCAGCCTCATGGTGTACACATTGCTTTCATTTCTGTAAGAATGCTAAAATGGATTAGAAGGTGAACAGGTTGAGACACTAAGTGGAGAAAATTCTTTCCAGAATTTTGATGTGATGAATTGAAGAGTTAAGAGAAAGTCTATGATAGGAAGTTGGATTGAAGCACTGATTTTATATAAAGGTGGATGGACTTGAGCATGTTTAAATATTGATAGTAAGGATTCAGTTGTGAGTAGAAGGAAGATGCATTTTGCAAGAACAGAAAATTGTTATTGAGAGTTGAACCCAGAGGACACAGGAGGAAGAATAGGAGGACTGTTCTCTTGGAACAAAAGTAAAGGCAAAGGTGGGATAGATTCAGGAGAACTTAGTAGTGGGAAGTTAGTATTTCTGTCTGAAACTTTCTCTTTTTATCTTTAAAGGAAACAAAGTTAATTTATTAAACTGAAGGAGGAAGGTTGCATTGATCGTGGCAATGGTAATGGCAGTTTTGAGGAGAGTGGAGGAGGTATGAAATGGTTTCCGCAGAAATTCAGAGACTGGGTTGATCAGAGACCTGAGCATTTCCATGTGCTTCCATCAACTTGTATTAATGAAATCATGGTTTTGAATTAGCGCTCTAAGTAAACATTTTCTTTGTGTCTACTAGAAAAAAAGTTTGACCCAATTTAATTGGAATCTGAAATAAAAGGAGACCTTCTACACATAGGGGAAATTTGAACTTTATAAGCTTTTCTTCTCCTAATTTCTATCTCTTGATTCATTTTTGTAAAAGTATTATGATGAGGAGCTACTGAGTGTATTCTCTGTAGGCTATAGGTCTTTTTGCAGTCAGATGCTTTGGGAAGTAGAGAATGAGTGTCTTCAACTAGATTACTTAAAAGCGACTTTATTTTACTTAAAAGAGATTTAACGCACAGACGCAACTCACAGTGTACCAAGCAAAATAAGAACCTGTTGACCTGTAAAACTGAAAAGTCCAGGAATACAGCTGGATCAGGAGCTCACAAGTATTATCATGGTGCCATTTCCTCTCCATGTCAGCTCCTCATATTTCTGTGTGGGCTTCATTTTCTGGCATACTCTCCCACTTTCCTAGCAAGATACCCCCCTTTTGCAATAGGTATAGATTTATAATTTCAAATTCAGAAGAAAATATTCTCTAGCCAAGAATTTTAACAGAAGTCCCAGGATTGAATTTCAGTGGTTCAGCTGTTAATTTTGTGAGTTACATGCTGGTTCCCACTTCTACTCTAAGTACTGTATTGCTCTCTGGCCCGCCAGGATCCACATACTCTTTTGGAGTCAGAGCCTAGAGTAGAGTTACTTTCTCCCAAATCACTTGGGCAGGGGTGAGGGAGTGGTGGGAGGGGAGAGTGGGGAAGAGAGGATCCACAAGGATTACTAGGATACCTGATCAGGAGCAGTGGATGTAGTCATTAAATTAAAACAAACAAACAAACAAACAAAAAACCAACAACAAAACTTAGAATAGGTGAAAGTAAACTTGACCAATGTAAGTCATCTTTTCTACAAAGTTTTCTGGTTCAGTGAAATTTCTCTTGCACACAGTCTTGGCAGCCCTAACTTGTTGGACTGATGGTATTTGAAGTTGTCTGTTTTTCCTGGAAATGAATTAGTAGCTTCCAACTTCCAAAGACACTATACATAGATTCTCTTTTCCTCATCTTCTTGTGATCTTTGCTTTTCATCTTTGTGTCCTAATTTTGCCATTGTACTGCTGTTTCTATTTTGGAACCTTGGTAAGAAATAGATTTGTATGGATATACTGATTTAGTATGAAATTAAAATGAAAAATCATTTGCATATTCAAAACCTAACTTAATGGGAGGAAAATCAGTGATAATTACAACTTAAATGTTTCACAAGGAAATGAACTTATGTGGGTTAGTGGACACGTATTATATACCAATAGCCCATGAAATGTAGGCACCCAAGACCTCATCTTCTGATATTTTCTTTAGCTTTCTCATACAGAATACATTTCTCTCTGTGATTTCAGTAATTTGGTATTGTGTTGTCCTGTATAGTCTCATATATTGTGAGATCAGTTCAACCTTTGGACAAGTCAAATTGGAGTGTAAGTTTGGTAACTTCTCTGTGCTCTTTTGGATGCTGTTAATTAGTTAAAATAGTGCAGTTCTATCTGCCATCTTATGTTCTGTTTTAACAGTGATACAGTTAGCATTTTGTTTTCGATATTTATGCATATTTTGAGTGTGGAAAATTTAGAATCTTATGTAAGGATGGCCTTCAGTCCCTCTGAAACTGTTTCCAATGTTTTTCATGGGATAGTATCACATATATATGTTCTAGTTTCATGTTTTGATAAACTTTATGATCATTTCCTCTGTCCATTCAGAGGTTAAATATTAGTCATCATGGGAACATTAGGGTCTTTGTCCATCTCTCAGGTTATATTTCCTTACCTGCTATAGCTTGGTGGGTTGGTTCTGAGAGATTCTCAGCTCCCTATAAGACCAGTGAGCTGTTGTTTCCTTGATGATGGATTGACAGTCCTAGATCCTATCTTTTCTTTCCTTTTACTTTTTGGGGACTCATAGGTTAACTTCTTGAAAAATCTGTCTATACCTCCACTTGCTCTTCCAGAAAAGAGATTTAAGTCCACTTTTCTCGAAGAAAAAAATTTCCTAGGACATTTCCCACCAGCCCAAAAAGCAGAAAGAAATGTTTCTAAAGAGAGTATTCATTCTGAATTTGTGTTTCTTTTTTGTTGTTGTTGTTTGTTTCAAAAGAAACTTCTTTAATTTTCACAACAGAAGCAGTTGAATATTTGTTTTGTAAATAGCAGCTGAATTTTATGTGACAGAGATAGCTGATGACCTCAGGTGTTCTGTGAAAATTCCCTACCTGCATCTGGTCTTGTCTCACCCTCACCTGACTCAACCTTAATTAATTCAGAGTTGACATTTTTGGAATTTCATATAAACCTTAAGGGCAAACTTGTGTTTAATTCTGTATTAACCTTGACAGTTAACTAAGTAGAACCTCATTTATTACAAAAGCAATTTGCATAGTAGTAAGAACTTGGGTTCTGAACTTGGCAGATCGGGTTTCTAGCTGCTGTGCAGATCATTGCTAACTGTGCAGAATGATCAATTTTATTAGCTACTATGAGCATTGATTTCCTAAGCATTAAAAAAAGTAGTATCAGGTACCTCATTAGGATTATTATGAGTTACCAGCATCTCTGACCCAAAATGTCACTGTAGTTTACATTTTACCTTTTTTTCCTGCTATCTGAAATTTTCTTGCGAATCTATTTTTGATCATATTTCTCCTTCACCATTAAAATATCTGTTGCACAAGAGCTAAGAATCTTTTCTGTTTTGTTCACCCCTCCATCTCCAGGGCCAGGCTTATATTAGGGAATCAATAAGAATGTGTTGAATGGAGGAACCAACAGATAAATCGTGCTTAACATAGAACTAAGTACTCATTAAATACACATTATATCATCTGCTGATACCTGAGACTTTTGTGTGTAGACTTTCATTTGGATAAAATATTTTGTACACTATTTAGGATCACTGACACTCAGAGGTTGACGTAGTGGTTTTGAGATCCCACTACTATCACAAACTGGCTTAAATGCCCTTCTTTGTATATTCCTAAATTCTTACTACACCATGATTTTGTTTCAGTAAAAGAAAAACCAGTCAAGACAGGACAGTTGTTCAGTCATAAGTAGTTAGTAGAAACAAGATGAGACTTCGGGTATCCTGTCTTATCTTGCCCGCCCCCACCCGTATTGGATGTTTGTGTAGTGGTAGTTACAAAAAAATAATAAAACTGAAAATAGTGATGGTAATGACAACTGATTTATATTTCACCCTGAGTGAGGCAGATAGGCTGACAGTAACCCCAAGAAGTTAGTACTATTATAATCCCCACATACTGGGTGATGAAGCTGAACTTTAGAGAAGATTTTGCCTAAGGTCCCACTGCCATTTCTGACCCTAGTCATCTCTCTCTAGAACCACAATGTAGTGGTAACCCCAGATGACCAATGTCCTGTAATTCAGAGCTGTGTTAAACCGAACTGGCATTCACCCTCCGGTCACTCAGAACCCAGTAGTGAAAGCTCCCTGAAGGGTGCAAGTGCTTTCTGCTTTGGTGAGGGCAGTCTTCATGGCCCATTATGAGAAAATGTGGCAGGAAGGGAGACCCAGACAAGTGGCTGGTTGGTTTGAGAGTCAGGCAGTATGTGAAGCTTGTTGAATCTTACTTTCCCCTGAGTAGGTTGGTAGGATTAAATTTAATTATTTTAGTAGGCAGAAAAAAGGAAAATTTCAAATAGCAAAAACAAAAAGATATTTCTACAAAAGTAGACCTTTAATTATTATAAGGACTTATTGTTGAATCACTGGAGGCACAGTCAGAAGAACAGAAAATTCAGAACACAAAGTATTATAATATAGTCAGCATTGTTACAAAATTACACCTGAATAGTAGTTTGAACAGTATCTTCTGTGCCATACAGGAGTTGGGAACAGTCTGGCTTTCCATGTAGAGAAGTAGGTAGGGGCTGAACTTGTGTGTGTGAATTTGGGGTACTGCTCCAGGAGGGAGGGTTGACCCAGCAACTTTAGCTGGACCCTTATAGTGCTGTTCTTCCTGAGAAACTCCAGCACACAAGTGAATTCCAGTCTCACTGTTTCTGAAGAATGGTGACAGGTATTCATGCTGATATTTTTAATGCAAATATTATAGCAGATCGATATGGTGAATAGTATAGGTAGCAAAAGTGTCTCAACTTCCAGGTGGCTCATCACTGCTCCTAGTTGTGGCAATTCTGAGTCCAAAAGTGATTCAGAGCAGTAGCATTCTAAATGGGAAGACATTTTAGTATAAACTTATAAATTTACTTCTTAAATATACCTAAAGAGTTACAAATGATAACAGACTATGACTCAGTAAGTCCAAAAGAACCCTTTTATAAAGTGAACTAAAAAGTCTAACTGATAAAATAATAGTGTTATGATAATTTAATTGGTGACTGTTTCTTTCACCATTACTATGAAGTAATGGTGCATCTTGCCATTCCTGGTATCTTACATTCATTGCAATTTTATCAAATAACCACAGTTTTTGGTGGCATGCTCAGCACTGTGTTAAGTCCTATATTTCACTTATTTTGTTATTCCCATGTCACTGATGATGAAACTATAGCTTAAAAGGTAAGAAAACTCACCAAAATGCACGTCATTTCCTAACACTTTCCATGTAGAACCTTTCAGTGACTTCACCTTGGATCTGAACAAAATCTAAACTACATTCCTATGGTGCCCTTTTATGACATGGCTCCTGTCTGTTCAGCCATCTCATCTCATAACATCCTCTGCTGTTTCTCCTGCTTACATTCCCTTTAATTCTACTTGTTCTCTCTGCCTGAAATATGCCTGCCCCCAAAAGTTGACACAACTGGCTTATTCTTGTTATTCGGGTCTCAGCTTAAATGTTAGCTGCTCAGAGAGGTGTTTCTGAACTCCAACCTAAAATAGGCAGTCAATTCCTATCACAGCATGTGGCTTCATTTTAATTGTATTTAGCATATTTTATTGAGGCTTAATACATATGCAAAGAGTACACAAACCTTAATATAACTTGATGAATTTTTACAAAGTGCACACACCTGTGTACTAGCCCCAAGCTGAACACAGAATCTCACCAGCACCCAGAAGCCCTCATTGTGTTCTACTCTCGGCAGTGCACCCCAAGGGTAACTGCCACCCTCACCTCTAGAAACAGACTAAAATTGGAATCATAGAGAAAGTCCTTATTTATATCTGGCTTCCTTTGTTCATTTTTTTCTTTGTGAGATGCTCTCCCATGTCAAGTAGTTCACACATTCT
This sequence comes from Scalopus aquaticus, assembly GCA_004024925.1. NCBI lineage: Eukaryota > Metazoa > Chordata > Mammalia > Eulipotyphla > Talpidae > Scalopus > Scalopus aquaticus. The sequence goes on from PVIJ01000274.1 coordinate 223,694, forward strand.
CATTGCTAAGAGTTCCCATTGTGTGACTACACTATCATTTGTTTAATCTTTTACTGTTGGACATTCTACTGGTTTTCAAGTTGGGGTTAATAAAAATAGTTCTGCTATGGTCATTCTTGAGTGTATTTTTGGTGAGTACCTTGGGAATTGGTTTTAGTTCTATTAGGACCATATGGTATGCTCTTGTTTTTTAAAATTTTTCTGTCTTTCACTATTGCCCTCACCTCAAAATAGAAGTCTTTTGTAGGCAAAGAGCTAGTTTATATTTTCCTGTTTATATTTATTTTTCATCTTTACTGAGATATAACTGCCATACAATAATATGTATATGCTTAAAATATACAATTTGTTGAGTTTTGATATATGAATATACCCATAAAACTTACCACAATCAGTGTGGTGAGTGTCTGTCACCCCCAAAACTTGCTCTTACTCCTTAAAATCATTCTCTCCCTCTTCTCTCTCTCTCCTTTCATAGGCAACTGTGGATTTGCTTTCTGTCACTCAATTTTGTTTACATTTCTAGAATTTTATATAAATGGGATCATAAATGATGTGCTTTTTCCTTTTACTCAGCATTGTTAATCTTAAGATTCATCCATGTTGTTAGATGTGTCAATAATTTACTTCTTTATGGGTGGAGCAGTGTTCTCGTATATGACTATTCTACAGTTTGTTCACCTGGCAACGGACATTTGATTTTATTCCAGTTTTGTCTATGGTAGTGTCCTAAGAGCACTCACGTATAAGCTTTCCTGCACGTGCTTTTACTTGGCAAGGACTTATATCTGGGAGTGGAATGACTAGGTCATATGGTAGGTGTATATTTAATTTCATAAGAAATTGAACCCGTTTTCTTTATGAGAGGTCTAGTTATTCCACATCCTTCCCAATATTTTAGCTAAAAGGAAAAAAAAAAGATGAAATAAGCTAGTGGGAGTGGCAGTATCAAATTGTGGTTTTAATTTACATTTTCCTAATGACTAATGATATTAAGCATCTTTTTATGTAGTATTTGCCCTTTGTGTAGGTAGGTAGGTAGGTAGATAAAGATATAGATTATTTTTTTTTTAGTGAAGTATCTGTTCAGAATTTTTGTTCATTACAATATTTTTTGTTATCAAGATTGAGGTTCTAAAAAATATATTCTAACTATGAGGCCTTGGTTAGATACATATTTTATAAATATTTTCTGTGCCAGACTATGTCTTGACATTTCATTCTTACAACAGTGTCTTTTGTTTTAATTCTGTCTTACCAAGGGCTCAAGTAGTGCCTGGCACATGTTGATATTCAAAAATTGTCCTTCACTAAATCTGATTTTCAAGAAACAGTCTGCTTGAAAGTATCTTAGATTACAAACAAGGTTTAACCAACCCTGGAGCTCCTATTCTTTATATATATCATGCATATAATACAATGAAGCATAGTCTATAATGTCATGTATTTATTTGAATAAATCATGATGTAATAAGAGCAATGATAATGGACTGAATTTTAAAAACCTTTCCCACATTCACATGTTGAATCCCTGATCTCCAGTGTGATGGTATTTAGAGAATGAGCTTTGAGAGGTAATTAAGCCAGAAAGGTGGAATCCTCATGATGAGATAAGTGCTCTTGTAAGAAGAGATACAAGAGATCTCCCTCCTTCATGTGAGAGTAAAACAACAGTAGCTGTCTGTGAACCAGGAGGAGAGCCTTCATCAGGAACTAAATCTGCTTAGAATCTTGATCTTGGTCTTTCCAGGGCACCAGAATTGTGAGAAATAAATGTTGTTTAAGCGAAGAAAAAGAAAAAGCAGTGATAATCGTTAACGTGGTTCTATGTGCCTTCTTATTCAATCAAAGCAAAAGGTGAGATAGGTGCTGTAAGTTACCCCTTCATGAAAATCTTACCATTATGATTTATGAAATCATCTCCCTGCTGGAGATGAAGTCATTTGATCCACAGTCATCACTAGGGAAACTGGTGAAGCCAGTGTTTGAACTAGGCATTCTGACTCCGTGGTTCGTGGTAGGTGGGATGGCAGAAGGGATGAAGAGGAGCTTGAGGGCAGAGTAACTTCATCCATTACCCACCTTTGCATTGTTTCACTGATTGTGTGAGATCTATTACTTTTCTATTTTGAAGGGTCCATAAAGATAATATTTGCCAAGAATTACAGGTATTCAGGCATTGGGCTACATAATTTCAAGACAAAGGGAGACAGGTGGCTCTAAGATTGACTAGGTGTAGAGAGCAACTTGGTCAAATGCAGCCTTGGTGGTTCCATTCTGTGGGCCCTCCAGTCTTGCACAATCACTCACCCTGCAACAGAGTGAAAGTGGTTAGCTACTCTCCTCCTAGTGCTTCCACTCGTTTCCCTGTCTCACTCCATATCATTAGATCTGATACTATATGATTGCCAGTGGTTTTCACTGTGCCAACATCTGACTAGCCTGCATGTTAATGTTTGTACTAAACAATTTTTTAGTCCCTCATTTCCTTATTTACTTTTCCCCTTATTTCTTCCCCTCCTTTGTTCTTCTTCCCTTCGTTCTTCTTTCCTCCTCTCCTCCTTTTTTGCTTCCTCCCTGTGTTCTCTCCTAGTTTTTTCCCCTCCCTCCCTTCCCCTAAGTTGTTGAAACATTTCTTTCAGGGGCAAAGGAGAGAATGAATGTTTTAATAGCATTTAGTTGTTACTGGGTGGTCTTTGATAGGTTTCATCAAAAAGAAAACTGCTGACATACAATGTCACAGTAAGTACATTTTAAGGAATCAAATTTGATCATATGTGGGGCAGGTTAATTCGTAGAGAAGGGAATCTTTGGCCAACACTTTGTAATCATTTTCTTGAAGTTTAGTATTCCATATTCATTAAAAGGATCTTCAAACAGGATTTAGGTAGCACAGAACATAAAAATCTACAGTAAATCATGTTGTCTACATTATCCCACTTCCATTGCTAGTGATTTTAAATAGACTCTCACTAGGGGAGAATAATCTTTTAAAGTAAGTCTATTTAAAATTGGCTTAAATAAAATTATAAATTGTACAGGTAGCATGTGGCATAAATAAGGAAGTAAGATGTGAATGATTTTTAAAAGTTTGAGAAATATTGAGCTAGGAAAGACAGTGCTCTTTAAAAAGAATTAGCATGAAGAGTTTCGAACTCAAAATTGGGAAGACCAAAATGTAATGACAAATTCATTCCATGGACTTCAAAAGCACTTTCAACTGGACCAAAGACTGGGTTTCAAAAATATAAAGACAACAATTAAAAAGTTTGAAGAAATGTTCTCAGTAAGAAAAAACAGGAAGGGTTTATTTTTCTCTCACCCCTGCCCCGAATTCCTCCTTTGGTTCCTACTTCTAAAGAGACAAATAGTAGAAGGTAAGAGAAGACAGGATAAGTCAAAATTATTCAAGTCTTCTTTTTCCCTGTAATAGAATGAACTGGAACCAAATTTAAGCCCAATGTAGATTAGACAAAGGCAGGAAACTAACTATACGTTGAATTGAACTGATGGGAGGGAAAACTATGTTGTTTGCCTGTGTGATCAATTCATTGCCTCAACTTCTCTTTATAAATGCAGATATTTGTATTCTCATCTTGTTCTAATTGTCTTTTTTAGTTTTCTAAACACTGGGTTATCTTCAAAACCCAGAATCTGCGTCATTATCATAATGAGGCTATCAAAAAATGCAATGCAATATTGGATTTTTTCAACAGAAATGTCATATCAATTGTTCTCAACCTGTGTCGCACAATCTCCTGGGCATTTTTCATGATCACTTGCTTCCTAGAATCTGATTCACCTGAACTGATGAGAGGTGTTGATACCATTTTTATATGAACATCATAGGTGGCTCTGGCCCATACCCAAGGTGTAGAATGCTGTTTGAGAACTTAAAGGTGGTGAAAATAAGGTTTCCTACTCTGGTCAGGACACAGCTCTTCCTTTTGGGAGCATCTTTGAATTAAAATTATTTTTAAAAATTTAGTTGCATACCAAGTAGATAGAATAACATTGTGAATGCCCACTTACCCCATCCCATGTAAGAGGTATTACAAAAATTTGAAGTCCTTCTGTGTACTTTCCCAAAATTGCGTTGCTTTATCTCCTCCCCCCCAAGATAATAATTTATTTTTTGTTAAGTTTTATTAAGATACAATATCCCACACAATTAACCTGTACAATTTAGTGATTTTCAGAGTAGTATGACCGTCACCACAGTCAGTTTTAGAACATCCTCAGCACCCTCAAAAGAAACCTAGTAATCATTAACAGTGATTCCCGTTTCTCCCATCCCCCCATCCCACTAAATTTCAACCTTAGGCGACCACTGGTTTGTTTTCTATCTCTATGAATTAAGTCATTCTGAGCATTCTACATACATAGAATCATACAATCTAAACTTTGTAACTGGCTTTTTTCATTTAGCATTATGTTTTTAAGGTTCATCCATAATCCATATCTATCAGGATTTCATTCTATTTTATGACTGAGTGACACTTCATTTTATGAATATACCACATTTTATTTATCCATCTATTGATGGACATTTGTGATGTCTCTTCTTTTTGGCTATAGTAAATAGTTCTTCCTCTAAGAATACATGAATAAATCTTCATGTAGGTATGTTTTCAGTTCTCTGGGGTCTATAACTATTAATCGAAGTGGAAACCAATGTCATATGGTCACTCTGTATTTAACCTTTTGGAGAATTGCTAAGCTGGTTTCCAAAGTTGCTCTACCAGTTTATATTCCCATCAGAGTACCAACTTTCCTACACCCTCATCACTTTTTGTTATGCTCTACTTGATTCTGGTTATCTTAATGGGAGTGAAGTGATATCTCATGTCCTTAAATTACATTTCACTGATGAATGAGGTGGAGCATTTTTTCATGTATATTGGCCACTGTATGTCTTCTTTTGGGAAAAAAATATTCATTTTTAAGTTACCTGGGAACTTTCACAATTCAATAATTTTTATTACTGTATTGTAAGTTCTATTTATGTTTTGTATACTAGTTATCAGATACATGATATGTAAACATTTTCTCTTCATTTGTAGATTTTCTTTTTACTCTCTTGATCATGTCCTTTGCATAAAGTGTTAAATTTTGCTGAAGTCAAATTTATTTTTTCCTTTGGTTTTTTGAACTTGGTGTCATATCTAAGAAACTATTGCCCACTCTTAGTTCTTACTTTCCTTTAAGAGTATAATTTTGTAAGTACATCTAGGCCTTTGGTTCGTTATTCAATTTTGTATATGATGTGAGGCGTGATGGTCCAATTCATTCTTTTGTATGTGGGTATCTAGTTGTCCCAGAGCTATTTGTTGACAATACTATTCTTTGTGTTAGCACCTTTCCTGGTATATGCCCAAAAGAATTAAAATGGAATCTCAAAGAGCTGCCCATACTCCTGTGTTTATTGCAATATTATTTGCAAAATCAATAAAAAAAAAACCCTCAGTGTTAATTAACATGAATGGATAAAGAAAATGTACTGATATACACTGGAATACTCCACTTTTTAAAAGAAGGAAATCCTGCATTTGCTACAACATAGATAAACTTGTCTAAGTGAAATAGATAAGACACAGAAGAACAATTACTGTATTCTCCTACTGACATCAGGAATCAAAAATAGTCAAACTCCTAGAAGCAGAGGTAGAATGGTGGTTACCAGTCCTGGGGGAGAGGAACTTGAGGAAATGTTGGTTAAAGGGTACATAGTTTCACCTATGCAAGATGAATAAGTCCTAGGGATCTACTGTATAGCATAGTAAATATAGTTAAAAATATTTTACTGTACATATTTAATAATTTACTGCACAGTTAATAAAATTATAAATTTATTTAAAGTATAAATTTATATTTTGATTTAATAAAATATTGCACATGTTTAATAATTTAAGAGGATTGTTGGTAGATTGTGTTTTTTTTTAAAAGGAGGGAGGAAACTTTTAGAGGTGATGTTTTATAGTATTACACATGATGTTTTTTGGGGTGAATACTTATCTTCAAACTCATCAAGGGGTATATATTAAATTTGAATAGTTTTTTTGTTTGCCAAACATGTCTCAAGGAAACAAATTTAAAGACCAAAGATAATTTAAGAAAAAAATGAATTAACCATGGTTAACTCATTGTTTTATGTGGGGGGGTTCCCCCTCCCCAGCCTCTCATTTCTTTTGCATTGGTATATACACCTGTCCAATGTACCTGATTTGAAAGACTGAGTGCTTGCTTAACATATCCGCACTGCTGATTCCTGGTGATTCAGTAAGTTTGAGAAGGCACTTAGAAATCTTTATTTCAGAAAGCACACTAAATGACTATGAGGTCAACTTTGAGAAACCAGATAGTGCTTCTCAAACTTCACTGATCATATAGGTCATAGGACCCTCGTTAAAATGCAGGCTCTGATTCAACAAGTCTGGGCAAGGGTCTGAGATTCTGCATTTCTAACAAGTTCCCAGGTGACACTGCTACAGCTGGTCCACTGACCGCGAAAGGGGCTAGGATGTCTTTCCCGAAAGCTCCCCCCACCCCCAGGCCTCTGCAGACATTGTTAGATTTAACTGGGTATGTGACTTTTTCCATATTAGCCTTTGCTTGTATTTACATTAATGCTACCAATATAATGAACTTCTCCAGCTGGTGTGTGGTGCCTTACATAACAGATTTGGGGCATGATTTTTGATTTTTAAAAAGCTTCCGGACTTTTTTTTTCTGGGCTTACAGAAAAAGACATGGAGTTACAAATGCTTAATTGAGAAAGGGATTTGCTGGTTTCTGAACACCATACTGACTCTAATGTTCTCATTTATTTTAATTCTACTTTTTCCCATAAGACGTCTATCGGCAGGTTATTTTTCTTACAGTTGATACTTTAATGCAGAGAAATGATGCATCATGTTTGCCTAAAAATTAGTTTAGATAAATTACAGGCACTAGATTACATCAGCTTTTCCAACATCCAGTTGATCTGCCTTTGTTTCAGAGAGAGTCTATTTAGAAACTGACATGTTATTCTTAGAGTCTTCCTAATTTTTTTGTCTTACTGTTCAACTTTAGTAAGTCATCCCAGTTGTTTGGATATAGAATGTCCCCATGTTCACCTAACTAGTATTGGCCCCTTCCCCCTCCCAGGAAAACTGCTGTTTCCCAGGTGCTGAGGATTGCACATCATAGTCCTACGCTGTGTGCGAGGATGCTCCTCTTGTATGTCATTTCGTGGCAAGTGGGTGTGGTGTGGTAAGTGGTTATTGATTTCCCAGTGAAGGGGTTTTATAGTTTCAGGCAACTGCACTGTTAATTTTGGATCTCAATTTCTAGTAAACGCCTATTTTTAAAATGAACTTTTCTTGTGCATTGTTTGCTTTCACAGTAGTGCCAGTGTTATGAGTTTCAAGCACTTGATTTTTTGGTCTGCTTTTGTTCTTCATTGTTTTCTAAATGTTTCGGGAAGCTTTGGTGCTTCTCACATAATAGGGTTAGAGGTGATTTTCTGATTTGAAATCTTTTTGGTGCAACACCTTGTGGCTCTATATTTAGCTTGCATTTGAGGTGTGGATTAGAACTTCTAATATTTAAATTTTTACTACATAGTGCTTTCAATGAGTAATGTATACACATGCTTAAAATATCAAATGTACAGAAGGGAATAAAATCAAAATTCTTCCTCCCCAGCCCTTCTAGCCCCATTCCTTCTGCTGGTTACCTCCTAGCTTTACATGATATTTGATCTCTGTTGATTGATGCAGAATCCCTGCAACCCTAACTCTGAAAAATGGAGAATTTAGAGCAATTTACATCATCTCCTCATTTCCCCACCCCTTTCCAATTCCTCAGTTTCTCTGCTCCTATGGTCATATATTTCTCCTTTGATTTTTAAATATATACTTAGACCTCATTTTTCTTTTTCAGAATTTTCATTTAGTTTTTTAAATAGGAAACATACTCAGATGGTTCAAAAAAATAGAACAAAAAATATGCTGTTAAGCTTCCTTTTCCTCCCTGTTTGTGAGCTGAGTCCCCCTGATAGACTATTAATGGGGTGCCCTTCTTGATGCCTTTAATGCATGTGAAAGTTGTGTTCACTCCCTAGCTGCTTCCTGCATATTTGTAGTGATGTCCTTGTTAAGCTTTGTTTAAACCCATTGCAGATCCTCCTGAGCTTACTTGTTACTTCTAGTCACTGCAGAGGCCAACAGCTCATCATGGCTGCCAGCTGCCATCTCCTGAGAACAGCCCAGCTCTGCCACACATGGTGCTTGAGCCACACCATCCTTTGTGCTTCCTTTGTTTATATCAAAGCATGAGGCTCTATGAGATCTTATTGCATACAAAGGTACAACCCAGAAATAGAGAAAATTGATGCCCTGTGGGGCTAGTGCTAATCTTTGACCAATGGGAAACAGAGCCAGTTAAAAAATTCTCCCCTCAGACTGATTACCCTAAGAAGCATTTTTAGCTTCTCAGACTTTGGACCCACAAGAACAAGTGAATCACCCTTAATGGTACACAGCTCCATAAAGCATTTTAGTATCAGCTGTTTTTGTGTCTCTGTTTTAGTTTCTATGACCCTCACTCTTGCTTCCAGAGATCGCACTTCCTGATAAGGGAGCAACACTCAAACCTTTGCCTCGGGCCCTCCTTCAAGGTATTTTGGTGGCCTTCAGTTTGAGTTACTTTTATACATGAAAATAATTTTAATTTATCTCATGCTGTTCAGAATTGAGATCCTTTAATTCATGCTGACCTGTCCTACTACTAATATGAATAAATTTTTACTATATCAAATGCAAATTATAGGTCTTGCCAATATCACATTTCATTAAAATGAATTTTGAAATCATGATGCAGATGGAGAAGGAAAAATTTTATTTTTTCTAGGTGGCAGAAATAGTTTACCTGGGTATATATATTATACACACACACAATTTCAAAAAAAAAATCTTTCTTCTGTTCTTAGGGTGCTGCATTTCATAGATATTTTTCAATTCATTAAGAAATGAAGGGGCTTGGTTTAAAAATTGCTATTAAAGTATGGAAGAGGAAAATTCATTCAGAACACAGAAAGATGTGGAAAATTCATTCGGAATACAGAAAGATATTGTGAGATAGGTAGGGTGTACTATGTATTTTTATCTTTAGCAAATCAAAATCGTTCAGATTGACACTAACATATACACTTCACCAAGATTGAAAATTTGATGAGATTGCTCACTGAAAAAAGAAAAGGAGGAATTAGCAGGGTATGCTATGCCTGGTGTTTTCCGTAGGAAATGCTGTAGCTGGTAGTGCTTTTCTCCTTACAGGAGGTGGTCCAGGGAAGAGTGCCCCACTGAAATATTCTCAGCCTTGACCTGAAAACCTTCTTGACACTGTTACATATAAGGTTTTTATGTTTTGTTTTCCATGGGACCATTGAAATGGGAAACCTCTGTCCTTGTTGTTTTCTTGACTGATTCCATATCTTATTGTAAAAATAAAGTTTATAAAAGTAAAATGGCTAAGTAGATATTCCCTCTTAACTATACCTCTTTTAGGAGACCTTTTCAAACTCCGACTTTCAATTTTCAGGATGTCTCATGTTTCTTTGACTATTTAGCTTTTGCAATGTGTTTTGCCTCTCCCCATGGTCTCTGTCCTAGAACTGGAATCATGATATCGCTAACTTCTTAGTGGAGGGAGGGGTATAGATGATAAAGGCCAGTTTTGTTTGTCATATTGTTTCAATCACTTTAGGAAAAGAACAGGGAGATAGTAGGTTGGCGTTTATGACTTAGATTTACTTCTTAGAAAGTAAATTGTGTAGATAGCAAAGGTTGTTAGCCCATAATCTGTCATTTCATCAGCCATGGAGATGTTGGAAGTAAATCTACCAAAAGAACTACAATGAACTGCATTGTTATGAATTCAGACACCAGGCCTGCTATTACACATTCATTTCTTTCTTGCTGGTCATATTTATCATTCTGTCAAAACTAGCCCAACTGCAAGAATATTGGGAAGTAAAAGGTCCCTGAGTATATTCATCTTGCCATGCTGTAGGCATGAAGTTCAAATAGATGTTAAGTTTCAATGTTGTGAATTTCAATGTTTTTTTTTTTTCCTATAGCAGTTGGATAATAAACTCAAAGTTTAAGAAATAAGAGTGACTTTGTAACTCTATGCTTACAACTAAGTAAGAGACTCCTTTGGAAAATAGGCTTTATTAGGAACAAAACAGTTTCTATAAAACAGAAACTGATAAAGTGAGTTTATCTCTATAAAAATTTTGGAGCCCTCAAAGCATCATGAATCAGAGAGAAGGTAAAGATCCTTGTTCTAGCCCTTAGCTGGTGCCATTCAACCTCAGCTTGAAAGACTAAAAGATAAAAGATGTAGAAAGTGTTCTTATGGATAGTAATGAGAGTTGAAGGCCAATAAATTCTGGTCTTTGATCCTTTCAAAAGATTTGACTGTCTTTCATTTGTCAGTTATTCACATATTTCTTTATGGGTGTCATGTCAGATTCCTACATTATCTTCCCTCTTCTCACCACAGAAGTCTCTATTGGGAATGTTTCCAGACATTCAGCTATATCCAGATTCAGCTGTTTGCTTGGTTATTCCCCTACCATGTGGGATTAATCCTATTAGTACATAAATGTGCATTTCCCTTGTTAAATTTTTACATTTCCAAGACATTCAACTATATCTCAACCATATCTCAGCAAGGTGCTTGATCATTAAGAGTTTTAAATTATAAATTTTTCTGATAGTGGTGATATGCAGAACTGAATCTTCCCAGGACAGAATTAAATTGGGAATATCAATACAATCAAATAAAACCCATATACTATGAATGAGTTCATAACTTACTCTGGATTTATTGCAAGTTCCAGTAAACATGCCTCTGCAACTTCTCCTGTGTTGTGAGGTAACCCATGATGTCCTTGTACATTTCATGTTTGGGACAATGAAAGGTAAGCAGGTCAACAGTACTACCCAAACAACAACCAGAAGATACCATTAATTGGTATTAAATGGACAACAGTGAAGAAAATTGTTGGGTAAGCATGTAGTAAGGTGGGCATCCTTTTGCCCTGCAGACAAGTATATATAGTTTCTGGTAAGTCATTGTATAATACATATAAAAATTTTAAATATGTACACCTTTCCATCAAGACCAGTGTTTTTTTTTTATTTTAAAGATTTATTTATTTATGCATACAAGAGCTGGGGTGCAGGCCAGAGGTGCAGTGGGGTGAAAGGATTCACCGGAGATAGAGTAGGGAGCAGTACAGGCAGATGGACTGAAATAACAATGCTCAGGGGAGCAGCGGGCAAGACAGGAGAAGTCTGCTGCACCATGTGGATCAACTCCCTGGCTGGGGATCGAACTTGTGCTGCAGTGGCTGCAGATAGCTTCATAGTGCTGAGACTTAACCCCTTGTGCCACCAGAGAGGCCCAAGAACAATGCTTTTTTAAAAATGTACTTCTCCAGAGGGGCCAAGATCTCTATAAAAGTTGCCTTCACTGCTTATCCCGGTGTTTACTCAATGGATCATCAGATCATCGGCTCTTGCGGGTGCTCTTTAATTCTTTTGGTCTGTCCCTCCTTTAAGTTTACTTGACAAAAAGAGTTCTCCCTAGGTTAATGATTCTCAAACTTTCTGGTGTTTTAGAATCATCTGGAAAGCATGCTAAAATAGATCAGTGAGTCCCACTCCCCACTACTATAACTAGTTCTAGGGTGGGGCCCAACATTTGCTTTGCAGATAAATTATCAGGAGAGGTTGATGGTTCCAGAGAACCACTGTCCTAGATGAAAACAGCCCTTCACAAATGTTACGTGAATGAATGACAGCAGCCAGGTTGGTGTCACACAAATTTTTGAGCCCTAGCTTTAAAGGGAAATAAAACACTACCTAGAAAGTCTAGCAAGTTTCCTTTCCATTGTCTACAAAGAATTTTACACCTGCTTTTCCCCCTTCAAACTTGCCTCTTCTTCTCACATGCACATAAGTACATACATGTTAGGCTGACACTTGTCTCGCACTTTCTTGAGAAAATAGAAACCCCCAGATGGAAGATCCTGACATCCTACAAATCTGTAAACCAGCTGGTGTTTGAATCTTGTTTTCTCCTTCATACCTCCTCTTCCCTGAGGGAAGGCAAAGACAAACCCTATTCTTTGAATCTCATACTTCCTAACCTTTTCCAGATTCAGTTGTATGCTTGGTATTAATCCTATTAATAAACAAATATGCATTTCCCTTGTTAAATTTATACATGTAGCAACAACTGTGAACCGCCGTTGACCTTACAGCTCCTATCGTAACTGTACTTTTCGAAACCTTTTAAAGCCAAACTTCTAAGAATTCCCTTCATATACTTCATCCTACTGTTCAATAACTGGTAAACTCATTCCAATCTGATTTTCTCCCCTACTGAAATGATTTTTCTGTTGTCTTCTAACCTCTCATTTTAACAGAGTTCTTAGTCTTCTGCATAACCTCGATCCAGTCGCTGCTTCTTTTGCTAAAGCAGCTTTCTCTAAATGATCTCTATAAGCTGCTACTTCTCTCTCAACCCACATTTCCCATGTAGTCTTACTATTTGTCCTTGTGTGATATTCAATCATTCATGTACTGATGGACCTTTTATATTTTATGTAATGTAAACTTTTATGCTGAAGTCCAGACACACATGCATCTAATTGACACTACTTGGTTTTCTAATAAGGAACACAAAATTGAGTCATCCATTGTGAAACTTGAGGGCCTCCCTGGTGGTGCAAGGGGTTAAGTCTCAGCACTATGAAGCTACTGGCAGCCACTGCAGCACAGGTTCAATCCCCAGCTAGGCAGCTAACCCACATGGCACAGCAGACCTCTCCTGTCTTACCCGCTGCTCCCCTCAGCAATGTACTTCAGGAGATCTGCTTGTTTTGCTTCCCACTCTGTCTCTGGTGAATCCCCTCACCCCCCTGCACCTCTGGCCTACACCCCAGCTCTTGTATGAATCAATAAATAAATCTTAAAAAAAAAAGTGGAACTTGAGATTCTCCCCCAGCCTTATTCTCTCTCATATCAACCTTTTTCATAAGGAGGTATCCCCCAGTTGCTGACAGTCTAGTAGGAGTTCTTTGACAATTTTCCACCTTATCGGCTATATTTAATCCATCACCAAGTTTGACTTTGATTTGCCTTTCCTATGTCCCCACCCTACACTGACCCCCACCACTGTATCTTGCCTGTACCCTAAAATAATCCAACACAAATTTCCTTGTATGCCTCTCCCAATCCATTTTTTCTCACCTCAGTCCCCCACACAGAGGGCTCTTTTAAAACTCATCATTCCTAAGACATGGTGAAGAAAGAGCATTTTTGGTCACTCATACGAGGAAGAAGAAAAATAACTGATTTTTAAAAAATGGGCAGGAGGGAGAGGTCCATCTGAGAAGTGGCTATGCCATTGTAGTTTTAGGGAGAGAATTTTTTTTACATATTATATATTTTTATTGTTATTTATGTCTTTTACATTTTGCATTCCCCTTGGGTAGCCCACCACCAATTCACCCGTGATCCATCTCCATGGTCCCTTGTGTTCTTTTCTATTCCATTTTGTGCCCTTTCCCTTCCCTCCCTCCTTAGGGAGAGAATTTGAAATGTACAGAGAAGGCATTTGAATGTTGGTGGCTTCAGGGCTCAACTGTAAAACCTTTGTCAATTATATGGTGCTAAACAATTTTGTCCATAAAACTTCATATTTCTGGACCTCCCTGGTGATGCAGAGGTTTAAGTCTCAGCCTATGAAGCTATCCACAGCCACTGCGCAGAGTTCGATCCCCAGTCAGGGAGAATCCCACATGACGCAGCAGACCTCTCCTGACTCACCTGTTGCTCCCCTCAGCAGTGTATTTCAGTCCATCTTTCTGTTCTGCTCCCCAGTCTGTCTCTGGTAAATCATCTCACCCCCCCACACACACTCTGGTCTGCACTCCAGGTCTTGTATGCATAAATAAATCTTTAAAAAAAACTGGTTCATGTCAAATGAAAATTGGGTCATGTCAATCACTTAACACATTCTTGGTAGTTTCCTACCATATTTGGAATGAAACTTGTTCATTTCATTTAGCATCCTATAAGAGCCACCCCTCTTCTACCTCTTCGATCTAGTCTTAGTCAGTATTCTCTATACCATAGCCTTGTTCATTATTTCTGTTGCCTGAAAATGAAAGCTTTTACTTTTACTCGTTCTATCTGCTTGTTTGTCTCCCATAACTTGACAGCCTGGCTCATTTTCATCTTTTAGGTCCCGTCTTACTGGTTATATCTTCAGAGAAACATTCCACCCATCCAGTGTCACTTCCTTCTGTTTTCCCTATTTCTCCTTCATAGTACAAGTTACAATTTGAAAATAGGTGTTTATTTTTGTTTACTTTCATATCAGTCTCCTTTAGTAGCTCTAGCCTATGGATTGTGTAAAGTTCAAGATCTTAACTGTTTTGCTAACACCTAAATCTCTAAAATCTCACTCATTGCAAAGCACATGGGTTCTTTACATGCGTATTTGGTGGAAGACTGTAATATTTATCACAGTATTGCTTTTAACAGCAAAACTCTGGCCACAATGTACAGGCCCATCAATTTAATGATTAAGTTATAGGATAATCTACATGAAGCCTTTGTAAAAAAAGTAAATTTATCTATGCCAACATGGCAACTTAAATACTATGAAGTGATAAAAAATTGCTAAACATCATATGGAATAATACCATGTATTCCTAATACATATCTATATATACAGCTGTGTATGTTTCTTTCTCTTGAGTTTCCACAATTTCTTCTAAGGAATGGCAGTATGAAGTGAGAAGACTTGCTTTTCTTTCTTTTCTGAATTAATGGATTTTAAATATTTTAATTGGCAAGTATTCCTTCGATAACACCTTAGTTGGAAAACATAGACATTTTAAAGTGGATCACAAGCTTCTATGTATACTCTATTTGTTGTCCGTAAGTATCTACTCATCTGTGTACTAGGCTGTGCTATAGGCTTCATATACAATAAGATTCATTTTTCCCTATAATTATATTTCTTTAAAAAGTAGATATTATGTGGTTTTCTAGCTAAGGGTGGTGAATTTATGGTTGGTTTTCATTGTACCTTTTCCCCAAATTTTCTATAGTAAATAAGAATCAGTGTTATAATTATTTTTAAATGCTTATAAGGCAAAATACTCAGTAATTGTTTTAAAACAGTTTACTTGGCCAGGTGCATTCTTTTTACGTTGATGGGAAAATCATTAATTGTATAAATACCTTTGGTGTAAATGCAGTTATAAAAAGATATGTAGTACTTACAGCTTAGAAAGTTTATAAATATGCAACAGTTCCCAGTAGGAAACATGAAACTCAATCTTTTCTTTGCCTAGAGACTGATTTCTTTAATGTGGCCTAGTGACACACTCATCTTGGAAAATGAGGACCCAAGGGAAATTCAGGATCCCCTAGTAATTAGTAATATTTGTAGCACACATCTGAAGGTATTTCTGGAAGCCGCATCTTGAATCCAGAAGGGCAGAGCTCTTTGAGTGGCAGAAGCTGTGTTGTGGAGGCTTGAGGCTTGGAGGGGAAATCATAGTCTTTTGGGGAGAAAAGATAAAAATGTGCATTAAGAAAGGAAACACAGGTAGAATGGGAGTGAGAGGGAAATGCAGCCAGGGATCTCATACACTGATGTTGTGATTTTTCTTTCTTTGAAAATATGAAACTTGGAGGAAGAAAATAATGGCAAATATCATTTATTTGGACTGTTTCCTTAAGGAAAGATGAAATGCTGACTTTCAGCAAATAAGTTGAGAAACTTTCCAAAACCAAGAAAATACTGTGCGTCTTTGATTCATTTCTAGTTCCGTGATCGTCTCATTTCCAATGACCTTTTTTAGTGCACTTCACCTCAGACATACTTCCCCAAGGTCACAACTTGGATGCTGTTGTGACCGGAAATGCCACTGTCTTTAACATCATGGTTGTTCACAGCCTATCCGCAGACCAAAACTCATAATTCACAAGCTAGGCTCTCCCCCAAGGGATGGTTTTTCTTCATCAAGTCCACTAGTCTATTAATCTACATTTTTCTCTCCACTCTTAGCCCTGCTTCATTTATCTTCATTACTTTTTCAGAGAGATTCAATAACTTACATCCACTTCCTTACTCCTTGTATTAATTCCTGTGCCTTTTTCTTCCTCTGAAACCAGAACCCTTGAGTCAACTTTCTTGCACCTTAATTTGGGTAGCCTATAGGTTGCCCATAGGTACCTCTAGATCTATTAGCAGGTAAATTAATCTGAAGTTTATTTGGTACGAGCACACACTGATATTTGTTTTTTAAAGAAACCCTTTTGAGAAAATCTTTTTGAAACATAGATTTACTCATTTGATTTGTGCTTTTGTTACCAGTATTCACAAGGCTAGTAATACACAAGTTTACATCTCTAGGAAGTTTGTCCGGTACCTACTGTAGAGTTAATGCTCAAATAATTGTTAGTGAAGAATGAAGTTGGCTGTAATGTAGCCTCAGGAAGCAGAAGAAATGAACACCGTGTTGATAAATTCTTATTGCCACATAGGGCATCCTCATTGCAATGAAAGATTGAGATTATATCATAATTATTGAAAGAAAAGCTCTCAAGTTTTCAAGGTACTCTGTTGATACAATAGAGCAGACCGGATAGAGTCCATTTCCTCTAAGCAAGCATCATCTGAGTTAACTTCATATTAACTTTCTGCCAACATACTTGATTGATTGAGGCATACCCTGCTTGATTCATAGGAGAATTGCAGGTACCAACATCTACTTGATCCAAGGTTAATTATATCTCCTATAGCATACAAATCTCTTTCATAGTCTTGCTTTATGAAAATGCTATGTTTCTGGGATTACTACTATAGCATGTAATAAAATGTAAATGGGGTGTCAATCATCTCTGAAATATATTCTCCAGTTTTCTATTCATAAGTTTCTTTGAGCTCGTTTCTTTGGGGTTTGTTGTTATTAGATAGTCTCCAAAGGATTACTAGAGGTATGTTTAGAGATGTGTGCCATAAATTGCCATCTCTCTAAAAAGCTTCCTGGAAATTCTTGGATATATCATCATGTAAAAAGAACTCATGCATTCATGGACTGAAAAGTAGAATCCAACAAAGAGCACTTCTAAAAAGGACTCTATTTGTGACTGTTCTAGAACTGTTGTGACTTCATTATACTAGATATGTCTCAGTTCAGGAGCCAGGACCAGGGATCTTGTACACTGAGAGTACCAAGTTTCTTTTTCCTCTTAAGGTTTCTGTGATTTTCTTATTACCAGTTATGGATCCTTTAACTATTCAACATATCTTCATTTACTTTTCCTGCCAATGGAAAGCTGCCAGAAATATTTCTCTTCATAAATGGTCACTTATTTATTTATAATGTTCATGGTGTATAGTAGGGATTCAAAATCATCAAGCCCATTCCTGCCTTCAAGATGCTTATGGTCTAGTAAGGGAGATAAGCAGATAAATAAGAGCTATAATGTGGTAGAGGTTCTTAGGTAGGAAGAGCAGAGATATGCTTTCTGGAGGGAAGAATCTATTCTAACTGAAGGATGTGCAGGCAGCAAAAGCTTCACAAAGAGGTTTTCACCTAGATCAAGTGCTCCGAGACATTCACTTTCCAAAGACCAGGGAAAGAACCATTCCAGGGAGAGACAGAAGCTTGAGCAAAGCCATGGCCATGTGACCCACTCAATGTGGGAGGTGTATTTAGGAAAACTGCTTTCATGAGAACCATGAATCACCCACGACATGATTTTTTAGGGAAGTCTTTCTTGGCTTTAGCACCAGCCCATATGCTTTAGATATAAAACTGGTTTCAGAATGGTGGTTAGAAGAGTAGTTAGGTTTAGGCATCAGTGTCTTGTGTGAAGCTTTGTGCCTGGTCAGCCCCCTCTCTGAATGCTTTGTTGTCAGACTCAGGTGAACTCTGCTGCAAAGGTAGGCAAAGAGAGACTCAATGGCCAGAGGGAAATAGGGCTGGTGTGTGTGTGTGTGTGTGTGTGTGTGTGTGTGTGTGTGTGTGTGTGTGTGTGTAAAAGTAGAGGTATGAATGGGGCAGGAATCCAAGATGATTCCCAAGGTTCTCCTTTAAGTGGCTGTGTGGGTGGTGAGTCACCCAATGACAAGTGAAAAATATGGAGCAGGCCTGGGAAGACGTATGAGGGGTTCAGCTGTCAACAGTTGAGTGGACTGTGAGGTGCCTGAAGACATCTGGTGGAGCCATCAAG
Organism: Scalopus aquaticus; assembly: GCA_004024925.1. Classification (NCBI taxonomy): domain Eukaryota; kingdom Metazoa; phylum Chordata; class Mammalia; order Eulipotyphla; family Talpidae; genus Scalopus; species Scalopus aquaticus. Next base: position 242,014 of record PVIJ01000274.1, read on the forward strand.
GAAGCGGGGAATTTGGTTTACAGTGTAGGGCTTAACGTGCTATCTGGGCTAAAAGTGAAGATTATTAAGTCATATGCAGGTACGTTCTGGCTAACAGCCTTGCGTGTACGTGGCACAGTGAGAAGAGAAAGCTAAGAGAGTGATGCTGAATATTGGTTTCTACTGTCATGTAAGGGGAGGGCAAATGAAATGGGCTGGAAATTGATCTCTGTGGGGTTAGGGCCAAAATGGGAGAAGGAGGGTTGTGGAAGAGAGCAAACAAACCAGGCATTCCAAGTGCTGAAGAGAGACCTGGAGAAATTCAGGAGACAATGCTTTTGCTCTTACTACTTTTGTTAATAGGGAGTCAGAATCAACCTTACTGTGAGAGAGCTGTCAAGGGGCGGTGGCGAAGGGTGATGCAGGATGACGTGACCCAGGGAAGCTGTGCATTTGTGGAAGTTGATGAGAAGGGGAGTAATGACCAGCAGCTTGGAGAAACAAAAATTTTGGTTTATAACTATGTCAGTGCTATGGCTCATCCCTTTACCTCTGTAATAATTTATCCAACTGGAAATTGTCCCTTGTGAGTCAAAGGAAGGGGCACTATCTTTAAATATTTAAACACATTAATTTTTCCCTTCTCTCTTGGCCTTGATTGGATATGAGAGCAACTCTGAATTAGGGGAAGTACTTCTTCATCTTTGATCCAAGATCAGAATATAAGATAATAGAATTCTTCATAGGTAGTTTATTTTAGCGCCCATTCTCCCTTTATGTAACATTCCCACACCAAACCTTCTGTCCGCCCACTCCCCCATGCCCCGGAATAGGTTTCTCTCTCTTCTTTCTTCCTCTCCCCACGCTTTACCTTAAAATAAAAACTTATCTTTCCTGGAGCTCCTTGTACACTATTTGCTCTGTGACAGGCAAACAAAGTTAGTTGATAATATGCTATGGCTTAATAATGGTATGGAATGGTTTCTGTCTTTTTTTTAAAAAATTATATCCTTTACATTATTGTGTATCACCCCATAGGTTTCTCACCACCAATTCACCCGTGAACCATCACCATAATCCCTTGTGTGCTTTCTCTTCTGTTTTGGTCTCTCTTCCTCCCCCTCCCCTGTAGAATGTCTCTTATTTGTGGTTGTCTGTTGGTTTTTGCTTTTGTTATGTTTTGTGTGCTATTTTCTCTTTCTCATTTCTCGTTTGGCTCTCTTATAGTCCTCCTATAAGTGATACCATTCGATATTTTTCTTCTTCCTTCTGGCTTATTTCATTGAGCGTGATCCCTTCTAGCTCCATCCATATTGTTGAGAATTGCGTTAGTTTATGGTTTCTGTCTTAACCTCGGTTCTGAAAACCTTGAGACAAGGAGTTGGCTGCTGGAATTTCAATCACAGTAGCAGAACCAGCAGAGGAAGGTTGGTGTCTACAGTTTGCTTAGCTTCAGCCTAAAGCAGGCTCTTTTAACTTCATGGGAGAGCTATTGGGGAGTCTGAGTAGAAAGCTATGCTGGGGATGGAGGTTCCTTGTGTTAAATTCTCTGACAGCTCCCTCCCAACTTCTTCAGGCTGAAGCTTATTCATTTGCTTGCATCTTGGGTATGGAAAAATCCCTCCTTACCTAATTTGTGTCTTTTTGAAAACCTACAGGGTTGGGTTATGGGAAAATGAGCCATTTTATCTTATTAGTATCATTTATGGGCCAGTTTTTAACTGATGATGGCCCACATGGTGTTTAGGAATGACTTTGTAGCAATTTCTGGAGGTTAAGGGGTTGAGGATTCTTTTATTTCAGTCTCATTTGGATTTGCAACAAGAAATTCAGGAGACTGTTCCTTTGCTTTCCATAAGAAATCCTGGTTTTTCCAGAGTCCCTACACCACCAGCTATGGGACCAGCACAGGGAATTAGGCACAGTGCCAGCCACAGAACCAAGTGAAGTGAACTCCCCTCACAGTGCCAGCCACAGAACCAAGTGAAGTGAACTCCCCTAGTCTCTGGAAGGTCTAGCTTGATCATTATTAATATTCCTACTCATGGTAAGGGATCGATCCTTTATGTAAGCAATGCTCTAGAAAAAAAGGAGAAAAGAATGGCTCAATGGAAACTTTTCTTCCTATTGGAAGAGTTGAAAGCTAATGTGAGTTTTGTAACTTAGAGTATAAGTGCACATACCTTTCAGAGTCCAGTATATCACTTTGAATTGTGAGAGCATCTGGTGTGTATTCTGAATGGGAGAGTAGTTTGATAGCCATCTGTCTCTGAGAAATGCAGCCTTGGCAACAAGATGAAGCAAAAATGACACCTGCTTAGACGAGTTGTGACTGAGGCATAACTTCTGTCACATAGAGTGTTCTGTAAAGAAGAAAGACAGCAAACCAAGTAAAGATTCTATAGAAATGTTCAGATGTACTTGAGAAACCAAAGGCTTGATGCCATAGCAGCCAACACACATTTTTAAAAATGATTCATTCAGTCAAAAACTGCATTCTGAGAACTTCTAATGTAGTTATTAGAAATGTTCCTAAGGCTTCCAGTGGCGTTACTCTAATGGATGCATTCTATTCCAGAGGTTACATTCTAATAGGTGCCTCTTTGTGAGTAGGTAGAGAGATCTTTGAAGACAGGGTTTGGGTCTTTATTCACCTGTACATCCATCCTTAGGTTGTATTTGCTTGTTGAAACTGTTACAGGGCAGGAGTATAGGGGTACCCCAGAACCCCCAAACCTGCCTACTCTAAATAGGTTCTGCCATCTGCCACATCAAGACAAAATATACTTGAGTGCATCAGACCTTTAATAAAAAAAGAACTTACTACGATTAATGTGCAATAAAGAGAAGAGAAAGAGAAAGAATATAGTTTCCAAATGAAGCACCCAAAGTTACCCATCCCCTTGTCGGTAAATGCCCAGCCAAACAGAGTTGGCCCAAAGCAGGACTGCTGAGACCCAAAAGCTTGGCATATGTCTAAGGCACCTTCTGGTGCAGTCCCATAGGAAAGGGGCAGAAGGGGCCAGCCAAGTCTGGAAGGAAAAGAATAAAATCAAAGTCAAGGTAAATGCTGCCATTGTCACACACACACACACACACACACACACACACACACACACACACACACACCCCATGCCCTCTCTCTGCCCCACATGTCTCTCATCTTCATTTCTTTCAAGTGTCTCCTTCCATGTCCCCCAAGTCCTTGGTACAAGTCCAAGGCCAAGAAGCAAGTGCAGCTTCCTCATATGTCTGCATCATGTGTCTCCTCCAGGTTGTGTTCTTGCTTTCCTTCCTTCCTGTCTTCTCTGGCATCTCCACCCTGCCCAGCTCCACCCTCCCTTGGATGGGGCAGGGAACCTGGAACCTCCCCTTTCCTTGGGTATCACCCTGCTACTAAACTTCTAAAAGCTGAAATTCACTTGCATGCCTGTGTTCCCTTAATACCTGGCTCAAAATAAGTGTCACCCCTTGGTATTAAGAGTTCTTTCTCTGCTTTGTAGAGATGGGATAAATCTATGATCAAGCTGAATTTTGAACCTTTTTTATATGTAATACACTAAGAATAAGAAGACAAACTTTCAGTGATGGAGAGATCTGTTTTCTCTGTCCTTTGCTTTTTCTTATATTCCGTATATGAGTGAAATCATCTGTGATGTTCTTTCTTTTCCTTAGTACAACCCCTTCCAGTTCTATCTGTGTTGTTCCAAATGGCAAGAGTTCATCTTTTTGTAATAGCTGAATACTATTCCATTGTGTATATTTACCACATCTTCTTTATCTACTCACCCGTTGTGTGCCTTGACCGTCTTTTGGGGAATCTGTCAGGGTGAGTTTTCAGCAAAGAGACCAGGTATCTATTGTGATAAAATGTCCAGTAGTGATAGATTCTTGTCTTTTTAGTGGAGACACATTTTTCATGCTTCCTTGGTAGAGAATCCTTTGTAATCCTTGGTGTAATACGTCTCAGAATTTCTGTACATTAACATCATCAAAGTTGTTATAGCCTCATGATTTAACTTGCTATTAACCATAACTGGTTTAAGATCACATTCAGCATACTTAATGCTTCCTTTAATTTATTTTTGTTTAGACTAAAGAAAGCAAATATTAGTTTATTTCCTATGAATAGCACTGGATCCCATTAATCTAGTGATGTTTCTACACCATATACACGTACACTGAGCAGTGTGTTACAGACAACTAATTTTCAGCCATTATGAAAAACCACATTATGGAAATCTACAGTTAAACACATTTATAAATTGAACACTCAAAACTTGCCACTTCATTATTTTGCTACATTTAACTCTTATCTACACTCTTAGAGTTTATTTATATCTTTTGTATTTGTTGAGTAAATACAAAATAATTGTGTGTTACATCTATTCCGTCTATTCTCAGACCTTCACTTAGCACAAATAGAAACCTTTTTTTGGTGGGAAGGGTGGAGGAAGAGTCTATTATTAAACATTTACCAGCTCACCACTGTAAAGGTCCACACATGTGCCCATGCACACATGTACAACTTTGCACAGTAGATAACTTTCCATAACTTTGCACAGTAGGTAAAGAATCTAGACACATAGTTTTAAATAACGTATCCAAAGGACTTCCCTCATGCTTCAATTCCCCTTAAATTTAAAGTAAGAAGTAAGTATATGGGGAATATTTAGGGGAAATTGAAGCTCTCCTGGAATAAAAGTAAAAAGCAGAGATTTGAAGGAATGACATGCACAGAGAAAAAGAGGCTGAAATAAAGAGCCTCTGGAAACCTAGGGGATGAGCATTCCAAACAGAGGCTGCAGCCAGGGCAGAGGTCTGCAGAGGAGGACATGCTGCTCTTTCCTAGGGGGCTGTGGATCCAAGGGTGCCAGAGAGAAAGGGGGAGTGGATTTGAAGAGGTGAGAAAAGTAAGGCCAGATCCCTAGCTACCTTTATAAAACCGGGTAACTTTTCCTCCCTATACCTTATTTTTAACTGATCTGTAGAATGGGTCACACCCTGCTTAAGGTGAGAGTAAATTGGTGGTAATGTATTTGAATTCACTGTGCTTTAAGTCATTGCTCATGAAGCTACCACTGGATCATGGAAGCAAGACCAAATGAGGTGAGGGCAGAGTTAGCATGGACCTGCCTTTGTATATCACAGAGAGGAAATGGGTCATTCTACAATATTCATTGAGCACCTGTGTCGCCAATGAAAGACACTATAGACAGGGACCCTAAAATCATTCCCAGTCTACTTCTCTTCTACCTGTCTCTTCCATCAAAGTGGAGAACTCAAGTACGCAATTTCTTAGCCTCCCTTCCAGTCAGGCATGGCTGTGTAAAGTCATTGAACTGACTTCTGGAAAAACCTCCTTTTAAAAAGAGATAGACTCAGTGGATAAATCCCCTAGTCCTTCTGCCTTTGCTTTCTCTCTTCTTCCTGCTGGAATGAGGTCATGGTGCCTGGAACCAGATCAGCTGTCTCTTACCCATGGCGTAACAAGCATCAGGACAAAGGCCAATATACTCAGAATGCAGGATGGACAGATGGGAAGAGTGAAGCCCTCTGGACTACTACTTGTCACCGCTCAATCCGTCTGACAGGCTGGTTTGCCATCAGGGTGGCTCAGGGGCGTGTGCATCCATTCATTTTGAGGTTGCTCCCAAAGTTGCACTTTAGGAATTTTGATACCACCATCTACAGACTTGCTGCTTTTTCTCACAAATATTTAGGCATGTAGTGTTTTATTTTATTTTACTGCATGTGCTCGTGCAACTGATAATAGATGATTGAATTAACCCAAGTTTTGTTGATTGTCAACTTTCTGAAAGTTACGGCAAAAGGTTTTTACTGATTTCACATACTTTTCCTCTCAACTTTTTGGACTTTTTTAAGATATTAATATTATGTCATTCTTCTCTTGGAGTTGTTCTCTGAAAAATGAAACATTTCAACATTTCCATATCTGGAGAGTATATTTTATCTTTACTTGGCGACTTGATAATTTTCCAAAGAGAAACACTTAGAGGAAAATAGGGAGACTGGAAAAGAATTTAATAAACTTAAATTGACAAAATAAATGCTGTTTCTTTCAATTGAGCTAGCACATTTTATCACAGCCACTTTGAAGCTGTAATATTAAAATTTTTTCATTGTCACTCATCACTAAACTTTCTGTTTGCATTTTCTTGTTATACAAGTGCTGTGCACATTGATAATTTAAATAATGCAAATATATGTTAATTTCCCAGCTTTGAGGAAAAAATAGATTCAACATGCTTAATAATTGCGAATGAATTTTTATATACTTCCTCCTTCATGTCAGAAATTCTCATAATGACCAAAGGATACAGACTGGAAAAAGTAGGGATTATATATAGTTAAAGCTACAACTTGGTATATGTGTTTTGAAAGCCTAAAGGAGATACCATGGAGCTAAAAAGGAATCTAGAATAATATGAAGATTTAATGAAATTATTAGAAGGGGCTACTGAAATTATTATGAAATTATTATGAATTATTATGAAATTATGAAATTATTAGTAGTAGGGGCTACTGTATTAAAAGAATATTCTTCGTTTGAAACTGAATTGCATTTGGTCAGTCTAACACACATTTAATCAATGTATTCCTTTATTCATCTGTAAAGAGTAAGAGTTTAATAAGGTACTATGAAAGTGCAAGCAATAGTGTGGCTACATGTCTTTTCTTTTCCTCGTTTTTTCCATATGTTCTTGCCTTCCTCTTGAAAGAATGTAATCCACCTGTGGCTGGTTTCTCTGCTTCCCTCCTTCCTACCCTGAGGTCCATATATTAATAGCTCATACCTACTGCCAACTGTGAGCTTTTACACTCACACATTTTCACCTGGTCTAGGACTTTGCATCTCTGGATGAGTCCTCCACCTCGCTGCTATATTCAAAGTGTTTCTCTCTTAGCTTCTAGTCCTCAACCCACCAATACTTCAGTCTCCCCACCACTTGTCTTTCCCCTCAATTCACTGCCTCTCTACCTCCTTTCTTCCAGTCATCTTGAAATACTCATATTCCCCCCTCATTCCCTCTTCAGCCTAAGACAAGATTTTTTTTGTCTTATTCTCTCGTCCAGAGATCCATCTGCAACCCTAAAAATGACAGAAGTCTTACTAAAAAAAAAAGTGAAAAAATTACAAAACCAAAAAAAATCATTTTCATCTTCCTTTCACCTCACCTCTTCTCCCTCACTTCCCTTCTCCCTCACTTCCCTTCAGCATTCCCTGTGACTCTCTTCTCTCCTTTTGAGATTCTTTTCTCTGCGGGTTACATTACCCATCTATAATTGTATCCAACTCCATGTCATTCTATGTCACCATATCTCTTGTCTCTAACTGCATCCTTTCCCCTGAGCATCAAAGTCATATTACCAGCTGGTGCTGGCTGTCTCCCCAGCTGGGTGATATATTAAAAAGCCATCCAAAGCAGAATCCATTTGCTATTCCTCTCTCATCCTGGAAGCCACTTTACCATCCCTAACCTTGTATCTCAACAGTGGCAGTCCATAAGCAAAAACTTGAATGCACTGCTGTTACTGTTTTGTAGAAGCATAATGAGAACATCAGGAATAGTTCTTTTAATTAAAACTTAAACCAGAAAAATTCTGTTTATTTTTTTTTCAATTCTGAGATTCTCTGTGGTTGGTTGTATCATTGTAAATTATTAATAGAACACTGGTATTTGCTATTTATTTTTACCTTCTTATAGTATTTAACTTATTTCACTGTAGAATTTTCATGGTTTATTGATATACCCCATTTCTAACCAAAATCCTACGTCATAAATAATTTATTCATGCTTTTAGGACAATTGGTATTAGTTAGGAAAACTTTACAGATGGAAGTTTCTTAGCATGATTAAATATTTTGAACAAGGTGATGAAAGTTCTTTTGGTCTTCAGAATCTTCCAAAGCATTATGTTAAAGGAAATACAACTGACAGACTATTTCTATCTCTTCTTTCTTATAGAGAGTTAACATTGTAAAGTTATATCACATAAAGATTGAGTCCCACAATTAATAAATTTAGATTTGATTTAGATTAAGATGTATATATGTCCATATATACATTTACATATGTGTTTATATGTAAAACCTGTGAAATAATCAATTAGACGTTATTTTAACACAGTGTTCCATGACGTATACTAGTAGGATAAAACCAAAATAGATGACTTTCCTGAGACTGACAGTAACCTTCTTGTGAGTCATTTGTGAAAGAGAATCAGGATGTTAAGATGGAGAGGTTCTCAGCATTCCGGCCGCCTTGCTTAGAATTAGAAAAACTTTAGAACATCACATGGTGCTTAAAGGTAGGAATGGAAGAGAAACCTAGTACCTGACTTTGTACTTCAGGATGAGGTGGGGACAAGCAGCTATGTGGGCTTGGAAGCATGAGAATGAGGTGTGTGTGTGTGTGTGTGTGTGTGTGTGTGTGTGTGTGTACTTACACACACATATAGTCTGTTCTGTCAGCAATCAGAATACATTTTTAAAAAGTCACTCCAAAACATAAATCATTATATATAATCATGTATTTTTTTGTATATGAATTTATATATCCCCACATATGTATATTGATATTTATTTGGATTTATTACTTGATGCTTCTTACATCAGTACTATGATTTTTCCCATTTTCACAATTTGGTCAAGAAAAGAGACAGACAACTCTGCCTACTCTCTCTTTAGCTTTGGAAATATGTATAGATGGTGGTTGGGGGACTCCTGAGACCATATAGTCATCATTGCAGTTAACACATTAATTCATTTTCTGACTTACAGTGAGACTTCCTACTAGATTGAAAGTTCCTCTTGAGGACAGATGCTACTTCTTTATTACTGTATTCACAATGCCTAATGCAAAGTAAGTTCCCAGGAAAGAGTTATTTTAATGAATGAATGAGAATAGGAGTCAGAAGTTGGGATCTCTAGTTGATCCCTCTTATCATGCTTTTGTAAGTTTTGTGTAAGAAGTAAGGAATGATATTTTCAAAGTCCTACCTGCAATATGTCAGTGATTTTAAGGTACATATATTTTCACATTTTAACATCCTTGAAAGATGTCACTTACGAGCAATGACATGTCATAGTTTGGTGTTTCACACTAGACTAATGATATGACTCACAATTTCTGGTGTCTGAAATTCAGTGAAAAATATGTTGGGGGCCTCCCTGGTGGCGCAACGGGTTAAGTCTCAGAATATGGAGCTGTCTGCAGCCACTGTGGCACAAGTTCGATCCCCGGCTAGGGAGAGTCCCACATGGCACAGCAGACCTCTCCTGCCTCACCTGCTGCTCCCCTCAGCAATATACTTCAGTTGATCCACCTGTTCTGTTACCCATTCTGTCTCTGGTGAATCCTGTCACCCCCCACACCTTTTGCCTTCACCGCAGTTCTTGTATGCATAAATAAATAAATCTTTTAAAAAATATGTTGGAAGGTTATAAGTGCTACATAAGTGAGAACAGAGTAATGCATAGGGTGTATTGAATTGGAGTAGAGTGGGGAAGGGAGGGTTTTGGTATTAAATAGGATATTCAGGTTGGGTATTATTGTGAAGATGAGATCTGAGAAAAATTGGAAGGAGGCAAGGGAAGGAAACATGCAGAAAGATATCTTTAAGAATGTTCCAGGAGGAAAGAACAGATAGCAGAAAGGGATGAGTGCATGTGACATCCAGTGAACCCATCAGAAAGCAACTACCCAGAGGGAGAGTAGTATACCATGACATCAGAGGGAGAATGGGGGTGGACTGGCAGTACATCTTGTAAAATTCTGAAGGTCATTATAAAGACTTAGACTTTTATTCTGAGTGATAGATAGTGGCCATGAAGAGTTCTGACCAGAAATTTGAATGATTGCATTTTGAGGTGCTTTAAAAAATAATTATTCTGATTGCTGACTGAGAGCAGACTATAGAAGAGGAAATTCTGAGATCTCAGAGTTTTGCACTAATCCAGTGGAGAGAAGATGGTAGCTCACCAAAACTGATAGTGGAGGAAGTCAGAGGTAGTAGAATCTAGATATTCAATGAAGAGAGAGCCAAGGAACTCTGTCTCCCATGAAGGACTGGATGTTGATATGAAAGGAGGAAAGGGTCAAGACGGTGATGAGGCTCTTGGCATGAGAAACTGGAAAGGAAGGCTTTAACCTCACCTTATTGAGTACAACTGTAGATAGAACTAGTTTGGAAGACAAGATCAGAAATCCAGGCTTGGATGTACTGACTTTGAGTCTTGTGTTTGGCAGCTGATAGAAGTGATCCAGAGGATGTTGGCAAGACTATTGGGCATATACATCTTGGTGCTGAGAAAGAGGTCTGGTCTTGAGGCTACTCAACTATAGCATCCTGATTTGAGCAAATATAATATGAGATCTGTGACTTACTTTCTCCTCCAGTCTCCAGAACAAGCAAACATAGCACCCCTTTAACTTTGCCCTCTCATGACCCCCTTCTCTGTGGGAGTTGTCATATTTAAACATGACCCACATAAACTTTCTTCCAATTTCTCTTTCCATTTCTTTATACCTTATTTGAGACAAACTGACCTTTCTGTCAGTGGTGAATCCATATGTATGTTTCTCCTAGTCCTAGCCAATTCTATTCCTAAAATCCAAAATTAGGACAGTGATATAATATGTTTAGAAATGTTGTCAGTTAGGATTAAATAATTTCAAGTCTTTCATTTGCCAGACTAAGTATCAACTGTGGCTGCCAATTTAAAAGAAAGCCTTACATTGCCATTTGAATTTTCACTTTCATTCCTGAAGATGCTGTGCTAGACACTGATCATTTCATAGGAAAAAGAGACACAAAGTCTGGGACCAATAAAGGAAAAGTAATCATTGCAGTAATAACCCAGGAAAGTAAGGGAACAAGTACATTAGGGTTTTGATGTTGTGTGGAAGAATAAGCGGTAACACTGTAGGATTGTAACCTTTAAAGTGTATGACATAAGGATGGAACACACTCAAAGGAAGTTTAAATCTTTATTTGCTTCACATTTAAAAGGCTATAGAGCATATGAAAAGGCTTGTTCAGAGGAAGCTACTGAATATTGAAGCTTTTCAATGTTTATGTAGTTTTTACTAGAGTCTCCATGGGGATATGTGTGAACTAGATAACAGTAAGGTGTAAAAAGAAAAAAAAACTAAGAGGTGTAGAAATATATGTGTGTGTGTGTGTGTGTGTATTTAAAACCTAAGTACAGAAATCTTTCTAATATTTAAAAATACAGATTAGCACCAAATACAAGTGCTTTTCTAAATAAATGTAGCTATATTGATGAAAATGTCTCCATAAACATTGTAGCATCCTCCAGTACCTGGATAACATTGTGCTTTTGATTGAGAAGACGTTCAATTCAAACTGGAAATTACATTAGTGACAGTTGAATGAACCCTGCTTTGAATCCCAAAGCTAAAGAAACACGATGAATTCTTTTTCTTTGTTCAAATACTGGCCTAACTTCCTCAATAGCCCACTATTTTGTCATATTTCTGTCTGATTTTGTCAGATTTCCCTGATCCAATTTAGTTGTTTGGGGAAATGAACTAGTGGTATAAAGGATTCTAAAAGAGCCACTCAGTGTGTATTTTCATGTGAATTTTGCCCCACCCTAATAAGACATCACTAGGAGCTGCCTTTTCCTCACACATAGTCACTGTTGGTACTTTGATGGCCTGGTTTTTAGGTGGTACAAAAATGTGCCTGGTGATCAGTAGCTCCATGAGAGAGATTCTCTTTGAAATATTCTAATGAGTTGGAAGTCTAGTTTATTATGTAGAAATATCATTTACATGCCATTTTATGATATACATTTATATCCCATCTATATTATATGTTCAATTCAGAATTCAAGCTTTTTCTTGTGCTTTGAGCTATTAGTAAAGCACATATTATAATAATTATTTTTGATTAAAGTGTATTGATCCATTTGCCCTTTGCTAATTGAGAACAAGGTCTTTTGCAGATAATCTGTTAACAATGCTACTGAATAGTTGTAGTGGTAATGAAATGGCTTTTCAGGGCCACTACTTCACCTGCAGTATTAATATAGTATAAATAGAATTAAAATTAAATATATAAAGATGGGTACTGAGTTCACTCTCTCCTTCCCCTGTTATTGTCAAGTTCTTAGAACTGACATGAAAAATAATAATCAGTTCGATCCAGTACTTACCAAAATGCTATATAATGTTTGGGTACAATCAAATCTGATTCTAGAATGTATCTGGAAAGAAAATACTCAAAAAATTCAAGAAAATTGTGTAAAAAAGATTAGAGATAAGGAAACTCAGCCGTATATAAAAATTTACTACAACAATTTAAAACTTGAGATAAACTAGTTGTTTAGGGACTGTGTATATGTGTATATACCCATGTGTATATACGTGCATTTCACATAAAAAGGTATTAAAAGATAAAGCTTGTTCATGATCTTGGTAAAGCTATTCTCTTGATGCATGGAAAAAGTTAGGAAAGGCACAAAATACCAAATCAGTAAATTAAAAATTAAACATTTAGAATTCTTATGGTTAACATTTTAAATAAAGTTATATATTTAAAAATGAATAAGCATTTTAAAAACATACTGCTACTAATGAAAATAATTGCAAAAAATTCCCTGTGTTGCCTAGAGCACTTCACACAAACCAGCCCTAGTCCTCAGCATATTCCTCTCTTCTTTCATTTCCCAGGAAGAATATCATTACTGTCCAGCCCCTCAACTTGTGCTTCAAACTGCTTGGTCACGTCCTCTTTTTTTCACTGGAATTTTCTCTTTATCATACAGCCATACATTAATATCCCCCATCTCAAAGGAGCAAAAACAAAACACCACTCCTGCTGGCTCTCTCATGTCCATGCTAATTCTCCACTAGTTCTATTTTCCTTTCTAGCTAAGATTTTATGAAGAGAAGTGCATATAATGCTTCTACTTTCTAAACATTTACTCATATTTTTTTTCTTTTGAGGTAACAGTCTAAGGGTGTATAGGTTTTAGGTGAGCAATTTATTACCACAACAACTAACCACCAAATAGCCGTTCACCATCCACTACCAAACAATTGGTTCCTTCTACCTATTCCTATAACCCTCTACCTCTGCTTCCCCTCTGTTGTCAGAATGATGGATTTGTTTTTGTTCTGTTTTCTTTGCTTTATTGCTTTAAATTCTACATGGATGAGATCATGAGGCATTTGTCTTTCTCCAGACTTATTTCACTGACTGTAATCCCCTCAAGGTCCATCCACATTGCCACAAATGGCAAGATTTCAGCTTTTTCATGGCTAAGTAGTATTTCTTTGTGTATATATGCCACATCTTCTTGATCCAGTTATTCATTATTCAGTACTTGTTTGTTTCCATCTCTTGGTTACAGTGAATAGTGGTATAATGAACACAGGGTTGTGTGTGTGTGTGTGTGTGTGTGTGTGTGTATCTTTTCGAAATAATGTTTTCATATTATTTGGATAAATACTTAGAAGTGGGATTACTTTTTATTTACTGTAATTGGACCCTGGTTTCTACCATTTACTGTAATTGGTCTTGTCAAGGGAACCAGCTACCACTGTGCAGTTGAATCCCATGAACACTTCTCTTTTCGCATCTTTTAGGTCTCAAGTGAAATGTTAAACCCTCAGAATAGATACCTTCCATGCCCTACATACCTAAAATAGCACTTATACCTTTCTTTTTCTTTCAATGCTTTGATTTCTTCCTGGCACATCTTCTGTATTTGGTTTATTATAGTGAATGTATCTTTGTCTATTTAATCATTATATAACAAATTACCTTCAAATTTATTGGTATAAAACAACAGACTTAGTTTCTATTGATCAAGGATTTAGGAGCAACTTAAAATGAGTCTCTGCTCAAGTTCTCTCATGAGGTTGTAGTCATGGTATTTACCATGGATACAATCTCTTCTGAAGATGTTGGCTGGGACAACGGGGTCTCTTTCCATGCTGAGTCCCAATCTCATTTCCTTAATACAAGGGCTTCTCCATAGGGCTGCTCAAGTGTTTTTCCACAGAGAACTAATTTGCCCCAAAGCTAATGGTCCAAATGAGAAAGTCACATTGTATTATGACCTAGTTTCAGAAATGGTATACGACTTGTCACTGTTTGTACTAATAAGTCATTAAGTCTAGTCCATAGACAGAGGAAGGGAAGTTAAGCTCCAGTTATTGAAAAGAGCCTCCAAGCATTTGTAAGCATAATTTTATTGAATTAATTTTCTTATATTGTTGTTAATTTTTGGACAGTATTTGATTTCTCTCCTCAGTGTAGTACCTGTAGTTCTCCTACCACCCTATCACCCATGATCCATCTCCATCATCCCTTGTGCCCTTCCCTCCCGTTTTTACGCCACACACTCCCTCTCCCCTGCTGTATGTAGGCTTAATTTTTTTTTAAAGATTTATTTATTTATACATACAGCTGGGGTACAGGCCAGAGGTGTGGAATGGCGAGAGGCCTCACCAGAGACAGAGTGGGGAGCAGAACAGGCAGATCAGAAATTCACTGCTGAGGGGAGCAGCGGGCGAGGCAGGAGAGGTCTGCCGCACCATGTGGGATTCTCCCTGGCTGGGCGTCAAACTCGCATCGCTGCTGCCCACAGCTCCACAGCGCAGCGCTCAACCGCTGCGCCACCAGGGAGACCCTGTAGGCTTAATTTTAACCACCACATTCTCAAACAGAAAATAGACTCGCACAGTGCAGGCAATGGGTTATGGGTTGCTTCTCAAATAGGTTCTCAGTGCCTTGACTAGTGGGCACTTTAATAAATATTCTGTTGAATGAGTAAATGGATGAAGATTTCTTTAGGCAGCAAAGATATAGGCTGTGGAGACATCTAGATCTGGGATGAAATTGTGACTCCAAACATTGGGCATATTAATTCTTATGAGCTTCAGTTTTTACATGTCACCTGTGCTATATTAACACCATCAAAGGAATCTGGAGGATTAAATGAGATCACATATGCAAAGCACTTGCTTGGCTGTTCAGCACAAAGTAGGCATTCAAGTTTTAATCTTAACTGACTTTTCCCCTTCTTTCCACTTTTCCCAATACCCTTAGCAATAACATTTCTTTACTCTGTGATTTCAAATATTTAACATGATATATTCAATTTTTGAATTTTGAATGAATTTTTGAATTCTCATAGTGTATTCAATTTTTGAACAAAATCTAGTTGTTATATAGAATAAGCTTTAGTGCTAAGGCATTACTTACACCTATCAACAAATTATAATTTTCTTGGACTACACAAGAGATTCAAATATGTACATGGGGGAGGGGGGGAATAAAAAGTGTGTTCTTTAAAGTGGGGAAAAAACAGCAACTTAGTCCCAATATTCTGTCCAAAAGAAATGAATGTGATGATACTTTGAACTTGAAGGAAAACCAGGGTTTCATTTAAACTTATACCATTTATTCCTGTAGGAAATGACAAAAGATGAGCTTGGGAGATAATTTTGTAGAGGGGAAATGAGGCAATGGTACTCTACACGGAGTATAACTTGACAGCTTTAGGTGAAACTCACAGACTACAACAAAGCTGCAACCCAGCTGTCCTGAAGCTTAATGACATCTGAGTGAGTCTGCTGAGGCAGTTCTTTCATTTTTGTCCTCAAAAATAAAATGTAGGTGTAATTTACATTAAGTGAAAGACAGATATGAATTTTATAATTCTCCTAGTCTTCACAAATGTATATATATGTATAACCCACACCCTAATCAAGAGAGAACATTTGTATCACCTGAGAATATTCATTGTGTGTGTGTGTGTATATACACACACACACACATACACACACACACACATGACATCATTGTTCGTTTTTGTACAATGTATACTTCTCCTCTCATTACCTGAGAATATTCTTTATGCCACTTTCTAGTCGTTCATTACCACCTCTGAGGCAGCCACCATCTATATGCCTGTGGACAAATAGCATCTGTCCCCTAGTGATTATTCCTCTATGGAGATGGACTGGAAACTCTTACAGAAATACTTCATGATTTAACTGTTTTCCCCTTCTTATAGACACCTTACTGACCATTCTCCTAATACACAATGCAGTGTGTCAGTCATAAGCATTATATTTATAACCATAATCCAACTATAATTCTCCCAGGTCACCTCAGTTTAGTTTTGAGGGTGACCAGTAATCTCTTAGTCACAACTCAGGATGGCTACTTTTAATCTAGTATATTACCTTGTATTCTTTATCAAGCCCTTCCTAGAAGTTAAATTTAACTTCAGTCTTAAGATATTCTTTACTATTAAATTTACATAACTGCCTGCCACCATTTTCTTGATAAAATTTGGTGAGTTAGTGAGGAACAAGTAAGCATTAGTTTTATTTATTTCATCTTTTTGCAGTAATGTTGTATAACACTGTAGGCTTCAGATGTGCAGTATCTCATCTTGGCAGCCATTTATATTGCCCTATGCCCACCCCCAAATGTCCAGTCACCACCACTACCAACCAGTCTTCTCCCTCTACCTGTTTGAGTTGCAGTAGTTTATTTTTTAAAAATCATTCCTATGTGCTCATTTTTTACACTGTTATGGAGGAAAGGACACTGGAGTTGAATGACATGAAAGTAGTAATATTCGACCACTTTTGATGTACAACATGTCAATTTCTTATGGTTCAGGTGGCATAAGGACAACTTTCGCTTTTAAAAAGTGAGTCAAGATGTCTTCAATTATATCTGAGTGGCTTTTAGGCAAACCCTCCCACCTCTTAGTGTCTTATTTACTCATCTATAAAATGAATTTGGCTAGAGAAATTAAAAGGATCTTTCCAACAATAAAAGCTCTTAGCTTTGAATTTTAAAGGAGATAGAAGGCTCCCATAGAAAGACAACCATATACACAATGGAATACTATTCAGCATGGAAAGAAGATAAACACATGCAATTTGCAGCGACATGGATGGAATTAGAGGGGATCATACTCAGTGAAATAAGCCAGAAAGAAAGAGAAAAATATTGAATGGCTTCACTTATAACAGGACTATAGGGAGGCCGGGTGGGAGAGAGACAATCAGTGGCGGGGGGGATGAGGGAGGCGAAGGGAGGGAAGGAAAAGGGCACAAAATGGAATAGAAAAGAACACAAGGGACCATGGAGATGGATCACGGGTGAATTGGTGGTGGGCTACCCAAGGGGAATACAAAATGTAAAAGACATAAATAACAATAAAAATATATATTATTAAAAAAAAAGAAATGTCTTAAGAATATTATCCCTTTTTGTTATCTTGCTTTATTATGTCTATAGTATCATAAAGGAAAATGGTGTTCCTAGATTGATATTTCCACCAATGAAGTCTCCTCCATCATTTTCCAATATTTTCTGAACTTCTACTAGACATCTTCATCCTTCCCTTAGGATAGCAATAGTCTGAGTTGTCTGTTCCCAGGACAACCTTGAACAAGAAGGGCCTGCTTCTTAGCAGGAATTATCCCTGCTATTTAACTTTGACAACTTGGTTCCACATTTGTACTATTAGTGGAGCCCACCGTCGTAGTGAGAATAACTTCCTGAGGGCTCTTGGTCCCCCTAGTTCATTCACTTCAACAATTCCTTAGCCCCACTGTGACCTAAATTTCATTGATCTTACAACCTTTTCCCCATTCCTTATCCCCTTCATGTTTATTTCCCTGTCTTCCAGCTCTGATTCTAGTCTCCATAATTTTAATTACTCTTTTTTTTAACAATTTTTTAAAGATTTATTTATTTATGCATACAAGCTGGGGTACAGGCCAGAGGCGGTGGGTGGTGAGAGGGTTCACCAGAGACAGAATGGGAAACAGAACATGCATATCGACGGAAATACACTGTCAAGGGGAGCAGTGGGTGAGGCAGGAGAGTTCTGCCGCACCATGTGGGAATCTCCCTGGCCGGGCATTGAATTTGTGTCATCACTGCTGCTGATAGCTCCACAACACTGTGCTTAACCGGCTGTACCATGAGGGAGGCCCTAATTGCTCTCTTGCCTATACTTTGCATACATAGCCCTTTCTCTTTTCTTTGTATTCACCTGTCAAAAATCTAATCCTGATTACATTCAGCTCTTCCATCCTCATCTCCTGCTTTCCCCCCAGTTAAACACAGCTGGAGAAAAACCTATCGTGGAGCTGGCTGGTTTCACTTTACATTCATGACCACAAACCACTCACGAGTTCTTGGAGCTGCTGGGGAGTCTGATTCTATTTCCTGAATCCATTTACTCTGCTTTTCTCTTTGATAACCATTTCATACCTTACCCTCTCATTCCCACTTCTAGCTGATATTCTTGCTTCTTGTGGCATTTAGAAAAGAGAAACTATTAGAACAGAATACCTGTATCCCCCACCTTGCACCTGCACCCATGTCCCCCACCTTCATTCTCTTCCCCCAGAATGAACTGTCTGTGCCCTGTCACTCATGGGGCCAACCCCTCCTCTCAGAAAGTAGAGCGCAATTGTTTATTGCCTATTCTAGCAACTCCTCCTGAGTCATTGGCCTACCATTCTGTATCACATATGGTCTTAATTTTTTTTTCATGTAAAAAAGAAATTATCTCCCTTCCAAGTACTAGCCAGGCTCAACCTTGCTTAGCTTCCGAGATCAGACAAGATCAGGCACAATCAGGGTGGTATGGCCTTAGACTAAAAGAAATTGTCTTGAATGTAGTCACCCCGCTTTCTACTCCTTCATAGAATTATTCATCTGTTTCTCCAGGATCACATCATTCCATAATCTTCCTTGTTCTCTAATCCTCCACTAGCTACTACTGACTTCCTTGTATCACATTAGTGTTTAAAGAGTTTCTTCCTCTACAAATATTTCATCTCAGTAACCAGAGGTCAACTCACATGGGGAATGGTTGGTCAGTGCTTTAAAGCACATGAAAAGAGGAAAAGCAGCCAAATATTTAGAGAAGAGGTGAAGCCATTCCATTCCATTACCTTTGTTGAAGCATTTCAATTTACTCTGTGCTTATAGGGGCTCTCCTAGCTCACAGCTTAGCTAAAGGCACATTAAGTCTCTCTCTAACGGGGTTTGAAGGAAAGCATGGAGACCATTTGTTCTTTTAAATCTCTTTGGTTTGCAATTGTCAGTTTCAATTTTGAGGGGAAGAGTTCAGAGTGTCATTGAAAGTAAAAAGTGAGGTAAAAACTATAGCTAAATCTGATAAAATATGTCAGAGTCAGTCTTCACCCTGTAGCAAAGAAGTATTTTTAGTACTAATGGCTAAGGGATAAGCATGTCTCAGGGACACCTGTGTGCTATGCTGTCTGGGAGGGATGTAGAGGAACTATTCCAAAGTCTGTCTTGTTCTGATGCAAGTTCTAGTCCATGGGTAGACTCTGCAGGTCTTGGGAGAGAGGAAAACTTCATCTCCACGCACTTGGAAACATGTCCTGCTTTAGTGTCCCCCATTTATGCTGCCTGTCAGGTCATGCCACCTCTGCCTGCACTTTTCACTTATCTCACAAATGCTAATTGAACTGGATTTGCTAAGCTGTGCTTCTGATTAGTCAGAAGTTCAGGCCTAATAAGATATAGCTCTGTCTTCTTGCTATGTTCAAAGGGATGCTTGTCATGGTGTTATTTTGAAAGGGCTTAACAATTAGTTAGAGGGAAATCTGGGAACATGGAAGCATAGTCTATTATCTTTTAAAACCATCTTACAGGAAGAGGACAATTAGGTAACTAGACAAAACCCAAGGGAAAAGACTTAGAACAAAAATAGGTGACAAGACAGCCCCTTGAATACCAAGTACAAGTAAGATAGGACAGACCCCCCCCCCACCATCACCCCGTGACCTGCATGGCCTCCACATGCAGGAAGAAATAGAGGCAGGCTACAAAAGTGGTATTTATTATTTCCAAAAGAAGACCAAAGGACCAAGAACAAGGAAATACAGAACTAGCCAAGATGCTGTGGAAAGTGTAAATATTGCCTGGAAACGTACATTTCTTTTTTATCAGTACATTTAAAAAGCATCAATTGTCCAAACTCTGCCAGGTATAATTTTGGACAATGTAGATGCTACATCAAAGAAGATGGAAAAGGTCTCTGATCTTATGTTTATATAACACTTAATGTTGTAGAAGAGAAATATATAGATGAATAATATAGTGCAAGGACCTACATGTGTTAAAGAAAATAAACGAGGATAGCAGGAGGGTAATAGGTACCTGGAGTGAGATGCCATTTGAGCATCAGATCATTGTCCCATGGAGATCCTGATTTAATACATAGAATGATTGGGGTAACCTGAAAGTTTGTGTCTCTCCAAACTTCACATGTTGAAATCCTAACTCCCAAAGATGATGATATTAGTAAATGGGGACTTTGGGAGGAGCTTAAGTAATGATGGTGGAACCCTCATAAATGGGATTAGTGTCATTATTAAAGAAGGGTTCAGAGAGATGCCTCCATCAGATGGAGACACAGTGAGGAGGAGCCAGCTTAGGAAGAGGTAGGGGGCCCTCACCCAAACACACCATGCTGAGCCAGTGTTGGCTTAACAAAAGTGGAATTTATTATTTCCAAAACAAGAGAATCAGAGGGACTTTAAAGATTGGTACAGTTATTCAGCTGTGTCTCAGACATCCAACTCTGCTCTGCTCATTATGTTGGTCCGTATCTCTGCCATGCGTCTGGGTCCCCAGGTCTCACACAGCCGTGTCTTAATGTAGGAAGAACACAGCAAAGTCAGTCTTGTCTCTTTTCTAAGAAAGCATTTTTGAAGTATATTATTCATACAGAAAAGTTTACACATCCTTAGTACACAGCTTGACATATCTTTTTACAAAATAGAATGCACCTGGCACTCAGCACCCAGATCAAGAAACAGAATATAATTGGCACCCAAAAATACCTCCTATGCCCATTTTCCATAACTAACCTTCAAGTGTAACTAGTCATGTAAGTTTTGATTTCTAGCACTATAGATTAGATTTGCCTGTTTTGAGTTTCAACCTAAATGTAACCATATGCTATGTACTGTCTTGTGTTGGCTTCTTTTACTCATTACAGTTGTGAAATTCACAAGCTTTTTGTGAGTAGCTGTAAATTGTTTTTATTCCTAGATAGTGTTCCATTGTCCATTCTATTGTTGAGCATTTGGAGAGTAAGCTGTTTGAGGTTATTGTGGGTGGAGATGCAGTGAACATACCAGTACTTATCTTTAGTGGATGATATCACACATTTCTTTGCTCTCAAGTGTTATTGGTCAATAGTGGATCTTAGGCCCATCTCCTATTTGTAGCAGAACCTGGGAAGGAAAATAGGCAATGATGTGCCATTAAATATTCAGCAACTAGCTCTGCACATGAGGATGGAGAAGTGGGGCTGATTTATAGCAATTTCCAATTTTCTTCGTGTAAATACTCCCACCATCACCAATTTCAGGGTACCAATGTTATAGCAACAAGTTTGAAAATAGCTCTCGTACACTAATACAAGTTGGTTCCAGCACAACACATGCTCACTTTGATCCATTATGGTTGAACTTTGACTCCACCAGAAGAAAGTAGGGTGTGGAGAAAGGTGTAGGGAAACTTATTCTATAGACAACCAATGTTTTTCCATCAATTATTGAGTTATTGCTATGATAAATTAATAAACTACTATTCTACCCAAGGATTGCTCTTGTAAAATTCTTACTATTTTTAAAAACTGGGTTCTAGAGACCTAGTTAGAGGAGACTAGACTTGTGCTGTGGAAGAAACAACCCCAAATTACAGCATCTCAGTGCTTAGGAGTTTACTTTTCACTCAGCTCAAGTCTTCTGTATGTCAAGCATATCTCCAGTGCTGCTGTTCTCGATAAAGCAGGCTGCTTCTCTAACTCCTCATTTCAACACTCAGTCTCAGTGACCACTGCTGAAGCACAGAACAGAGGTGAGGGTTATGCGTGGGTTTGTCGGTGCTTCAGCTCAGAAGTAACTTGGCACTTGTACTTCCAGGTCATTGGGGAGAAATAGTAATCTGGTCCCTCCCAATTGCAAGGATAATTTTAATTGGGAGGAACACAGGGATATTGGATGCACTGTAATTATCTCTGCTACAAAGACCATCCACTCCAGGCCATTTGTTATTTTTAAATAACAAATGAATTAATTTAATTCATTTCCATATATTTCCATTCTTGCATATATATGAATTATTATAGAAAAATAACTGCCATATACTCACAGAATTATCCTCTAGTAATCATTTTCTCAGAAGAAACTCTTTAGAGACAATAGGTTCAATCTTAATGAAGAATATGCTTTGTATAAGTTATTGGGCTTTTGAATTAACTATCTTCAGTGTGTATCCTACATTAAGTACGGTGCTTATTTTGTAAACACCACAGTAATAATTGACCTAGACAGGTGTCATCAATAGGTGCTAAAACAACTGTGTTAATGTTGGTTGGGCAACAAAATTTTCACATGATCTTAAAAGTGTGATGCACAGATTATTTATTAGAAAGGAGGACAGATACTTTTAGAATGGAAATGAAATCAGGCATTGCCTTTTCCAACTGATCAAATTTATTATCAACATAATGGAGTAAACTGAGACCATGTGCCCCATAACATGCATTGAGAAAGAACATAATGTCTCCTGTGTGGTATTTCTGCCCACACTATTACATCTGAATGTAATCATGAAGGGAAAAATAGAGCAAACAACAACTGAGGACCATCTTTGAAAACAAGTGGTTATACTCTTAAAATGTCAAGGTCATGAGCGCCAACATTGTCCTAGGTTAAAAATGTCTTAGGAATCATGATGCCCAGATGCAGCTCGTGGTTCTGGATTAGATATTGAAAAAAAACAACAACTATAAAGTATATTATTAGGACAATTTTAAAATTTGATTATACACTGTATATTAGATGATATTGTTTCAATGTTTACTTTCCCAAATGTGATCAGTATATTGTGGTATGTGAGAGAATGACCTCAGTCTTACAAGAAATATGCTGAATACTTGTGAGTGAAATGTCATATCTACAAGTAACTTTCAAATGATTTCTCAAAAGATATATGTGCAATCATGTGTACATGTGGACACATATACAGTTGAACTTGAACAGCACAGACTTGAATTGTGCGTAAAGTCCACTAGTATCTGGATTTTTTTCAATAGATAGAGTATAGTACTATAAATGTATGTTCCTTAATGATTTTCTTAATAGCATTTTCTTCTCTGCAATTTAGTTTAAGAATATAGCTTGTAATACATGTAACATATACAATATGTAACTCACTATTATCAGTAAGGCTTTCAGTCAGCAGCCAACTATTAGTAGTTAAGTTTGGGAGGCATCAAAAGGTGTGCACAGATTTTTGACTGTGGGGGTTGGTACCTCTCTCCCTCATGTTGTTCAGGGGTCAACTGTACATACAGAAAGAAAGATAATGAGAAAAAGCAAATGTGGCAAAATGTTGACCTTTGACAAATGTGGGTGAAGATTATATGGCCATGAATCTTCTTTTATAACTTTTCTAGAGTTCTGAAGTGTTTCAATATAATCAAGTTGAGAAAATTCAACTCAATTTATTCTGTGATATTTGGCAAAACACCTGTCTTGTTGGAGTCAACTTCACTGTATTATTTAATCTATATCTGTCTAGTAGTCAGGTAAGAATTACGCTCAAGAGGAAGGATTCTAAACAATTAGCACTCTATCCTGAAGGTGCCTGAAATAAGGGAATGAAGCCCCAAAAGCAAAGAATACCTTATTCTATGTGTGTTTGGAATAATAAGGCTTCGTGCCTGGAAAATGATGATTTTTTTTAATGAGAAATGACATCAGGAAGAGTAAAGCTAAAGATAATGTCCCCCTTTATTATTCCTGTCAGTTCAGATCAGCCTGTAGTAATACCCAAATTTGGGAGAATATCTTCATCTAATTCTTTAATGACATTAGTGGTACTTTACATGCTTCTGCTGTAAGGGAAACTGCTTAGCATAATCTGTATTGCAAAATGAATGAGCTGTCTTTTGAACAGACCCTGTAATTTCATGGGAAGCATAGCAATGTCAGACATGTTGATAGAAATGGTGAACTTCAAAGAGAAACTGGTAATAAGCATTTTCTCTAAACCATCAAAACCTTGACTTTTTGTGGTAGGGACTTCTGGGGCCATTCTGCTTTCTGGCCGTTCTGCCAGAAGTAAGTTGACGGATATATAGACGCAATATTGACACTTAGCATGCCTTTTACGAGTCCAAATTTGAATGGGAGAACAGCAGATCTGTATGGCATAGTTCTGCTCAGAACTGAAAGCAAGAGGCATTTTGTAGTTTGTTCCAAGAATGGATTGTTGATTAAACTAATCATTTAAACTCAGTACTGGGACTTCTGGTCATTAGCATGGGAGAAATAAATGGTGATGTTTTAAGATGTTTTCATTATTTTGTCAGTACCCCCAAAGTCTAGAATGAGCTTTTAAAGCCTCTCTTTTTCCTTTTACTTTCTTTTTTCTGTGTCTGCATCTGTCTGTCTCTCAGTGTCTGTTTCTCTTCTTTTTTTCCTACTTTTTGAAACACACATACAAAAATGAAAAAGATTATTTCCAGTAAATATGCCTCATATGGCTAGAGCTGCCACAGCTACTCAATAAAACCCCATGGACGGGGCGTCCAAACTGTTTGATTTAATTACAAATACTTAAATACCGTTCAGTATAAGCCCTGGAAAAAATTAGAGTAGAGGATATCTCCCTGTAGGGTAGCAGCTTATCACAATATGAAGCTTTATATTTAAATAAAAGTTTTTATTCAACTAAGTGGCTTGTCAACAGATGTTGACTAGCAAAAGCAATGGTTGGTGTATATTATGACCTGAGTGTAACCTTAGACATAGAGTTTAAAATAGTCTCCTGGTGTCTTAGAAGAGCCTCTTCTCTGTGGTCCAACATTCCTGTCACCAGGCAATTTTGTCTTCCTGCCTCCAGGGAGACATTCCCAGCTGTGTTTGAGTAAACATTGTAACAGCATTACTTGTGGGCTTAAAAGATCAGTGCCTGGACTCAGAACCCTGGGCATCATCTACCTCAATAGCTACTCAAAGTGTGGGGGTGAGGAGAGGAGAGCAGAGCTGCTCAAAGTCAGATGGGTGTTCTAGAGCAACACTGTCACCTGGGAGCTTTTTAGCGGTGCTAATTCATGAACCCACCTACTCAGAATCTCCTGGGCATGGGGCTCAGTAATGTGGGTTTTAATCAACTCTCCCGATAATTCTATGAAGTATAATAATATTAGATTTCCAGTAGATGTAAGGTGACCATCAACTATAAAACTGAACAGCAAAAGATAATCATGATCAGGCTGTTCACCCTGAGACACAATAATGAATGAACACATCTATAGATGTTATACAAAATAGGTTCTTACTGATGTGAATGTATCACAAAGTAAATTCCTTGAACCATTCCATTATTATCAGATGTTTACAGTGGCAAGAGATAGGAAAATAAAGCAATAAAACTGGATTATGCAGCTTCTTACATAATTCCCAGGTCCTTTAGATGATTTTTTTCTCCTGGATTTTCCCTAGAAAGTGTGTTTGCTTGTTTTCTCATTACAAGTCCTTAGGAACTAAGCAAAGAGTAAATTAGTATGTAATTCCTCCAAGGAACTATGTTGTGACTGGAGTCACAAAGGGTTCAGTCTCTTTCGGAAAACATTTAGAACTAAAACTCTGTAAGCCCTGAAACTGGAGCCCTGGGACCTGTTTTTATGTTGGTGAAATCTTTGCTGACTTTTCCTTAAGCACACGCTCTCCAGGCGAAAGACCCGGTAAAGAAGAGAGCCTGGGAACCCAACTGAAGCACTTCTTGTCGCAGATAGGACAGGGGCTTCTCCTGTGTGGGTAGGACACATTATAATTTGACTAACTTCCATATTCCTTTTAGTTTCCCCAAATTCAGTGGTGTGCTGGTAAATACTTAACTGATTTTGGGGGTGAGGGAGGGAGGGATGGAGATTGTAACCTTGACCTAACATGGTGAAGTACTGACTCTACCTGGCAAGTTACCAACTTGATGTTGCTTTAGTGGAGCTGGGACAACAGGCACACAGTGGGCCTTCAGTATCTGCCAAGCTGGCCTCACTTTTTCCATCTTGTTCTCTATTTATGCAAGTATCTGCTCCATATTCTTGTCTTTTTCTGCTGTGTCTTAATCTTATTTTTCAGTTCTATGATTCTGTCATTCTTTGTTTAGTGATTGCTCTATTGAATTATGTGTCAAAGATACATGTATCAAAGATAAGTAGATATATCAAAGATAAGTAAATAAATTCTTGTAATGAGATCTTGACCACCCACAGTTGTCCTTTCCAGGTTTCCCATGAGATTGAAGAAAATAGGAATTGAGCTAACCCTTGGTGGATGTGGGCAGAGGGAAGGAGATCCATTGATGATGGACTTGGCACGAGGGGAGAGAACCAGATCGGTTGTTCTTCAGCAGATGAGGAAATGCTCATGTGTTTGGGCTTGGCCTTCCCATGATGCCGGTTGGCCCCACAGGTTGGGAAACACTGACATTGGGGTCTCTGCCTCTGTTAATGGCATGATGAGTTCACATGCACAACCCTAAGGCTAGGGAACCCGCTTCGGGTTTTCAGAGAAAAGACTTTTCGATTGATTTCCAGCTTAAGGCTTCCCCAGGAGTTAAAAGCAAGCATGCACACAGTTCTCTGTTTTCCTAAAACACTGTTACATGTGTTTGCTTTTGTAGGAAAGTATAAAAGAGCCCACAATCCCAGTAACACTATGAAGTAGGTTCCTAGACAGCATAACTTCTGAAGCAAACTCCTTTTCCCCAAAGAATCCTGTTTTATATACTAAGAGCAGCAACTGTCTATATTTACTACTTTGGTACCTGGCTTCAATGTTTATTCTTGCCACTATGGGGCTTAAATACTATGATACTATGATGATGGGTTTCATACTATAATATAATAGAGAGGGTGTGTTCTATCTTGGAAACTGATTTATTTGTTACTACCAATATATTTGCAGAGAAAAGGAAAGGGATTCAAGTATAAATTTAAAAACATACTAACATAAAGGAGATCAGTAGAATTAAGGATAAAAATTATCTTAAAATACTTAGAATGTGGAAGACTTTTTCATTAGTGTATTCATTAATTTGCATGGTTCTTGGAAATAGACAGTTATATGAGAGTGAAAATGGTGAAGCAACTAGATTCAAATCTATGTTGAATTATGTTAAAAAGCTTCCGTTGAACCTCAGGATCTCTGAACTCCAGTATCTCCTTAGAAAAAAGTCAGAACTTCCCAAATGGAATCAAGGAAGGGAATAGAACTGTAAATCTTAAAGACTGTGTTGAATGTGGAATCCGATAAAATATTTGACGGGACAAAACCAATATGAGATTTGATGAAATTTCACTTTTAAGTTTTCTTTCCATATTCACATTTTATTTTCATCCTGTCTTAGATAAAGTAGGAAAATAGATTTGATTATCTCTAAGGATATTACTACATTTTAGCTTGGGGGCTAAATTTATGAAGAGTTGAAATAAAACTCCCAACAGATAATGCGAAGTGTGTTTTGTTTTCCATATTGTCTTAATGTGGGTTTTCCAACATGCGTACTTGACAGGGGACTCTAATACAAGTATAATTTCTTGTGGGGAAATAATTTCAGGAGCTATTTGGGTCACAGGGCATAGTCAGGGAAGGGCAAGGATTCAATGAAGTGCATGTTAACAGGTGAGGTCCCCTTATGGGAAACTGCTGCTCAGTGCTAGTCAGAACTCTATGAAATGTGTGAATCGTCCAAACAAGAGGCAAGAGAAAGTTTGTGTGTCTGTCCATCTGACTTTCCACCATTGATGGAAAGCTGCTTCCAGGATCGGTAACTACTTTATCCTGCCTTGCAAATGGCTGTGTATAATCCCATAACCTGTTCTTCCCAGAAACCCTCTAGGCAGAATGTTACAGATAATTTACAGTCAGGGGCCTTCACTATGTAGACACAGAACATTCCTTAGTGCAACACCATCCAAAAAAAGGTTTAACGTAACCCCCTAACATGAGCTACTAGTGAAATTTTCAATTTTTGAGGCACAACATGAAGAAGTAAAAAAGAAGCAGGTGAAATTAATGATGTACCTTTCAGGCCAATGCATATAAATTATTTCAATCTGTAGATATATTAAAATTAGTAATGAGATACTTCACTTTTATCCTGTATCTTTGAAATTGGTTGTACATTTCGCATCTCACATCTCAATTCAAACTAGTCACTTTTCAGGTACTCAGAGTCATGCAGGGCTCCTGGTTGCTGCATTGAGCAGTGCAGAAATAGAGGAATATCCTGAGCCTGACTTACTACTTACTACATTAGAGGCTATGTGTCATCCCCTGAGAAATCTGAAAATTGATTCCGCCCAGTCTGTCAGGGAAGATTTGATTTTTGGTCCAACTGATGCTTTACTTTCTCAAGTGGGTTATGTTCCTCTGATTTCTCAAGATATAGCACATGGGAAATGCTTTTTTCTGCTTTTTTTTAAAGATTTATTTATACATACAAGCTGGGGTACAGGCCAGAGGCGTGGGGCGGCAAGAGGGTTCACCAGAGACAGAGTGGGGAGCAGAACAGGCAGATTAGAAATACACTACTGCAGGAAGCAGCGGGCAAGGCAGGAGAGGTTTGCCGCACCATGTGGGATTCTCCCCGGCTGGGCATCGAACTCGCTTTGCGCGCAGCCGACAGCTCCACAGTGCAGTGCTTAACCGCTGCGCCACCAGGGAGGCCCTCTTCTGCTTATTTTACAGAAATATTTTACCTGATATTTTAAAAACTTTCACTTTTTTTTAAGGATTTATTTTTATTTATGCATACAAGAACTGGGGTGTAGGCCAGAGGTGTGGGAATTGAGCGGATTCACCAGAGGTAGAGTGGGGAGCAGAACAGGAGGATCTACTGAAATACACAGCTAAGGGGAGCAGCAGGTTAGATAGGAGAGGTCTGCTGTGCCATGTGGGTTAGTTCTCTGGCTGCGGATCAAACTCATGCTGCAGTGGCTGACAATAGCTTGATAGCACTGAGACTTTAAACCCTGCACCACTAGGGAGGCCAAATAAAACTTTCACATTTTTAATGTCTTTGGCAATGCATTGCTGCTGTTGTGGTTGATTTATCAACATGGGGTTTTCCTAGTAAAAACTGGTTGCTTATTTATCCTCTTCTCCCCCCAGCCACCAAATATTCACTATCTTCTTAGGCCTCAGCTATAGACTCTGACCCTTCAATGAAGAGATAAAGACTCTGCCTTATGAAACTTGGATTTAGAGAACATCATGTAAATAAATTCTATGATGAACAGGGTTTTTTTTTTTTTTTTAGGACAAGATTTTTTTTCTTTGTGCAGTTTCACGTTCATGGCAAAAATAAGGAAAAGGTACAGAGGTTTCTCATATGCCCTCCCCTCCCCTACCAATGGCTCCCCCTTATCAACATCCCTCAGCAGAGTGGCACATTTGTTAAAATTGCTGAGCCTACCTTGATGCGTCATAATCACCCAAAGTCCATAGTTTGCTTTGTAAGGAAGGCTTCTTAGCAAATGGTTTTTGCAACAAGTTACTGGGTTTTCTCTACTTGAATCAAATACTATATGTAAAATCAAATACTATATGTAAACTTAAGTTGGATAGTGGTTATTAACATGCTCTTTTAAAAGAGGACTTCTCACTTTTCAGAAATTTTCACCTTTGGAGGGAACATTGTTTTAAATTTAGATTTATTATAATTTACAAAGGACTTTTAGGTATTTACTTATTCTGTGAAATGAGTTGCACCCAGTTTAGTTAGCAGGATGTTTACATAGCTGTATTTTACATCCCTGGGTGCCTAATTTATGGGCATTCAAACATCATACTTCCCCATGGGCTCTCGGATGCTTGGCTGGATCACTGTGCATCTTTCTGGTGTAAACCTGATAGAGCTTTGAAAAGTCATGCCAGCCGGTCAGGTTAAAGACTTTCCTTTTCCCTATTTCCATTTGAACCCTAGGAGGTATTTATTTGAGTTGCTAATGTGAGCAAAGCTATGATTTCTCTATTAATTCAGGTCATTTTATTCATTGGGTAAAATGTGGACTTGTTTAATAATTTAAACATCTAACATTTTCAAAGCATAATTGACTTTGAGGTTTGAGACACAAAAGAAAAAATGTTAACTTGAAGCAATGGCATTTGCAAATCAGCTGCAATAAAATCTTTGCATGTGCGGGATGTTTCTAGAATTATAGGTTATGGTAGGAATATTCCTTTTATAATATTTAACTGTCAGAGTATAATAAAATTGAGTGTTTTATCACATAATAATTGCCTTGAATGGGTGTGGGTATTTCATGTGGCTATAGGAATAATGTAACTGTAATTGAAAAGATTGCACTTACTTTTTAACCATCCTTAACACATCAGATTGGGTGAGTTGATTCAGTATTAAGATCATATGTTTTGTTTTCAAAGAGTTAATTTTCTGGGATATTATGGTTTCCTGATACTTCTTCAGCCATATCCCATTAGACCAAGGTGGCTATTGAATTCTCTGTCATACATCTTACTTCCTAACATTTGGGTGATTGTGAGCAAAATAGAAACTTGAAATGGCTACCTTAAGCAAAATCAAACTTACTAGAATGATAGTGAGACTAAGAGAATTGAGAGTGGGGCTAAGAGAAGTTTTGAACCTCCGGCTTTGTAAACAGGCAGAAATAATGGACATTCTTGGGGTAGCTTAGGTTGGGGTTTGGGTCCCTAGAAGCAGAGTCTGGGACTTGGGGGTCACTGTGCAAGTAACTACTGAAGGAATGCTCTTTGGAGAAAGCTGTAAAAGAGTGAGAGAAGACAAGATAGGGCAGGAGTGGGGTCAAGCAAACAAGAGGGTTCAAGTGAAGTTCAGCCTCAGCTTGATTCCACAGGGAGCTATGGAACTTAAATACTATTGCATAATTGTTCCATTTTGAGTAAAAGGACTAGGCTTTTGTGCTCTTGTATCACTTGTCATTGGCTGTGGGCTGTTACTGCATGGAACATAGCCTCTCAGGCAGAAATATAGCTTTCCGGGGCAGGAGAGGGCCATATTTTTAGCATTGGCCAATTTTTCACGGTGTGAATACTCCCACTGTGGTCTAAATCAAGCTACCAATGTGAAAGTGTAGAATGTAGAACTGGAAAGAAATGCACATGGTAAGTTCCTTTGAGCTACTATGAGTTGGATCCAGGAAATCACTGCTCCCGGCCATTTCCTAGAGAGGTGCTTCCTGTGCCCCCAAGGGAAGCTCTTTGGAAGGAGCAGCACCTATAAACAACAAGTTAACATCCACACCCACAGTGGCTGAGGGTGCATGAAAAGATGATCTAGGAAACATCTATTCGAGGTAGCTATGAAATAGGGAATGTGGTGGACATCACACAGCAACAGGAAGGTCAGAGGGCAGGTTGCTGAGGCTGCCTCTGGTTATCCACTAGCTTCCACTCATCACGAAACAAGGTCCTAAATGAAGATATAAATTGGTTCTGACTCAGGCACATACCTCCTTCTGGCTGTGCGAGGAAAGTATGAGAAAGATGCAGTCTACTGTGCTTCCATAGTAGAAAGGAAACACTAACTCCCACCAAGACCATACAAAATTTTGGGGAAGCAGTGATTCCCAAATAAGAGGCTGGAGAACTTTTGCTGATGGAATGCGTAGCATCACAGACAAATACTGCATGTGGAGTATATTATATTTACTATATATGGAGTAGAGTTGCCAGAATTGTAACAAAAGGAACTAACATTATTTTTTACTGAATACTTATACTTATTGTCAGCAACAATTTTTAACTATTCTGTGTACTGTGGCAGAAATTGTTGGTTCCCTCCTTGCTATCCTTTCTCCTATACGCCCTCCTTGATGAATTACTATCAACAAAGAAGCTAGAAATGTCAGACAGTGACTTTACCAGCATCTTTTGCTCATCGGACTTGGACACATCACCCACTTCTGACCAGTGGGTCCCCAGGGGAGGTTTTTTAGAAGGTGAGTCTTCTGGAAAAGATTTGCCTCGCTCATAAAAGACACATATGCATAAAGGGAAACTAAAGCACCTTTCCTTCCTGCTTTGAATGAAGTCATTTCATAACACAATGCTTGAAGCTATAGTAACTATTTTATAATAATGATAGAAAAGCCAAGAAAATCGCAGAAAAGATGGCCTGTAACCCCGATGTTGTACTAGAAATCACCTATTTTTTTTAAGATTTATTTTTTATTTATACATACAAGCTGGGGTACAGGCCAGAGGTGTGGGGTGGCGAGAGGGTTCACCAGAGATGGAGCGGGTAGCAGAACAGGCAGATCAGAAATACACTGCTGAGGAGAGCAGCGGGCAAGGCAGGAGAGGTCTGCCTCGCCATGTGGGATTCTCCCCGGCCGGGCTTCGAACTCGCGTCACTGCTGCCGACAGCTCCTGAGCGCAGTGCTTAAACGCTGCGCCACCGGGGAGGCCCCGAAACCACCTATTTTTGATGTCATCAGATGAGACCCTTAACATTCCGATGATCCTACTGTTATTTTAGGATTCTTATGAAACTGATTTCACAATGTTTTATGAGGGATATATTTTTATTTCCATTTCCTCATAGGGAAAATGAGGTAAAACCATTAAGTAACTTGACAGATTTGACAGAATTCAGACTTTGATCTGTCTGAATCTGGGGACTAAGACCTTTATACCAGATTACTATCTTAAATATTAAGTATTTAATATTTGAACTTTTCAATGCAGTAATATTTCTTATGGAATGTAACATAAAACAAAATTCCAAAGTTATACCACAAAGACTCAAGTAAAATGAGCAGAAAGGGATTGAGTTAGAAACTTAGCAACTTTCCCCAAAAAAGGCAGAAAAAATGACTGTGGCGAAAAAGTATCATACACTGTTCTGTAGGATACAGACGCTGTTGATTCTTTTTCCTGCTTTGTCCCCAGTGAATTGTACAGTGAAACCTGAGTTTTCCAAAATCAGTCTTGTAGAACTATCAGGCTGAAGGTGAGGATCGTATCTCTTTAGGGAGAAAACCGTCTGACAATAGAGAAACAACCCATGAGTATCAAATTCCATTAGAAGAGCTGCAAATAAAACTCTAATTAGCCACCTCCAACTCAGGGATAGAACAGCAATGGGAAACCTTTCGCCTGTCTAGAAAACTCAATATTCCTGAACGCCATTACTATTCAATGATGTCAGCAGTCTGAAACTTTTTTATACCTGAACATGAATTCAGTAACTAATACCCCCTCTCTTGCTTTGATTTTTGCTCTCGGTTATTTCTTCATGGCTGAGTTATGGCCTTTTCATTCTGTGCTAGTCCAAATTATTTATATGGGGAGCAAGGGTTGCAGTTAATTCCCTATCATATGCCCAAATGCAGTATTACCAACAAAATAAATAGCAGGTTGGTGATAAGACACTTACTTACACAACAATGAAACGACATCAAAGAAAGTGCTGTCAAACACGTAGTTGACATATATGTGACTAGAACTTGATTCCCTTAGAGAAACTATTCAAAAGATGGTGTGATGTTTATATGCTCACTCACTGACCAACCGCTAGTTCAGCCCCTCCTCTTGTTCCACTTACCCTAAAGTTGTGACATGGCTCCTTTCTCAGCACATGCATTTTTCTTTTCTCTCTTTTGAAAGTTGCAAAGTCTCTAACTCAATCCCTTTCTGTTCATTTTACTTGAAACTATGTTGGGATTAAACTGAACGTTTGCAGTATAATTTTGGAATTTCGTGTTATGTTACATCTCATATGAAATTTTGATGGATGGAAAGGGTCAAAGACCATGAGCATATTGATTTTCTAGGCATTATGTTAGGTGGATCATGATGTGGGGGAGGGGCACATAATAAACGAAGAGCTGCCTCTTTTGATTATAAGTGTCAAAGCTGGGACATCAGGGTAACAAGCCCTTCTGTGTAGATGAATAAACTGGTCCAGAGAGGTGATGGGACCTGTCTAAGGGTTTGTTATGGCCCACATGCTCATCCCCCTGGTTCTTTTTCCACGCTCACTCTTCTACAATAATCTACAAACTATTACTTATTTGCTACCATGATTTCAATAGGCCTTGGCAAACTATGGAAAATGTGGTATACTCAGATATTGCTAAAATATTTTAAAAATTCATCTACCATGGGCCTCCTGGTGGCACAATGGGTTATGCAGCACTATGAAGCTATGCAGAGCCACTGCAGCATGAGTTCAATACCCAGCCAGGGACCTTCCCACATGGCACAGCAAACCTCTCCTGTCTCACCCGCTGCTCCCCTCAGCAGTGTATTTCAGTTGATCTGCCTGTTCTGCTCCCCATTCTGTCTCTGGTGAATCTTCTCATCCCCCCCACCTCTGGCCTACACCCCAGCTTGTATGCATAAATAAAATAAATCTTTAAAAAAAAATTCATCTACCTCCAATTGCCATTCATCCAAGCCACCATCTCACCTGCATGACCACTGTAGCTCCCTAACTTATTCCCTTATTTCCCCTCCCAGCTCTCATCCACTCTCCACACAATATGCACAGTTATCTTTTAAAACTATAATAAATCAATTCTTGTTTTTCGCTGACACTCTGAGACTGAATCTATAGTCCTTTCCATGGCTTACAACATCTTCAAGGGATGTGACTTCTGCCCAGTTCTAGTCCAACCTGCCTCCTTTGAAGTCCTGGAGCAGCAAATCATGTCCACTCTGCAATTGCTGGACCCTTCTTCAACTTTTCATATGATTCATTTCTTCTCATAAAACTCCCTCTCCTGAAGATCTTTCTTTAATCACCTATGTCAAGTAGAACACCCCCGGATGAATTTCCATCATACTGCTTTCCCTTAACAATAAAATTTGGTTTGTTGATTGACATGTTTATTGCCTATCTCTTCCACCAAGCGTTGTGTGCCTCATGAAGTTGAAGACAGTATGTGATTATGCACATAGTAGTCAATAATGTTTGTTGGTTTCCTGTGGGGCAGAATCCTACACAAAATGCTCTCCAAATAACAAAGCTGAGGAGTCCTTCTAATCTTCCTATAAAATTTCATTTTCATGAATATACTCATTGACACATCCTAAATATTGATTATGACAAATGATCTTGATATGGAAAGTGAATTAAGATGGTACAGAGTTAAGTGTCTGCATCTAATAATACAGCAGATGCAGCAAAAGGAATGTTTTAGTATACTGCTAAATGAATACAATGCAAGTAAACATTTTAAGAAAGGGACCTTTGCCATTGTTTGAAATAGAGAAGAAAACTCTGAAATTGAATTTTATTCATGCTTGAGAGAGAAATGAAATCGCATCATGAAAAATGAGTATCAGGTGCTTTTGATTTCCTTTTATCAGCTGCTAATCGGAAGAGATTAAGAGAGAGAAACAAGCTAATGAAGAAGCTAGCTAATTCATAGTCAGTTGTGTTACAGGAAACTTAGTGATTGTTACATGATGATCTTGGGAAATACATTGTGAGAGGAAGAAATGGAGGAGGAAGTCGAATATTGCAAAGGCTCTCTCTAGGTGGATAACATCTAAATGTCTTTATGCTAAAACATTTTAAATTGTGACAACTATTTTGAACAAAAGGCATCTGGTATGGTGGAGATGCTAGAGGACCCTTTAATTTACAGATACTCCATTATGTCAATAATGATTTGTATCTATTCATGAGTAATTATTCATATCTTAACTTGAATAGTTTGAAAACACATTGGAATGTATGTTTGTCACTTGGAGGGTCTGCTGAGTAGCTGCAATCCCTTCTTCAGCTGGGATTCTTCTTCAGCTGCAATCCCTTCTGCAGAGTCGGGAGACGCCTTAGAAGCTGACCACTCAGTCCCCCTTTGTCCTGGACTTGGACAGTCAAATACATGTAATTGAGACTAAATATTAAAAGTGGAGCAGGAGAAAATCCATGTTATTTGGTTGAGACATCAGCATTTGGGCCCATGGGATCATACGAATGATGACCAGTGCAGAGAGTGGTGGCATTGCAAGCTCTGGAACAATGCTTGTGTCTTCACTGGGTGGGTCGGTGAGGAATTCTCATCATGGTCCATCTTAAATCTCCTTTACTTCTCCCTCATTCTTTCTTAAACATCACCATGAGATACCATTACCTTTCAATAAATTATTTTGCCCTTTAATAAAGTGGGGCCACTTACTGTTGCTTATACATAAGAACCATGACTAACTAACTCCAGTAGAAAGTACTAACCATACAATGAGTAGTAATTTTTCATCAAACTTATAGTCCCCTATAAGATTAATACAATCATTTGTTAATGTTACCCAGTATCACCCAAATAACAAGAATCCTACTAGATCTAAAAATGTTGTTACGTTGGTTTCCCAATTCCTCTTCTATTAATTAAAAAATCATGCCCATAATTTAAAATTAGAACTTCTTTAGTCAATATTATACTTACCTTGTTTAAAAAGATATCACTTTTTCCTTAAAATGGTCTCATTAAATAGAATTAATCTATTCAACACATTGAGTCTGACCAGACTCATTGTGTGTTTTTGGTGGTATCAAGGAGGCAAATATTTGCTGCCATCACCAACAGACTAATTCTCTTCAGGTATGTGAAGAGGCTGATAAAAGTTAATGTATTAAGTAGCTGGAGATCTACATGTCTTCATAACTATTTGTTTATTTAAAATATCAGAAAGTTGCTAAAAGCTAGGGACTATACTGAATAACGCTTGGGTAACACCTCTATAGGAAATACTCTCTCAAGGGCTTACAATCTGGGGCAGTGGTACTCAAAGTTGGTCCACAGACCTGTGCCATCTGCAAACTGTTTGATATTCGTCACTGAGATAAGGTACTTGGGCCAAAAGGTACCTCCATCAGCACACTGTTTAGTCCAACTGACTGCTAGTATAAGACTTCTCTGAAGAAAACAGTGACTTGATTTACAATCTTGGGTAATTTCCTTATCCTGTCACTGATCATTTCAGCTTGTATACTGAGTAATTTGAGTAGCAGTAATTTAGTGAAGAATAATATTGTGAAATGCAGGGAAAAAAAACAGGTGATTATATCAACCTATGAAACAGCAAAATATGATCTTCCATTAACATTCATTTCTGATCAAATATTTAAATGTAGCATTATTTTAGGACCCTTATTTATTATCTTCTTCCACCTGGACAGGTGCTTTATATGAAATACTTTTTTTCCCCATAATTGGGTTTACAGTAAGCATCTAAGTAATTGTGTTCATCAGGATTTTTCAACCTTAAAATTGGGAAAAGGGGGCCTCCCTGGTGGCGCAGCGGTTAAGTGCTGCGCTGTGGAGCTGTCGGCAGCGGCGACGCGAGTTCGACGCCTGGCTGGGGAGAATCCCACATGGTGCGGCAGACCTCTCCTGCCTCACCCGCTGCTCCCTTCAGCAGTGTATTTCTGATCTGCCTGTTCTGCTCCCCACTCTGTCTCTGGTGAGCCCTCTCGCTGCCCCACGCCTCTGCCCTGTACCCCAGCTTGTATGTATAAATAAAAATAAATCTTTAAAAAAAAACTGGGAAAAGACAAAAATAATTTAAGTATCAGACATGGTGACTACTCTGGGGGCTTAAATAAGAATTACAGCCTATTAGAATACTCAGTCCACAGCATTTTAAATGAATATTGACTAAGTTCACTGTTTAATCTTAATTTAGTGTATGAGTTGGTAGCTCTCAATAGATCTTTAAAAATTATTTACCTTTGATTATGGGAGAATTAAGGAGTTTTGTAGATAAAAGTAATGATAATAATTGTTAATAATGAGAATACATTGGCTTCTTTGTGTACCATTACGGGATTATTTACTAATGTTTTCTCATCATTCATTCAAATAAAGTACCAGATCTAAAAACGAAAAGTGTTTTTGGTCATAATTAAACTTAAACACAGCCCAAACTTACTTGTGGCATTGAAGGCCATAAGAGGGGTTGTGTTTGCAGAATACTGGCAGGGAGGAGGCACAAGAAAAACTTCTGCAGGGCTGGAAATGTTCTAGATCTCTACTGTCAATATAGCAGCCTATAGCTACTGTAGCTATTTTAATGTAAATTAAAACACTGAATGCAATTAAAAATTAACTTTCTTAATCAAACTAGATATATTTGATGTGCTCAATGACTTTGTTGCTAATGAATAAAGAATTGGGCACTACATAGACATATTTTATTGTGAACCTTTCCATCATTGAGAATGTTCTACTCAACAACACTGCATTAGAACTTGGTATTTGGTCTTGTTGCTTGGGTGGAAAAATACATACTTACTGAGTCATATACTTAAGATGTGTACATGTTAGTAAATTGTCAGTTTGAAAAGTATATAAAGGAAATGATTTAGCTCTGTTGGGTTTTCCAGTTTAGCTCAAGGGATGTGTGTGCCGTTCATGGACCCTGTCTGGTCGTGCAGGGACTTAATTGAGACAGAGAAATGTATTCCTGACACCTGTACACCTGTACTGACACCTGTCTCTGCAGGAGGGCAGAGACTGCCTTAGGCCCACCAGCTAAAAACGGAGTGCCTGAATACAAAATAAAAGAAGCCTCTCAGTCTTTGGAAGATCATTAGCAGAGGAGACCTTATTCTCTATGTGGGAAATGGGAAGGTTTTGGAAACATTTTCTATTAATGTTGTACTAAGTCATTTTGAAATCATGCTTTGCTTTGTGCAGGTGTTGTCTTTGTCACTGATTTCTAGGGGGAACAAGCTGGGCAGCAACTAGTGGAAAATAATGCACTTCATTAAACTAGATTCATGATTTCCTCTTCCTTGCAGCTTTTAAATTGTCGGTTTCCCCCTTTCTCTCATTTTTATTTCAAATTTTGAGGATTTCAGCAGAGCCGACTCACTTTTCTCTTCTTCATTCCTTTAAGGCTTTAGTGCACTAAATGTCTTGGGAGCTGCAGAATTGGTATCACATGAAGGGTTGCTAAAATGCAGACTATCAGCGCGCCCCCCCCCCACAACCCCCAGGGTTAAAATGCAGATTTTCTGGCTCCACCCCAGACCTACAAAGTCAGAACCTGCCTTTCAAAAGGAGATTTTGTGTACATTGGTCTGGGGCTGGGGGAGCACTGGGATAGGGGTCTAAAATGAATGGGCGAAAATACAATAGATCACCCAGGTTATTACACAACCACACCAATACACTTCATCATTTTGTAGCCCATTAGCCCAGATGAGTTATCAATATTAAATTGACCATCTATTGTCAGCTGTCTTAACAGCTGTTAAGGATAGTTTCCTTCTTGTGGGATTTCTCAACTCACAAAGAAACTAAGTCAATGAGGTTGCAGTCCATCTTATTAACAGGCATGTGACGTGTCAAGTGTATTTTATACATTAACAATGAAAATTGCCTTTTGATGTAGTAGTGTCACTTAGAGTGAAAAATGACATTTAAAGATAAGTGCACCATTTCAAGCCTTTGACTAAATGGTGGCAATTTAATAAGAAGTAAGTTGGTACTGACAGCTTTCAATTAATCTCTGGAATTGAAAGAAGAAAAAGAATGAATGACTCCAAATGTCAGATAATAATATTGCTTCTGATTAGCTTTGCAGTAAATGTTCTACTTACTTTTGATTGGGGAGGAGCAAAGCACCTGTCCAGTTTCCCCTCTGTCCCATTT
Source organism: Scalopus aquaticus (assembly GCA_004024925.1). NCBI lineage: Eukaryota > Metazoa > Chordata > Mammalia > Eulipotyphla > Talpidae > Scalopus > Scalopus aquaticus. The sequence goes on from PVIJ01000274.1 coordinate 281,768, forward strand.
ACCTGCTGTTGAAATTCCTTCAGCAGCTCACATCATAGGCAAATAGTGCATTTCCCAAGAGGCCTCCTCAGCATCAATGAAACAAGCTGATTTTGCTCAAATCACAGAGCAGGCACCAAATCAAAGCAGGATGGAAAGCAAAATTTGATAGTGAAAGTGATATGGAAACAAGAACCAATGCTGTTGGTGTTGCCAACCATTAAACCTAAAGGCAAGAACTGACAAGGCAGTCACAAAGTGGGCAACTTTGAGCTTATATGACGCAACATTCAAGATGGCCATTCCTTGATACATCTCAAGTATGACAGAGTTATGCTGTGATATTGCCTGTCAGCAGGAAGATAGTCAAAATGGCCTGCCAATATCCCTTAAGTCCTTCAGAAAGACACTTATCCATTTAGTCATCCAGCGTGAACTTGATGTTTGTTCCCCCAGGCTCTTTTGAGTTTGTATCTCTTTTATCTATGTACTGGGCATGTTTTAAATACCCACAAAAAACTGGGTATACTGGGTATGTCAATGCAATCAGAAAAGTCCTTTTATTTCATAAGCTTTATGTGATCTAATTCTTACATTAGGAGCACAGACCAGTTTTGCCAGTTGAATGAGCTAATAGCATAAATTATTTGTTCTCGAAGATGCCATGTTGTTTTCTCAGGTTTTTGTTTCTATTTAATGAACCAGTGTTTCAAGGCACTATAATGATTCAAGGCAGCATTGAAATATGTATTAATTTCCTGTAACCAATTGCCATAAGCTTGGTTGCTGAAAATAGCAGAAATCTGTGGTCTCACAGTTGTGAAGGTCAGAAATTTGAAATCAGTGTCAATGGGCTGAAATTAAGGTGTTAGCAGGAGTGTACTTCCTACTGAGGCTCTTGCCTCTTCCAGCTTCTCATGGCTGCCAGCGTTCCTTGCCTGTGCCCTGTCTTCAAGGTCAGCATCTTCAAATTTCTCTCTTCACATAAACTTCTCCTTATGCAAAAGATAATGTTTGGGTCATTCAGCATAACCTCCCGACCTCAAAATCCTTACTATAATCACATCTGCAAAGTCTGCCATATAAAATAACATTCCCAGGTCCCAGACTTAGGGTGTGGATATCTTGGGGGTAAGAAGGATGATTTTTCAACCTAGCACAGACTTCAAGGAGTTAGGACACTTTCCTTTAAAGGTTACTTCTTAAAGAATAGATGTTTTGTATAGCATATTGTTCTACAAAGGCTCATGAGTTTTAACCTCATCAGTATTACTAATAATTAATGAATCCATAAGCACAATCTCAGAATCCCAACATCTGCTTTGAAGGGGCCTTCATCTCTTGTGTGGCTTCCAACACTCCCTTTTTATACAGTGGGATGCACTTTAGTGTAGGAATAACCCATAGACACTACCTGAAAGCACAGGAAATAAATTAGTTCAGGGGGAACCATTTAGATTTAGGTCATCTCAGTGTTTTATATTTCATTAATCACACAGCTAGAGAACCTCTATAGCGTCCTTTCCCCCAGCTGGGGGATCCCATGAATCCATGAATTCTGCCTTAACTGTATGAAGCCATCAAGACAGACATCAAATAACCTGCTAAAAACTTAGATAAGAAGTTCCTGGGTTAGCTTTCAGTAAATGGCAGCACAGTGTTTGCAAAATGCCTGGTTTTGTCGGTCAAGGTCAACACTTCCTGGAAGGGGTGGGGCTGGGGTGGCCAGCCTGAAGAGGGTGAAGAGGAACAAATGATAGGCACGTGGTTAATTCTTTCTTGCCCCCCCTACTCCTTGAATTATGTTTTAAATTTGGAAAATACTCTTTTATGGTTATCCCCAGATATTCGAGGTACTTTTAAGCCCTTACCATTTAGAGACTATATAAATTAATACAGAAAATCGAATTTTTTTATACCCATCCTGAAATGGCTTTGAGAATGAGAGAGAGTCTAGGGTTGTGGGCATGATATCTGCTGTTTGAATAGAACTTGGTATATTTGCTTATACTGGAGATGCCTCCAGGATTTCAGCTAAGAGAATAATCATCAGTGCATATAATTTATTTATAGGATGTTTAGATGTTTTATTGTGTGAGATTAAAAACAATTAAACCTACTTCTAATCTGATGAATGAGAGTGACTTGGATAGAAAGGGCTCCTATTTTTATATATGAGCAGTTCTGCTTTAGTTTCACAGGTGACCTTTCTTATGGAGACAGTAATAAAAGTAAGATGATTCTCTTTCACTTTTTTGTTTTGTTTTGTTTTTTGGCTCTTGCATGGAACGGTGTATACTTGGCACCTGATATTTACAGTGCCATCTGTCTGTTGGTTTCCTTACTGTGAACAGGTTCACAGTAATGTGTGGATATTTGGGGAGAAAATCATTAGAATTATTTCTAAGAAGGTCGACTCTGTGTGGCTTCTGAATGCCCTTGGGCAGTGAGGGTTGGATAACACAGAGCTTTATTCAGCTCTCCTTGTTTTGTGCCTTAAGAAGACCTGCTCATCATAGGACTATATTGGCCTCCAATCTCCCTTTATGTCTTTTAAGATAGGATGTAAGATAAGGACAAAAGGGAAGGATCCCTGAGTAGCTACTTCCAGTACAAGCCTGACATTTTTCAAAGTAATGCTTTCAGGAAAGGAAAGAGGGAGGATTATTTTCTCTGCTGGATTGCTTGAGTCCTACCTAGTGTTGCTTGAGAAGTAGGTATATCAAAGAAGTAAGTGTATCAAGCATATAAGAGATGCCCCCCAGATCTTGACCACTGCCTTATCACACCCCTAAAAAGTTCTTTGTCCTTAGCAACTGTTCTCTTGATAGAGTTGGACATTTGGTAGTACACCCATGGGATTTAAAGCAATTTTATATATGTTATCACATTTTCTGCTTGAAATAACCCTCTGAAGGAATCTCGGCAGGTATTAAATCTTCAATTTATACATGAAAAATTGAGGCAAAGAGAAGTCAAGCAACTTGCCCAAAGTCACATCATCCTTAGTCAACAGAGTGGAGGTTAGAGGTCATTCCTTCAGGAGCTTACTCATGAAGTCTTACTGTTCACCAAGGTAGACATACTCAAGGTAGACCATGTGGATAACATGGTTGGGGGGTGCAAGAAAGAGTAGTGGGCTCAAGGGTGATCTTAAGGAGCATGAGCAATTCTTTAAGGTATTGTATTGTCAGTATTTCTTTAGTTTCTTTCCTCTATTCTTTTGTCAGCAAAACTGAGCCTTACACTCATCTTTCAACTTTGTAGACAATTTGAAAGTAAACAAAACTTGTAAACTGTGGTTTGTCCAGCAAGAGACTTTGCCTAAGTAAGTTTAGCTAGCAGTTGGTTGGTGGTAGTGTTTGGCAATGTAGTCTTTGATAGATAATGTCTGAAGTGACGGGGTAAAGATTTTGATGGGTCAGCCCAAGACCTTGTGTTAGTTCAATTGAAGAAACCATCCAATTAAACTATCCTTTTCAAGCATTTCAGAGAGTGCGGGTACTATCCTTCACACTGCATAACAAGCATAAAACCTATTAATTGTTTATTGCTAATTAAGTGTTTCTTGATCAGCTAGAGGTCAGCTATACAGCTCTCAGGATCTAGCTTGGCTGGACTCATTTGCATGTTTGCACTTGCTTGGCTATTGGCTGATCTAGGTTGGCCTCAACTGGGAAGAGGAGGGTCAACTCAGCTGCATTCCATCTGTCTCTTCTCTTCTAGAAGGCTTAGCCCAGGCATGTTCTCAAGGTGAGGGCTGAAATGCAAGAGCACAAAAGGAAACAGATAAGATCTCCCAAGACCTAGCCTTGGAGTAGCAAACTGTTATTCTGTTGAACCTAGAGTGGAGAAATAGACTTTATCTTATCAGGAGCCACTCCTAAGTCACCTGACAAAAGATATGGGTACAAAGTGGTATTTACTAAATAATAAAGGTATTACTCAAATTATCAACTAGAGTTCCCTAACAGATTAGGAATGCAAGTAAGATAGAGCCAGCCTTCTTGCCTCCCACACTCATGCCTTTCACATCATTTTTTTAAGAATCTCAGTTTGTCACGGACATCTCCTTCCCCTCAAATAAACCACAGGTATCTAGAGCCTTCAGTAGTTGTGCCAGGGGCTTGTACTCTGCCAACAGTCCTCTAATCCTTGCCATGTATTATTAGCTCTTAATTAAGGAGCCTACTGATAAAATCCAGTGGCAGCTCCAACATTTTTACTATCAAAGAACATTTATAATTTCTTTTCCCTATAGACTCCGTGTTTGGAAATTGTTTTGTTTTGTAGCAGATTTCTTAATAATTATTTTTTTCCTTTAAAAATAGAAAATATAGACAGTTGTCAAATAGAACTTCTGATTGTCATCAAATACTGAACTGAGCAAAGTTTAGACAAAAGGCCATCACTGCTTCTGTTCACCTAGATCTGCATTTTTGCTAGTAAAGAAATGTCCAAATGTGGTTAGGCCCTTTGACCCTCATTTCCGTCTTTGCTAATTGCTAGATAAGCTTTGTAATGACAAGATATTTTCTATCTTGAACATTTTTTATAACAAGCAGATTCAAAAGACAAAAACATCCTTTTTTTCCCATCAGTCAATTTTGGGTTCTCTCAAATTAGGCTTCAGAACTTACTGATTATTCAAAAAAATACTGATTATTCAGTCTCCCTCAAAAAAATCATTAATCTGACCCCTAAGAGACAGTTAAGGCACAGATACAGTTCTTATTAAAAAGTGACATCATTTAGCTCTTAGAAAAGACTATTTAAAAATCAAGAGAAAAGGTAGGAGAAAAAATAGCTCTCTTTTGGGTAGGTAATTTAGTTCTCCTGTTTCTGAATTGCTGGCAATTTTAAATTCAACTTCCTTAAGATTTACTAAGAGTGGTGCTAGAGGTTTTAGCAATTGCAGTTGAATTCTGTATTTTACAAGCATGAATTGTCCCCCAGGTATGACCAGGTTTTCCTTTTCTCTCTCTATCATGGAGGTAAGGTCAGATCTGGGGATCATTTCACCTTCTAGAATAGTTTGTTCTTTGTCTGACTCTAGCCAAGAAGACAAGCCAGTGAGCACTTAGAAAATAGTTGCAAGCTGGAATTTTAAAAAAAGGAAAAGAAAAAACATACCTTGTGTGCAGCCAACTACAAAAAAGAATTTCTTGGTGCGATGTGACATCATGGTATTTACATTTATTAGAGTATTGCATTTATGAGAGGAAAAATAATCCCTAGCTGCTTTTTAAAATTTGTCTTTCACTTGTTAAAGGAGTTAGAATAGTGCTTTCTAGAATATTTGATATTCAACGGAAAGTTCTGAATCTGCACTCACAGTTCAGTGGCCAGAAACCCGGAAAGGTTATGAAGTTTATGGATGTGGTTAATGCAACTGAAAAGCTATTCTTTAAAAAAACAAACAGAAAAAAACTTCATTGAAGTATAGCTGAGATATAAAAAGAACTTTCCATCCTTGAAGTGTACAACTGGTAAGGTGTTTGTTGATTTATGAAACTGTCTACACAGTGAAGACAGTAAACCTTTCTATAACCTCCAAAAATTTTCTTTTAGCCTTTTTAAATCTCTCTCCTGTTCCTTCCTACCCATCCTCCCCTTTGTCCTCAGAAAACCACTGATCTTTTTTCTGTTACTGTATGTTCGATTGCATTTCCTAAAGCTTATAGAATTGAAATCATATAGTGTGCTCTTTTGGGAGTCTAGCTTCTTTCAGCACCATTATTCTGAGATTCCTCTAACTTGTGTACCCATGTTAACATAAGCAGTAGCCTCTAGTTGGTTATACCACAGGGTGCTTTACATTTATCTGCTGACTGACACTTGGATTGGTTCCAGCATTTGACTCTATAATCGATTTTATTCCATTTAATACATATATTATGGGTATAGCTGCTATGAACATACATATACAAGCCTTGGTTTGTGTGTGGATAGATGCTTTTTATGGATATGTTTTCATTTCTCTTTGAGTAAATATCTTGGCATGAAATGGCTAGATCATGCAAGAGGAATATGTTTAACATTTAAGATCTGCCAAACTATTTCCCAAAGTGCTTATACCATTTTACATTTGGGTTCTTTTTCAAATATATTGAATACAGTTCTTTTAGTGTCTGTTTGCTAATTCTAATATATGTGTCAATTGTGGTTCAGTTTTGATTAAAGGATTTCTCTGATCTCCTTATTGGTCATATTTTTCTGTTTCTTTACATGCCTGTTAATTGCATTAAGATTTGGTGGGTGTTGGATCCTGGTGAATTATTAGGCTACCACACAGGCTTTTTCTAAGAACTTCACTCACCAGTGTCCTGTGTCTCTTCAAGTCTTTCAGTCTGACCAGTGGAAACAGGTGTCATTGCTGGTTCTTTGTGAAGGCTGGCCGTTATTACCTTTGAGCAATTTGGGTGATTTATTTTCCAGGTCTCCAGTAGTTTCGTCTCATGCCTGTACTCAGTACTCAGTTCAATAGGTAAGGGAGATGTTCTTAGGATCTCTGGTGTTCTCTCCCTTTCTGCCTTTCGTCCTTCCTCCCTTCCCACTCTTTTTCCTTCTCCTTTCTCCTGTTTGCTCTTTCTCCCTCCCTTCTTCCCTTCTCACTCACCCCTCCCCTCTCCCCCTTCCTATTCTTTTCTCTTGGTCCCCTCTCTGTCTGTCCCCCCTTTACATCTACAACACTTTTAATGCTGAGGGAGGGGGAATTTCCTAGCAGACGAGAATCACAGGGAAAAACCACAGCAGATAATGAGAGAAATCTTTAAATTCAGTGTCAGTTATTAATATTTTTAATTGCATCAGTGGCTGTCACAGGGAAATTCTCATTGGGGTATCTCTCCCGCCCCCACCCTCTGTCCTGCCCTGTGTGTATGTACATGTTGTTACCTCTTGCGTTCTGTGCTTTCACTTTATAGCCTGCTGTTACTCTTTCTCCTTTCTCTCCTATCCCCCACCGTCTGTCCACCTATCTTTACATGTCTCTCTTTGTCGCAGTTCTCTCTCTGATCTTCCAGTTACCTACTCACTGCTTCCAATTACATTTCTCTTCTTCCACTGAGACCAAATTAGCTCCCTGCCTTATCCCAATCACACTTTTGGCCTACTTTTTTATATATACAGATGCTCTGTATAGCTTTCCCTGAACAAAAATATAAAATTTCTCTAGGCTTTGACTTCTTTTATAAATGTATGCTTCTGAGCAGAAATATCAGTGCTAATGAAGTGGGTGGGAATCTTCCTGAATTCTTGTTAGTCTTTTAAACAGGTCATCAGGTCATTAACCAAGATAGGCAATGTCTAATTCTACATATCAGTATCAGTGTCCATTGGTTTCATATCATTCCTGTGTAATTCTGTATTCACTTGTTTAATTGATCTAAACTATTTTTAATATATATTTTTATTGTTATTTATGTCTTTTACATTTTGTTTTCCCCTTGGGTAACCCACCACCAATTCTCCCGTGATCCATCTCTGTGGTCCCTTATGTCCTTTTCTACTCCATTTTGTGCCCTTATCCTCCCCACTCCCCCCTGCGCCCTATAGTCCTGTTATAAGTGAAACCATTCAATATTTTTCTCTTTCTTTCTGGCTTATTTCGCTGAGTATGATCCCCTCTAATTCCATCCATGTCACTGCAAATTGCATGTATTTATCTTCTTTGAATGCTGAATAGTAATTGATCTAAACTATTACTTCTGTGAGGTCAAAGGACCATGTCTACTCTTGATAAATATTTATTGTTGAATCTAGTTCTGAGAAAGTAGTTTCCTCCAGGTACAAAGCAAGCCCAGTAAAATAAAAGTGGAAACGTATATTTATTAGTCAGTACCAATATTGCTGGGGATTAAAAGATAGAGAATGATATCTCTTCCAGATTATTGTCTTGTTCTGGCTTTGTAAATTTGGTAAGTAAAGTTTATGTCTCTATGCAAGTATTATTTCATAAATGGGAGAACATTACAAAGCTTTGAGCTAACTGTAGGAAAGCTTCTCAGACAGAGGTCTTAGATGGGTGTGTGTGTTGGTGGTGTGATTGAAGGTGAAGCCATGGGAGGAGGAAGACGGGGAGAAGACAGATCAGTCCCAGATCAAAATGCCTCTGAACTCTCCACAACCTTTCATAGAAAGCTGTATAGGAGAGCAGAAGCGTGGAGGTATATATGTACCAAATGGGATTATCAGACTTATTGGATGAATCAGACGTGTAAGAGAGCCCACAGTCACTTTTAATATCTCACACAGACCTGGGAATAATAATTTTGCTAGTATAATTATGAAAGGATGTATGTAGCTAATGTATCAGTGATGTGCTTTTATGTTTTTGTAATTTTTCTACACCTTAACACCTAAACAATGTATAATCAGTTTTTTAAATGTATAACTTTTGCCATTTATATTTGGTGTGAATTTGTTGTTTTACAATATCATGAAATGCAATTTGCAATCTACCCTAAGAAGAATATACTCAAAGTATTACTGAGTTATTAGGTAATTTGAGGCTTGCAATGTTTTACTAATGATTGAGTACATAAGCTGTTTAAAAATAAATATTGTTTCATTTTCTGTACAGTTTATTAGCATACAACCTGCCCTCTATACCTTCTATTTCATCTAATGAATCTGTAGATCTTTTTAATGAGCTCATTTGACACTGGAGAAAATCCAGGCATGTCAATTTTTAACATTAATGAATTTTATTGTAAAAAGTAATCATTGCATTGGAAGTTTGATAAAAAAATTCACTATTTTCACATTTTATATTCACTTCAACTTCATATATTTTATTATTCATGTTGCAGAATATAGATAAATATGTTTTGTTATTTACTTGATGTTTAACTAAAACTGAATACTTTTATTTTGGCATGTTTTAATGTCTCAATCAATCCTCTACCTGCATAGTATTTCAGTTATAAGTGAAGCAATTTTCAATGATATACTTCCTTTACACTGAAAAGGGTCTGTTTTTAAATACATATTTATAAACTAAAAACACAACTAGTTGGTGTCAGCTGTTGTATTGCTGGTGTAATTTGTATTAAATTCTTTCTGGAAAATTAATTATATTGAAGCTCTTCTTTTCTCTAGTATGTCACGCTTAAGATCTTTAAGTTATCTCAGTAAGTCATAGACTTGCAATGTTCAATATAGGCCACCAACTACATGTAGCTATTAAGAATTTAAAATATGACTACTCCCAAGTCAGATGTGCTATACGCATAAAATACACACTGGATTTCAAAAATATATTTTAAAAAGCAAATTAAAATATCTCACTGATACACACTGAAATGATGATTTTTGGTGATATTGATTTAGATAAAATGCATTAAGATTAATTTTGCCCATTTCTTTTTACCTTTTTAATACAACTGTTAGAAAGTTAAATTTGTGACTGGTTGTAGTTCACATTAAATTTCTTTTGTTATTGTTATTTATACCTTTTACATTTTGTATTCCCCTTGCGTAACCCACCACCAATTCACCCGTGACCCATCTCCGTGGTCCCTTGTGTCCTTTTCTACTCCATTTTGTGCCCTTATCCTCCTTCTCCCCTGCTGAGTGTCTCTCTCCTATTTGATTTCCCTCTAGTCCTGTTATGAATGAAACCATTTGATATTTTTCTCTTTATTTCTGGCTTATTTCCCTGAGCATGTTCCCTTCTAGTTCCATCCATGTTGCTGAAAATTGCATGTGTTTATCTTCTTTTAATGCTGAATAGTATTCCATTGTATATAAGTACCACAACTTCTTGATCCAATCATCTATTTTTGGGCATCTGGGTTGTTTCCATACTTTTGCTATTGTAAACAGTGCTGCAATGAACATACGGTTGCCAAGTGGGATTTATTCCAGGGACACAAGGATGGTTCAACATCCGAAAATCAATCAGTATAATCCAGCACATCAACAAAAAGAAAAATAAAGACCATATGATCATATCAATAGATGCTGAGAAAGCATTTGGCAAAGTGCAACATCCATTTATGATAAAAGCCCTTGAAATCCTTGAATTAGAAGGAACATACCTCAACATAATAAAAGCCATATACGACAAACCCACAGCCAATATTAGCCTCAGTGGTGAGAAGCTGAAAGCCTTTCCACTAAGATCAGGAACAAGGCAATGATGTCCACTCTCGCCATTGCTCTTCAATATAATACTGGAAGTCCTAGCCAGAGCAATAAGACAAGAGAAAGACATTCAAAGGATCCAAATAGGGGAAGAAGAAATTATACCGTCACATTATATTTCTATTGGACAATGGTGTTTTACAGCTTGCTTCTTGAACAAGGAAACGTGTTCACTAACTTGGTGAATAAAGCCCCCCAGTCCTTGCATACTAATCAAGACTGGGGAAAATAGAATCTACCCAAGCTTTCTGCCATTATATCAGTATCCACTGGACCTCATTGAGTTGCTTCTTGCTATATGTATTGCATGTGAATTTGATAAAAATGTTGAAAGAAACGTTATCAAGTATTGACATACATGAATCCCAGTGTCTTTCAATGGATGAGGCTGAGTCTCTGTACAATAATTCAGGGGTTAGCATAGCAAACCAACTAACAAGAATTAGAACTCAGCAATAAAGAGCTTAATGGAATAGACAGTCACTGGTTTGCGCTTACAGCGGTTGCTGATGTTGCAGTTTAGTGTGCATGTGTATTCATTGCATGGAGCTGACTCCCATGCCGTGTCAGACACACCCACATCATATCTTTTGCAGACTTTTGCTAAAAGTTTTTACCTTTTACAAAGACTTTTTAGAGCCTTAGACACTCTTAAGTATGCACATTTTTACTTTTTTGTTAAAGGTTTGGGATGTGGAATAGAATTAAAATACCTAACTTCAAAGTCTGGACTTGACATTCTTGAGCTTCTTATGTAATGAAGGTATTGCTCTAAGTAGACGTTCCATAGAAGTGTCTCTGATTTTTTTTCTGAAAACACAGTAGTAGAGTGCCAGTTATAAACTGAAGTATTTTTATGTGGTACTTTTATTGGTAAGAGCTGTCATGTAGGTTTAAAATAATAAACATAAAAAGGATCTAATTTGAGTTGTACTACTTTTTATTAGAGATATGAATATTAATTGTCCTCATGCATTTTAATTGATAATTTGTCACATATATTTTTCATAGTCACCATTTATATTATTTTAAGTCTGCTGTGATGAAAGTGTAAACAGTTATTTTACATGTACATTATTATGACTATTTTTAAAAGAATATGGTTTGCTCTTGTCAGAAATTTCAGCTTCTCTCAATATGGAGCCATGTCTATATTTTAAAGGCAATAGTAGCATGAATCTTCACATTTTTTTAATAATATTTGAAACTAGATTTATACTGCTTTTTTCTGAGAGAAATGTTTCATTGCTAGAGGGATTGCATCAAACTTCCAGCAGCACTTGACAATATAAGGAGGTCGGCATGAACTTAATACACTTACCACTGTAAAAAAAAAAGAACCACATTATTTCTCTGTTCTTCCATAAGTATTTCCACTGCTGTCTTGAACAGGCTTCCAACTCAGGTAGCTGAGGTATAGTATGGGTTAACAAAGCAAGATAGGATTGTCTTCTAACATGCACCCTTTAAAAATATTCATGAGTTAAATGAACCTCAGAATACAAAGTGAGTCTGAAAGTTCACCTTTCCTCCTCTTTTTAAAAAATGTGACTCTAGAGAAGCCACACATTCAAGGAAAGTGCCAAAAATGGATGACACAAGTGGATATTATGGAAAAGTGACATGTTATACCCTTTATATATCACTTAGACATTCTATTTGGTAGCAAGTTAGATAGACTGAAACTAAGAGTGGCTTAGGCAAGATGACTTTTCTTCTCCTTTTCATAAAAAATGGCATTAGACAAGAAGTTTCAGACCATAGTGGTGATTTCATAACGATCAGAGATACATGGTATAGGTTAGTTACCTACATAGTGGATCTCCACAAACTCAGTGTCATAAAACAAGAAGAATGTACTGTTGCTCATTTTTGTTCTGTATTTTCTGGGAGAATTTCTGGTCGTGGCTGGGTTTTCCTGCATCTAACACTAGCATTGGGTTGAGTAAGTAGCTCTGTTGACTTTGGATGGGTTCTCTCATATCCTGGGGGCCCTAAATGTAGGTGGCTTAGGGTATCCTCAGCCAGGACAAATGGATTCTACTTTACGTGACCTACCTTTATTACCAACCCCAAGATTGTCTGTCATCTGGAGATTACTAGCCAATGAATACAGGTTCATTAGAACAGAACATGAAATTTATTGCTTGACAAGCAACAGAGAAGGGAAAACACACATCCTAACAACTTCCCATTTCTGGTTGGGAGGGGGACTACTTTTAAAGCAAATGGGACAGAGTTTCCTTTGGGGTTGAGCTGTTTTACATGCTCATACCTCTCAGTTTTGGGGGTACAGATTCAAGCTGGTTTTGGCTGATTCTATGTTGAATAGCAGCTCCTGCAAAAGGATCTACCTAGAAAAGAACAATAACTAGAAGTCTGTATACTCAGGGATAAGTTAAATGTGTCAGTTTTGCATGAGGTAAAGTTTTGCAGAGAGAAATATCATTTTTTTGCTTGGAATATTTCACCTATCTGTGTAAGGTTTCGGAGAGAGGGAGTGGAAACCCCCAGGGCCTGCTGAGGTCTAGGTTCAGCTCTGATACTCTGGCACTTCTGCCCCATTCTCTTAACTAAATCAAGTCATCAGGACAGCCTGGATTAAATGAGCTGGGAAACAGGTTCCATTCTTTGATGTAGCAAAGGGCATGGACACAAAGATGTATGAAAGGTTGAGCACAATCAATCTACTACAAACATCCTCTGCCTTAGGCTTGAAGTGAGGATGGATGCAGGGCTTCTGTTCTCACTTCATGCTCTAAGGTAACTGCTGAAACGTGAGTCATCATATTGATTCTCCAGGCAAGAAGCAATAGAAGGGAGGAGGGCAAATAGGATTCATGCCAGCCTTAAAGTCTCAGTGAAGCATTTGTCATTATACTTCATATACCACTACTGGGTGTAAAAGAAGCTAGGAAATATGGTCCTTTATCTGCTACCTCATGCCCAAGCAAATGACCGTTCTGATGCTATGGAAACAGATATTGAGTTAATAACTAGCAATATCTGCAGATTCCCAACTTTTATTTTGCTCTGGTTATTGGGCAGTATAATTAAATTTTTTTTAAAAACTGACAAGCAGACATATCAAATTTCATATATTGCATATGTTAGCACCTAATTCATATGCTTTAACATTTTTATTTTTGAATAATTGTATACCTACCCAGATGCTGCAAAAGTAATACAAAGAGTTATGGTATACTCTTCATTTCTAATGTTAACATTTTACATACCATGTTACTGTTAAAAAATTAGGAATTTAAAAGTGGTACAAGAATATAAATCAGGAATTGGCAAGCTTTGTCCTTAAAGGTATGCACAGTAACTATTTTTGTTGTCTGTCACTACTATTTAACTCTGCCATGTAGCACAAAAGCAGTCATAGATAATACATAGACAAGTGAGAATATCTGTGTTTCAATAAAACTTCATTTACAAAAGTGGGTGGTTGACCAGCTATAGCCCATGGACTGTAGATTGCCAACTCCTGCTATAAACTAAGCTATAGAATTTGATTTCATCAGTTTTCCCATTCATCTCCTTTACCTTTTCAATCGAAGATCCCAAATTACATTAAGTTGTCATGTCTCTTTGTCTCCTCTAATATAAAACAATCATTCTTATCTTTCATGAAATTTTGAATAATACAAGTCAGTTATTTTGTGGCATGTTTCTCCAAATTTGGATTTAGCTGATGGTTTCTCATGATTAGATTGAGGTTTTGCATAATACAGATAAGGGTGTAAGCATGAGTTAGGCAATACTCCTGTATTTTCTAACTCTCCACTGAGAGAGCCCAATACCAGTGACACCCCAGGAGCAGACAGAATGCCTCACATTCAGTTCTTGATTTCTAAACACCAATCTCCAATAAAGGGGAGAAGGACTTTTTAGAGAAAAACATAGTTGATTCCATTGTGGAGGCAGGGAAAATACGAGAACTGCCTAGAATATTTGTATTGTCAAAAAGTAAGGTAGTATACTCAGAGGAGAGCATATCAAAAGGTCACATGGACCAAACTGGCAAAGTTCCAAATGGCCCAAATTGGGACAATTTGTGCACTCAAATGTATGGGCATTTTGGATTGTAAGTAAGCATCCCTGAGTATAAGCTGATATAAATAAATACATTAATAAATGGGATGAAGGAACAGTTTTTTGTGGAAGGATTCTAGTTCATAGAATTAAATTCAAATGAAAGAATGAGAGAAATAGAAAATTATCATTAGGCAGATACCATATTAAAAATTATTGCAGGCACCATCCACCACCAGATGCTAGAATTAGTTCAAAGCATCATCTCTTCAAACCATATTTACTAATTACAAGGGGGAGAAAATAGTAACAATTTAGTATGTGGCATATACCATGTTAATCATAGTCAATATCAATAGCAATTAGAATATCAGTATCATGTGCCACCTATTTCACATATTTTAAACATCAGTTTGGTTTGTGAGATTTTTCCAGTATGTCATCAGTTGTAACCCAATGTCTTCAAGGGCAACTTTGATTTGCCACAGCTTTGTCATTGCTAAATTTTTAATGTTATATTTTCTTGCCTTATAGAAAATAATGTGGTTTTGGCTAATTAGAAAAAATTAAAGAATGATTCAATCACTGTAAGTTAAATTAAGGGTACGTGTGTTTGGTGATCACTCTGTTCAAACCATGGTTTTGGGAAAATTTCTAGAAAGAAGACAGGCTATTCATCTTTAGCAGTTACACTAGATTTTTTTTCTTAGGAGATTCTGGATGTCTAAATCTTTAGGCCAGTCATTCCAAACTCATAACTTATTTTTTCTCTATTCTATTGAACTAAACATATCCCAAGGCATCTCTCTTTAATATCTAACATACATATAGCTGATTGCTGTCCTTTGGGAACTAACAATTTCAGTATTTGATAAAAATCCTTCTGCCTTTTTCCTTCCAGCCATATATTCAAAATCCTAAATCATATTTTTCTTTGCTGAAAAAAATTCCTGCACTCCATTTTGTCATGCATTTGGTTAATGCCAGTTTCACTTAGAATCTGTTAACATTATCAATTTATTGAAACATACCACCCAATTAAAGATGAACTCCAGAAGTGAAATGGCTATGTGTAGCCATCACAAAGAGAGAGCTGCTGAGATTGTTGCTTTTTGATCATGATATTTTAAATTTGGTTGAATTGTAGTCATGCTCTATATATACATTTTAGTTGACATTTGAAACTTAAGCTTTTGAGCAATCATATCAGCCAGCAGTCCAGCAAACAAGACCCATAAACCTGGAGATCTATGAGTTTAGAAGGTGTACTTTACAAGATTAGATAGAAAATGAATATTTATAATGAAATAATAACTCATAACATATTCAAATTAAATAATGGATGTAAGCATAAAATCAGTAAAACAACATATTTTTATCAATAAATTGCCTACCTTCCTCTGTATTAACTTGCTCTATGCATTTTGACTAAAAATGCTTTTATCTCTTTATCCTTAAATATAAAAATTATTTCTTAACTTTTAAATATAAAACATCCTTCTACAGAGAGAACAGAAACAGTACAGCAACTGAAATTTGTTTGGTTTTTAACTAGACATTTAGAAAAGTTTATTTTGGCACCATGAATTTTTATCAGTAATGGCATATAAACCATTTTTAGAATTCTCCAATTGTGGGAAGCCTGTATCACATTTCTTGAATATATGAATCTTAAGATTTCACTGCATTTAAAGTTTGTTTGTACAATAATAACAGTATGCTTTAAGCTAATGAACTGAATAAGCAACTTGTCATTGTTTCCAATGTTATGATTACAATGAGTTTTATGTTATCTTCAAAATCTTCATTTGTATCTCATCAGAAAGAATTTAAATATTTCCTAGTGTTACATGATTCACTACTGTTTATTAATTTAATTATCAAATAAGAACCAATATGTTACTTCTACTCTCAATTATCTTCACCTCTAACGATTGCTTGAGGAATGCGGTCTTAAAACAAGGCAAACCCGGGGGCAAGAGGATGGCCTGGCTCGTGGGTCGTCACCTGTGTACTTAGCAGGACACTGCTCAAAAGCTGACATGGAGAGAAACAAAAAGTGTTTATTCACACAGGGAGTAAAGAAAAGGGGAAATGGAGAGAGAGAAAAAAAGAAAAGAAAAAGTATTGGCCAACACCTTACCCCAGATAGTATCCGCTGAGCAGAGACTGGGAACCAAGCCAAAGCCACATGTGGCAGGATGGCAGCTGCTCACAGAGGAGAGACCAGAGCATAGGGACTAGAGCTGTACATGTGGCAAAGCCGCAGCTCTAGTCTGCTTAGAAGCAGCAGGAGCCAGGTGAAAGCAAGCAAGCAAGAGGCTGGCTTGCTCTTTTTTTTTAATGTTCCATGGGGTCTCTACTTCATCCCCAGCTTCCAGCAGTCCCCATTCAAGAAGCCACAGGGTGGAGTCCAGAAGGTTATGACTTCTGACTCTGGAACTTTTTAACCAAGTGCACACTCCCAGTATGCGCAGTTGACCACCTGGGAGCCTGCAGTATGTGCTGGGGCTTACTTGGTGTGGGGGAAGGGTGTGGAAGCTTTGGGATGCCTCCATGGCCCAGCCATATAGGAGTGGATAACAGAGCTGAGCCACAACAAGTCTGGGCAGGAGTGGAAGCCCCAGAGCAGGACAGACACAGCAAGGGATAGTGATTGCTGCAGCCCCGTCAGACTGGCTCAGAGTTTGTTCCTCTAACTGGGCTCAGGTGGCTCCTTTAATAGTCTGAAAACTATTTTGGTACAAAAGGCTTCTTCAGTGTCAGAATAATTTTGTTCATTTAATCACTCTAATTGTTTCACATGCCATTGTTTTATTTTTCCTCTATTTATAAATAAAGATAACACAAAGGTAGCCTTTTTATGTTATCAAAACAGGGGGGCTTAATTTCTCACTCGCTTTAATGATACCTTCAAAGCAATTTTTCCTATTAAATGGTATGATCAAACCTTATCAAATTTTTATTTTTTATATTTATTAATTTTTATTTATGTGTATTTTACAACCTTCTTCATTTTTGTACAGAGTGTGCTTTCTCCTCTCAGGTGTATTCCCCATAGAATTCCCACCACCAGTTCACCCTTGCACCATCACCATTGTCACCTGTGCTCTTCCCTGTTTTGATCCCTCCCCCTCCACTGCAGAATGTCTCTGATTTCTAGTTGCCTGTTAATTTTGGTTTTTTATTTACTATGATTTTATTTTGCTGCTCCCTTGTTTGGTTTCCCTATATTCCTCCTATAAGTGAAACCATCCGATATTTTTTTTTCCTTTTGGTTTATTTCACTGAGCATAATCCCTTTCAGCTCCATCCAGGTTGCTGCAAATGGCATGAGCTTATCTATTTTGATTGCTGAGTAGACTTACCAACTTTAAAAAAAAAAAATTTTTAAGTCCCTGAAAATACATTTTAGCTTAATGTGTTGTCCTCCTGTTGCAATATTGAAGAAGCTTTACAAAAGGCAGACTTATGCTATGTTCATAACTCCAGAGCTACAGGGCATACTTACACTGCAGTGTGTCCTCAAACTCTGCATCTTTATATTATGATCCTGAGTTGCTTAGTGCAAGGATGTGTTGGAGAATTCCTGGAAGCTATTGCCACAATGGGATAACTAGCAAAAACTGAACTGTAATGGAATTTGATTGCAAAACACATAAATAGAGCCCACTAATTACAAGCTGAATACATTCCCAACTCAAGTTCCACCTTAAGTAGAGCCCTGAAATAACTATAGCCACACTAATTCCACACAACATGTATAAGTGTGATGTAGGAAGTTGGAAAGCAGGGACAGCTGTCCTAACCAGTTGCTGTTAAAATAGCTTTTTCATATTTTGCAAAACATGACCATGTGAACATATTGTGATCGTCCTTCCCAGGTGCTTGATGTGAACAAAGAGTGGACATGGGATTCTGGATCCATTGGCTTCAGGATACACTTATCTCTGTCCCTTAATGTGCAGGAAAGCTATCAGACACCAAATCAATGAGGAGATTGATGACAAATTAATAACTGAATTTTGGGAATTCAAAGCAATCCTAAAGTGCTCTGAAATATTACACTTGAGAGGAGTTTATTAATTTGACAATGATCCTTAAAATATGCTCCAGTACCAAGTATTTAAGAAACTTTCTCAAATTATAAATTAAAAAGACTTTTTTTGGTTAACCAAGCCTTACTGAACCTGTACAAGGAAGGGAGCCTTGGCTTTGTGGTTCATTCATTTATTTATGGTTCAGTCTCTAGTCATAATTCCTTACTACATTCTGTTTGTAACACATAAGCAACCTAGTATGATGTGTCACTGCATTCCTCATGTATGGGGAAGAGGGAATGTCCTGTATCAGGCGTCTATTGCCACGTAAATGCTGCATAATAATCAGACAGACGCCAAGGGGAATACAAAATGTAAAAGATACAAATAACAATAAAAATATATATTTTAAAAAATAATCAGACAGACAATTATGCTACACTGACTTCACTAGTAATTTTGCATGGTTCAACTGACAGGCTGCGATTGCTCGTGCATCGTGTCTGTCAACTGTAGGCCACCTAGATTGCGCTGCTGATTTTCCAGGGTTTACATATATTTTTCAGGTTGCTATTGACTTACTAAGACTGCCTTTGGCTGGGGTGACTAGGGTCCTGCTATTTTTCTCCTTATGTTTCTTATTCTGCATCAGATAGCAGATAGCCTGCACACATTTTCATAATAATGACAGATGTGGGAGAAAAACCAGAAATGCATAAGCATCTGAAAACACAGAGAAGCTGATCATGTCCACTGGCCAAAGCAAGTTGTATAGCCAAACCCATAGTCAGATAGGGAGTAGCCTCAAATGTTGCTTAATAAAAAGCATGGTGTGATAAAAGAAAGAATTTGGGCCATTTTTTGCAATTTAGCATGGTGCCCAAAATTGCACCCTTCATCTTCCTGACTAACATATTTGCTATGGTCTGAATATTTGACACACAAAAAGCCCATGTTGGAATTGGTGATGGTGTGAGTGGGTTATGAAGGTGGAGCCCTCATGAATGGGATCGAATGCTTATTAATACATTCCAAGGAGTTCCTAGCCTCCTTCAGCTGTATGAGGGTACAGTCTAGAGTAGAGGCTTCAGCCTTTTATTGCCGTGCTAGATTTCTATTTATAAGTTACCCCATCTGTGGTGTTTATTTTAAAGAATACCTGAAGTTTATCATTAAACTAAATGTATTGTTTGAGAATAAAAATATGTGTGGTAAGTATAAAAAGAAAACAAATGTTTTGTTAAAGCAGCTTGATTAAGCTAAGGCCGCATTTACATGCGCTCCTGTCCAGCTGTCTCCCAGCTGCTGCTCTGCCTGAAACACCTTCCCTTGCACCACAGCCAACCCATCAGTGAATCACCATACTTTTAAAGTATATCTAGAATCAAACAGCTGTCTCCTCTACCACCACCCTAGCATAAGCAGCTGCTAGCCTTCGTGTTACCCAAAGAGTCTCTAACTCCTATTCCTGCTTTCAATCTTCCCCTCCTGCAGTATTTCTGCAACACCAAGAAACAGCCACTGCTTTCCCGTGGCTTCCCCATCACACTTAACAATAAAATCCAGAACCTTTACCGTGGCTGGTAAGGCCATTCACATTCTGGTCACTGGCTGCTTACTCATCCTTTTCTTAGTGACTTAGATGCAGCCTCTTGGGCCTTCAGTGCTCCATATATGAATATTCATATATTCATGACCGCAGGATGTTTGCACATGCTGTCTCCATAAACTGGAATACTCTTGACCCTAATGTCCATAAAATTCCTTTCCTTCACTCCAGATTCTCCTTAAATGCCACCTTTTGGAAGTCTCTTCATTGATCTCTTCTCTTTTTTTTAAAGATCCATTTTTATTTATGCATACAAGAACTGGGGTGTAAGCCAGAGGTGGGGGGTGTGTGAGAGGATCACCAGAGACAGAGTGGGGAGCAGAACAGATGGATCTACTGAAATACACTGCTGAGAGGAGCAGCAGGCAAGACAGGAGAGGTCTGCTGTGCCTTGTGGGTCAGCTCCCGAACCAGGGATCAAACTCATGCTGCAGTGGCTGCGGATATAGCTTGACAGCGCTGAGACTGTAACCCCTGCACCATCAGGGAGGCCTCATTGATCTCTTTTTCTAACAAAGTCCTGTAACTCTCATTCCTGGCAAACATTTCTCTTTCTTTTTAACATATGTTATTATTGAATAATGTATAGTTGGATTAAAAAAAATACCTAAATAACTAACTTAAAGTACTAGAAGCTTTAGATGTAACACAACGATATTTGTAAAATAGGTTTTGGATAAAGAAAGAACTAACAGCACAGGAAAATCCTATGACTAAAAAAGTAATGTCTGCCACTCTGGTCATTTAAAATATATAGTTTGTTGTTATAGCTAAATAACATCTTTACCTGGAAAATTTCCAGTCATTCTGTTTTCTGAATATGTCTGTAAGTGTGTATTAGAAAAATATTTATATATTTAAATTTATATATTTATAAATTCATATATAAATATACATATATATATGAATTATGTTATTAGCATGTTAGTGCTCATTCTTGCTCCCCCCTAACTATAACCTCAAGCCTTAGAGAACTCTCTGGCATACTAGAAAAACTTGAATAGCCCTTGAATAAGCCCAGCTCCTTTTATCGGGCCATAGGAACTGGAGCCCAGATGTCATGTGGGAACCTTTAAATTGGGAATTTTGTCCTTTTGCTGTGCCATGAAGTTCTTTAGCAGTCTCAGGAAGACAGGGAACCAAATTTTAACGTAGTGTTTTGTTTTGTTTATTGAGAGGAAATTTCCAGGGTATAAAATTATCCATTTGAAAGAGAACAACTCACTGACATTTAGTACGCCCATAAAGATGTTTGACCATTACTTCTATCTAGTTTTGAAATATGTCCATTATCCCAAAATAAAACATTGTATGCATTAAGCAGTTCTCTTATTCCCATCTCCTAAAGCCCTGGTAATCACAAATCTATGCTCTTTTTTATGGTTTCTCTATTCTGGATATTTTATATAAGTAAAATCATACACCTTGTAACTTCTGTGTCTGACTTCTTTCACTTAATGTCTTTAAGATCCATCTACATTGTAGCATGTAACAATACTCATTATTTTTTATACCTGAATAATATTCTATTGTATGGATGTACCATACAATACATACATACTGTTGATGGACATTTGTATTGTTTTTACATTTTGGTTACTATGAATAATGCTGCAGTCAACATATCTGTGCCAGGATTTGCTCAAGCATCTATATTTAGTTCTTTTGGGTATATATCTAGAATTCAGATTGCTAGGTTACCACGGTGGCAACATAGTGTTTTAAATATACAAACTAATATACCTTGGGTTATAAAGGAAACCAACTATGTTCACCTTGAGTTATCAAACATTAAATGAAGTAAATGTGTACTTTGCTCATGTGTCTTAATTTTGAATGATAAGATCTTATGAGAGGTCTAACAGTTTCCTTATATTCAAAGTAGTGGTGAATGCAAGTGATCTATCAAGGTATCTTCATAATTATAATGAGATTTGGAAAAGGTTGTATTTTCCTTGATCCTTATATGTTCCTCCAATATCCCTGGGATTTGTTTCCTGCTAAACGCTAATGCAAACAAAGATATAATTTCTTTCCCATTCAAACTCAACCCATGAATTTTATCTAAACGAGCCCCGGGATTTAAGTTAAAATCCTTAGTTAATAACCCCTGCTTTAGAGATGGAGTGATTATAAGAATGGACTCAATGGTAACCTCTTTCTGCCTGTTTTGCTCCAACTCTCTTCCTATCATTCATCCATCACAACATCTCTTAGGAACTCTAAACTCAACAGAATCAACTTGGAAAGATGTAGATTCACTGAAGTGTAGATTAAAGGATTTTCATATTCCAGAGCAATTATCACCAGGTTCTGAACTGTCTTCTGTATTAAATTTAATTTCTGTATAACTCAAACACTTAGGAATTTTAATAAAATAAAATTTTATTTTCTAGACGTACTGTTGTATAGTGTTTCAGACTCTCTAAAGTTCTTACACATACATCATCTCATTTCTCAATTTTCATCACCTCTGAAAATTGTGTGAGTATGTGCTATCTCGAGTACATGCCGTCATTTCCTTGGACTCAAGATGAATAATCCCAGATACAGAATGATTGACTAAATCAAGTTCAAAAGCAAGTCCACACCAGGAATAGAACCTGGGGCACCCAACAAATAAAAACCTTAAGTACTTTTTATCTTCTCCCAGAAAAACAATGCATGCAAATGTAATTGCCCACTTGATTTTTTTCAGCATAAAGAATAGTTACTCCGAAAAGTGAACACATTTTAAACAGTTCTTCCAGATGAAAAGAGCATTAACTTGAAAATATTACCTAGAGTTCACAGTCCTGAAAAGCTTAATCTTTCCATTGTTTCAGGGGAAATGCCTTAAATAGGCCAGACATACAAACATTCCTGTAGGAAAACGTGAGATTGTTTTTTATAATCAAATTTCATTATCCGAAAGGAAAAACAAAATTGGGCTCAATCCATATTTGGGGAACTCAAAAGACAACAAATAATTCTATAGGTTCCCAACCAAGAGGATTCAGTCCCATTGACAAGTACATAAATAATTACTGCAAGATGTATTCCTTAATGTCATAGTTGCTTAGAATAAAAGAAAATCCGTTTTTGAGTAGATTAGCTTTTCTACTCCAAAGTTATTTAGTCATTGTAATGCTTCTATAATGATGTTTCCTCCTATGGATACAAAGCACACCTTATTCCAACAGTGAAGAAAGGGGAAAGGATGCTGAGCTCTGGCTATAAATATTTTATTATTTAGAGAAACAAAGATCACAAAAGGCCAGATGAGTAGTAGGAGACAAATGTGACGTTTTCAACTCCTCAGAGGTTTTATATAAAACAGTCTCTGCCGCTTGTTTTCTGCTTGGCTTTTACACTGTCAAACCTGGCCATGAAAGCATTTTGTGTATCCAGAGTTTATGAGGACCACAGCATCGAGCTGAGATCAAGGACAGCCACATCAAGACGTATAGGCAAAGAAAGTGTCTTGATAAAATGGTACAGTGTTGAAGAGACAGTTTCAAGAAGGATCTCTATCAATTTCTTTCTGAAAAGTTCTATCCTTCTGAAAACACAGTTTAAAAAATACATATAGTAGGTTCACCCATACAGTCCCCCACCTCTTACCCCAATGCCTCAGAATTGTTGGAAAACTGACCTGATGAGATTTAGAATCTTTCATGATTTCATAACCCTTTGGCATTCATTTGGCTAGAATTCCATATTAATGAGTCCAAGGTCATAGCTTATACTCTTTTGAGAGAGAGAGAAGTCCTGTTTTTCTAACATAGCATAGATCATGTTTCAAACCTACCATTTGCAAGCTCACATCTCTGGGAACAAGGAGAAGTGGATAAAAGGGTAAATAGTGCAACATTATGAGATTGCAGGGACTTGTTTCATCCTCAGTCAAAATCATCTTGAAGTGCATCTGCTTGAGTGTTCTCATGCCTGACATGGGGAGAGACAGGAAAGTGTGCTAGGACAAAAATTGTTTGTACTGATATAATTAATGGTAAGTCTTTGTTCTGTTTTACAAGAAATATAATCTTAGATTTTTTTTTTAGTGCCCAATAATAAATTCATATCTGAGTCAGGCGCCACTGGTAATGAAGTATTTATTTTGTTTCAACTAATAATCAGGATACCCAAAATCAAGGTGCCCATTTACCAGAGAATCTATGAAAATGAGACATGCAAAATAGCATAGACTTATGTGTTGAAAACTTAATTATGCTTCTCTGATCAGTGTATCATCTTTTTTTATATAATAAGTACACATACCATATACATAGAGTTGTGTGGTTTGTTGATAAGTCAAAATGAACTATAACTTTTGTTAACAAGTGATTCATGGGTAACAGGACACTGTCTTTTGGTTTTAAGAACCTTTTTAATACCAAAAATGCTGCTTAGATAGGTTTTGTTCTTAATGTAAACAAGAACAGTATTTGCTCTTCACTATTAGCTAACTACTTTGAAGAAGCTATTTTCACTTTATCCTAAGGCCCACAATTACCAAAAAAAATGGGGTCTTACATTTTTAGAAGAGTAAATATCACCAGGAAATAATGAATTGCCCAGATTGCAACTTATGCAAAGTGGAGCCTCATATGTTGATTCCAAAGCCAATCCCTTCTTCTTGAAGTGCAAATTTTTAATTTATTTAGCATCTGTATCTCTTATTAACAGCAGGTTCAGAATAGTACAGGTGTTACTTGAACAAAGTCTACTGAGCATACAGATGGATTTTTCTAGATCAGTACTAGTAATATGACCTTTACAGAGATACGTAAAGTTTTCCCAGTGGCATGTTCAAAAATGAGAAATGTTGAGAGAATTTTAGTAGTGATCTAGGCATGTATTAAAGACAGTTTATGGGGCCTCCCTGGTGGCGCAGCGGTTGAGTGCTGTGCTGTGGAGCTGCCAGCGGCGCGCGATGCGAGTTCGACGCCCAGCCAGGGAGAATCCCACATGGTGCGGCAGACCTTTCCTGCCTCACCCGCTGCTCCCCTCAGCAGTGTATTTCTGATCTGCCGGTTCTGCTCCCCACTCTGTCTCTGGTGAACCCTCTCGCCGCCCCACACCTCTGGCCTGTACCCCGGCTTGTATGTATAAATAAATAATCTTTAAAAAAATAAATAAATAAAGACAGTTTATGGTCTGTTTTTTAAGTAATTTGGTTATTTGCAGAATAAATAGAAAATTAAAAGTAATGCTAATTATTACAAAACAAACATCAAGCAAATGTCAGTTAATTATATCAGATATGCCATGATGTTAATGAAATGTAAAAACAACTAAGATGCATTTAATTATTTTAATTTTTTTCTGAATTAAGATACTACTTTTGTAGGGCCTCCCTGGTGGTGCAGCCGGTTAGCGCAGTGCTGTGGAGCTGTCGGTGGCTGGCTGCGGCACGAGTTTGATGCCCGGCTGGGGAGATTCCCACATGGCGCAGCAGACCTCTCCTGCCTCACCCCACTGCTTCCCTCAGTAGTGTATTTCGGTCGATCTGCCTGTTCTGCCCCCGACTCTGTCTCTGGTGAACTCTCTCACCACCTCACACCTTTGGCCTGCACCCCAGCTTGCATGCATGAATAAATAAATATTTAAAAAAACAAGATAGTATTTTTGTAAAAGATATTGTGTCTTTGTGCAGTAAACCCAAATGACTATACCAGTCCTGAAATTGCATTTCCTGATAACATGACTTATCTTCTGTTACTCTGAAATTTAGAAAGATAATATCACAAGATTTGAAAAGGAAATTGTCTACTTATATTTTAGCTGGTTTTGAACTAAATTAAAAAGCATTAAGAACTGAGTCTCCAGAATTATCCTTCTAGGTTCTCTTTGTCACCCATGCAAGATACTGCTTTTTAGCAAGTCCTACTGATCTTAGCAATGATTTTTTAAAACATAGGACATGCTTTTGAGATGATTTAACCAATAGATTGCTTTCCATGAACTACAACTAAATCAAGGTTAAATTAACCATTTAAAATACTGAGAAGTAAACTTAACTAGAAAATCTTTGCAACACCTTTAGAATATAAATCCACTTTCCTATTGGAGATTTAAACACCTTTCAGATTCACTACACTTAAAGTTATGTACTTACATTGTTTATGTCACAAAGTACTGGCATTTTTTACAGAAGATACTAATCTTCCAAGTTATACATTGTGTACTTACAATTATCTGATGCATATAATGAAATAAAAGCAGGCATTTTTTATTATTCAAGGAGAAAAATGGGTCCATCTTCTGGGGACAATTTGGGTTGTTCCTTAATGGAAAAGGTAGATTATCAACCTGTAATTATTTTCAGGGAAATTTTCTTTGGACTTGTCTGAAAATTGTGTGAGTGATGATTAGTATCAGTCAAGAGAAAAGAACTGGAATTTGTGTTTTTAATATGATACAAAATAACTGCTTTCAGTTCCTGGATCTTTTAGGAAGCATACAAAGCCTGTATTTAGTCCCTTTCTAATCTACCTATAGTATTGTTATTTACTGATTTAAATGTCAGGGCTATGATGAACCATAAACAAGGTTAGAAACTTGTGAGATCGATGTGTAATTGTGGTTTGGCCAGTTGTTTTATAGTGTCTGTTGTCATTTTTCATGGCTTTTGTATTTGCAAATTGATCCCCATGTTTTATGCATTTCTGTGTTTTTTTGTTGCTGTTGGTACTTTCACTGAAAATGCCCCTTGCCCTTACCCCTAATCTCATGCCAATATAGGCTGAAGTGCTGTCTAGTAGTCCTGAATGAAGAAAACTGTGAAGTCTCTTATGGAGAAAATACATGTCATATATAAACTTCATTCAGGCATGAGCTATGGCATTGTTGGCTATGAATTGAATATTCATAAATCAACAATATGTATTAAATAAATGGTCTTTAAATAGCTATATGCACATACTTACCTGGCAAGGGAGATACCATGATCACGAAGGTGGTTTTCCCAGGGCGAGGCTTATCCATTGCACTCTGGATGTGCTGACCCCTGCGATTTCCCCAAATGTGGGAAACTCGACTGCATAATTTGTGGTAGTGGGGGACTGCGTTCGCACTCTCCCCTGAAAAAAAAAATAGATATATGCATAAAACCAGGTTATAGTGGTTGCTTGATGATAATATTAGGACCAGAGGCCAACAGAAAACTAATCCTGTATTTCCCTTAGGAGCAATGATTCAGCATTTTCTAATCCAGTATTTGTGGCAGTTTTATGTAACATAGATATTGCATGTAATGAGAGTCAACTGTATTGAATATGTTTGATCACTACTTAGTGGGTTAGGTCCCAAAGATTTAAGGACCAAAGGCACAGTTCCCTCCCCCATAGGATTCACCATCTGATGAAGAGATGCATAGAGGAAGTTCTGTGAGACAAGCACCAAAGGGGTTAAGATAGTGTCCACGTAATAATATATACAGATCAGTAGTTCTGTCACATATAGAGCTCAGCATGCCTGAAAGAATAATAGAAATGTTAAGGAAAGGATATAATGTAGGAGAATGTGAAGTAAATGAGGTGCATGTTTATTTTTAAACAGAGCATAATGTTGCTGGGTTTCTGACTCATGTTGGTACCATGTTGTTACAGAAATACACTGTGGTGAAAGGCTTCCACTCTTACCAAAATGAACACTGAGGAAAAATGAAAAATAACTGAGGAGCTCCAACAAAAAGTTGTAAGACAGGAATAGCCACACTCCTCTGGGGTCCAGTTCATCCACAGCCATCATTAAAAGGTAAGGGAATTAATTATGTCAAGATTTGGCCCTTTTAAATATTTTCAGATGTGTGTATATGTGATGGAATATTAGTCAGTCATTAAAAGGAATCCATTTGCAACAACAGGGATGGACCTTGAGGTCATTATGCTAAGTGAAATAAGTCTCAATGAGAAACCAAACACCATATAATCTCACTTATATGTGGAAAATCAATAAACATGGAACTCAGATCCAAAATAAAAACACAGATTACTGGTTGCTAGAGTTGGAAGGTGGGGAAAATGGGGATATAATGTAGAGCAGGGTGTGTGATACTTTTGAAAGTTGCTAAAAGAGTAGATCTTAAAAGTTATCATTACAAAAATATTGTAACTATGTAGTGAGGGATTTTAAATAGAATTATTTTGGTGATCATTTTGCGATCTATACAAATATAGAATCATGTTGTGTACCTGAAGCTAATATACTGTTATATATCAATTATACCTCAAAGGAGAAAATTAGGCAATAGTGAAAAAGCAGAAGATTCCCTTGATTTATTCAACAAATATTCATGATGTAACTTCTAGTCACTAAGGATACAATAGCAAACACAAAAGGCCAGGGTCTGTATAACCTTGAAGGAGCTGATATTTAGGAGGAACCAAGTAAGTAAATAAATGCAAAGGAAACTGGCAGCCATTAGTACTGTTTATGAACATGGTAAACAGGTTAATGAGATGAAGGGTGATTGAGGGGCTACTTTAGTTTGCTGTCACAGTAAACTGTTCAGAATTTTGCACTGAGAATTGAGTGATGGAAGAGAGTCAGCTGAGTAAGGCTTGAAGATAGGACTTTACATGTGCTATAATTTAGAACCTGGATGGAAATGTTCAAGGCTTAAGAAAGTAAAACTGTATTGTTTTGAGATGGGATTTGGAGAAGCAAAACGTAGAAGATGAATTTGGGGAGCCTTTTAGAGGTAGAAAAGTATTTTGATTTTCTCCAGTCAGGAGGGAACCCTCTATTAGAGAGAGTTTAGCAGAGGAGTAAGTTTACATTATATCTTGAAAAGGTCATTCTGCTTTATTATTGCTAAGAGGTAAGTGCTCAGTAATGGTGGAAAACAGGGTCCTGTCACCCAGGTAAGAGGACAGTGACTGGGCTTAGAGATGTAGTATTGGGGATGGATTTAAATTCTGTTTTGGATCAGCCTCACCAAGATTAAGCTAAATGGCTGCCAGTGCTCTTTATGAACCCCAGACATAATACTAACTTCCATATGAAGAGTGTGCTGTTCATTTGTGTCAATATACAATAGTGAATGGGTAATTGATTTCATTGTTGCAACAACTTGCGATGTGTATGTTTCTAATCTTCTAAGACTTAAAGGGGGTTGAAGATAAACTGTGAAAAGAAAACAAAGACTTCCCTGAAATTTCAGGTTATTTTATAGCACTTAGAGTCTTGAGCCTTGGATGCTCTTATGCTTCCTTCTAAGTTCCGACTTCTGAGACTATAGCTGCTCAAATCACAGAGAGATAGCCTGGGTGAGAGGTGCCTTCTAGATGAGAAATCTATTAACTTTTTAAAGTACTATTTGCTTAGGTGAGTGAAACGTGATATTAAGACTAAAACTGTCTTATTTGATTATTATTTGATCGAACATTGCAGCAAAAGCAAGAATAGTGCTTACATTGGTGTTTTTAAAAGGCAAGAAAGTGTGATTGAAGCAATATTTGCCAAGGAAACTAATCCTCTTCACAGTGAGGGGTTTAATGTCTTGGAGTGTGTAACTCCAAATCAAAGCACTAAGGAGGGTGAGAGATTAGGACCTATGCATTTACCTTGGAGGGCAGGTCCAGTATTTCAAGAAGCACTGTTGGAGCGTGAACCAACCTCAAAGTCTGTGTTCAGAAGAATTTTTATTATAATTTAGCCTAACATTTTAGGAACCCAGCAAAGTAAAGGGCCCTTTTTTCCAATACTCACAACCTTCTGAAATCCTTTTAAATTTGGGTGCTATAGGAGCCCTTTCTTCATCCACCTCATGCCCCGATCAAAGACTCTAGTCATCAGAATACAGCTTCAGTGTAGAACTACATAATGGTGGGTGATTAAAATAAAAAAAAAAAAAGACTTGGGAACTCCACAAAGTATACATACAGGTGAGACTGTGATAAAGGCAAAGGCTATGGTATAAAAGGAGAAAGGAAACCCAGTGAATGTCAGAAGACTGAAGCTTCCAGTTACAGTTCCCAGGACATTTCCCTACCATCCAGGATGCCCTTCATCTTCTGATCATGAACCACCAGGATATTTTTGCAATTCCTTAGTCACAGAGGAACCAAGTATTGCGCTTCTTTAGGGGTATTTGATATCTCACAGTTCAGGTAGCTAAAATCAGTCCTTGTAAACAGATATACAGGTGAAAACCATCAATCCATACAGTACCAATAAACAGCATAGACACTGTGGTACAGAATGCCTCAGAGAATTTCAGACTTTTAACAGCTTATTATAAATCACTAGCACATCTCACCTCTGTCTTGGCCAGAAATCAATACCATGGCCCAGATGCCCTTCAGGATAAGCGTAGAACTATCCAAGATCAACTGCAAGTTAACCCTATTCATAGGCTCAGAGAATTGAGCCAGATGAAGAGAACCTAAAGATAGTACAGCACATCCTGTGATTGGACTTGCCATCCGCTAAGCTAGCTACAACACTTTGATTAGCTAGAGACATCATTAAACGTTAGGTTTTCAAATTGGAAATCAAAGTTCCTGAAAAGAAGTAATTAGATTCTGAAGCAGTAAGAATAAAATGAAACAGAAATTGATAGTGTCTCAGGTTTCCCAAGAATCAGATTCTTAGAGGAAAAATGTTGAGGAGGTAAAGTCAGTGTACATTTTCATAGAACTGTGGGTAAGGTAAACATAAGGTAAAGCAGAAGAGGTGCCTTGTTACTTCTATGACCACAGGCACATGATCCCACTAGATAATTCTGGGAGACCGCATAGAACATACCTTGGATTTATTCTAAATAAGTACAAAGGCATCAGAGTATGTAGCCACTTTATCTCAACAGCTTCGGTTGAGAGCTGCTTCCCTTGGTGGATGTTAATTCCATGACCTTGGTGGCCTGCTGTATACATGAACCAAAGGGACTCCAAAGCCAGAGGAAACCCTCAAGTCAGTAGTCGCAGATATTTGCCACTGGAAACCCCCACTAGGTCAGCATGCCCAGATATGATCATGTCAATGGAATTTGGGTGGAATTCTTAAGTTTTTACTCTAAGAAGTGACAACTGCAATGATGATCATGGTCATATTAGTAGAGCTATCTTAGTAATCCAAAGTCATGTACTAAATGCTTTACATTCATTTATCACTTAATTTGTATTTGTTGAACATTCACTCTGCCAAATGGGGGTGGAGAGGATAATATATATACTTTATTGCCACCATCTAGTCTTTAATTTATGAGTGAGTAGATAAGATTCAGCAAGATTAACCAAATTCTCTGAACTAATACGTACAGCATTAGCATTTCAATTCTGATTTGCTTCCCAAACCATCCTAGAAGTATCATTGTAATCCTAATTAGCTTACCATTGAAATTTTTCTGAAAGCCTATTAAGAAGTTGACAGACACTTTTTAGACTTGTGCAAGGAGCTTGCACTTTTGTGAAAGAAAAAAATAAGAAAGCATGTAGTGGTATGAGGGCTGTAAATGAATTAAATGAATGCTGCAACTCTAAATGGGATCAGGAAACAGAAGATCAGTGGTTGCTGTATTGAAGATAACCTCATAACTTAATGGCCTAAAATAAAATGCATTATTACTCATGATTGAATTGAGTTCTTATCTGGACCAGGTTTGGGTGATCTTGGCTGGGTTCACTCATCCATCTGCAATCAGCTGACAGGTTGGATGTAGCTTGGGAGTCTTCGAGGGTTTCATTCACATATTTGGGAACCGATTAGATGTAGATTGGGCAATTCTCAACTCTAACAGGCTAGCCTGGACTTACTCACATAGTGCTTGAGTGAACAAAATTGTGTGTCTTCTTGAGGCCTAGGTTCAGAAATGCCCCTTCTGCATTATATATAGCCAAGGCAAATCACAAGCCAGCTTAAGAGATGTAGAAATAGACTCCACCTCTTGGTGGCAGGCTCTTCAAAGTCACAATAAAAAGGTCCTTCACATAGGAAGGGAAAGATCTATATGCTCTCTACCAAGAAGAAAAACTCACAGGAGGAGTAGGGGTTCCCCAGCCAAATAAAGAGGGAACTATACTTAAGAACAGGAGGATGGTCTATATTGAAAGAAGCATGGCACCTGTGATGCTATCAGGTGACTTGGAATGAACCTTGAGTGGCAAGGGAAAGAGAAGAGCAAGCACGTGAGAAAGTAAGATTAAAGACTGGACTATAAATGTACCGAATTCAGGAAAATGACAGCTAACTTGGAGGCACAATAATATGTGTATGGAAAAGTGTTAAGCAAATGGGAAGGTGAATAGGGTCAGATGATAAATGGTTGGGTGGACAGAGTGCTCTAGCAATACAGTCAACAGAATGATAAGATTTTCCTTTTATGAAAGGTTTAGAGGGTTTGTATTTATTTCATAATGAGGGTAGGAGAGAGGGCAGGAAATACTTTGATGGCTATTTGGAGAAAAACATGACTTGAGAGTGGACCTGAGTGTAATAACTTTTCAGCATGACTGTATTTGTGGCTTCATGGAGCTAATGCGATGAGGTAGGTTATGTGATAGAAACTTTCTGGGATGCACCTTCCGTAAATATCCTAAGCAACGTTTAAATTTTTTGGATTATGGTCCCAAACTGAAATTCCAGACTCTCTCAAGTCTGAGTTTCTGGGGCAGGTTTCTGCAAGGCAATGGGGTCCCATGGACATTAGGGATGTATTTATAGAGATCTGTTCCTGTGTGTCCCTTGAGGTGGGTGGGTGTTTGTGTGTGTGAAATTGTAATTTTCAGCTCATGGATTTCTTCATTCTCAGACTTAATTGTGTAAATGAAAGAGCAGCCCTATTCTACTTTTATTGTTCTCCTGGGGCTCTGTTTTAAGTGTGGGGTTCTCCCAAGTCCCTAGGTGCAGTGAATTCTAGCATGAAGCCTAACAGCCATAAGCCCCTTAACACCCTCTAGCTTCACCAGCTCCTTGGAGTTAGAATAGGAACTTGACTGTGGAAATGAATTCTGATAATACCCACAAATGGAAAACCTAACACCAAAATACCGACCCTTTATGGTTTGGGGAATATATTATATTCATTCTTTTCTCCCAATATGATTCTTTGTTCCCTATTTCTAAAATTTAAGGCAAAGATGAAATTTTTAAAAAGAGCAAGAACAGAAAATAACATAGACAAGATGGGGAATAATCACAAAATTGATAGAAGAGATACAGTATCCAGTGAACACTCTCTGGGTAACTAGTAGTTGGTTCTTTTTTCCTTTGGGGAGCAGGTTGCCTCCCCATTCCATTTCCCTACCTCCCCTCCAATGGTAATCACTATCCTAAATGTGTGCCTGCCATTTACCATTCCCTTGCTTAAAAAAAAATATATTGGACCAAACATGATTATATCCCTATGCAGTGTGTTATTAATTTTTGCTTCCTTCTGTTCTTTGTAATAATGATCCCATAATCATATAGTCTACAGATTTATTCATTACATTGAACATGGGTTTCTAAGATCCACCTATGTTGCATATAGCTATAGAATTCATTTCCTCAGCTAAATATTGCATTGTGTAAATATGTCACAATTTATTCTTGTGGATTGGCATTTCTATTGTAACTTTTTTGCATTTTCTGCTACCATGAACAGAATCAGGGTTCTGTACAAAGGAGCAGGTTGTTATGATGTAAGATACATAGGTGACCAGCTGTCCCAGTTTTACTGTACCTTGGATTTCCCCAGGGTGCTGGATTTTCAATGGTAAACAGCACAATTTCAGGCAAACTGGTATGAGTGGTTACCTTCAATGTGTACAATTCAACTTTACTACATACTACTAAACTCTTTCCCAAAGAGACAGTAGCAAAGAGACAGACAGACACTTCCAACTGGCAGTAAATGAAAATTCCCCGAGACCCTTTCTCCCCATGCTTGGGGTTCTTGATATCTTAATTTTTGCCTCTCAACTGAGTGTGAAATGATATCTTGCGATGATTTGAGTTCTCTGGTTACTAATGAGGTTCAGTATCTTTCCATGTGTTATCCTCTAATTGTGTTTTCTCTCCTGTGAAATGTCTTCCATATCTATTACCTTTTTTTCTGTTGTGTGCTTTGTTAGACACATCTTATGCAGCTCTTCAGATTTTCTTGCCTTTACCAAGAAACAGGATTTGTCAACAGTAGCACTAATGATATTTTGGACTGAATAAGTCTTGTGGGGGATCACCCTGTTCTTATTTGTTTAGTAGTATTCATGGCCTCTACACATTAGATGCCAATTACTCTCAGTTATGACAACAAAAATGTCTCTAGATAAAAATATCACTAGTTAAATGTCACACTGGGGCAGGAACTGTACTTAGCTGAGAGCTGCCGACCTTGTTCCTTTGAGAGAAAGGAGTATCATAAATTCTCTCTTCTCCTTTTGTCTTATTCCGAGGTAGATATCCCTCTACATCCTATTCAGAGGTTTCCCACATCACTTAGCAGATATATTTGCTGGGCTGCTGGCTATGTTTCTTTATGGTTCATGTGAATACAGTGACTATAACAATAGCATAGCACCTTGTGTAGAGCCTACCCTTCCCTACTCATTTCCTTTCTCTTATCCCTCCTGTCTTGGGATTGCAATTTCCATTGAAAGTGTTAGCATTTGATGCTTGCTCAGGAACAGTTTCCTAGGGGAACTAAACTAAAACAAGTGGTTATAGAAGGGATACTGTAGAGGTAGGGTTTGCAATCACATTACTGATCTGCCTGAGGGCAATACAGACCACTTGTTTGGTGATAAACTGGAATAAAGATATACTTAGGTGTGCAGCAGCACTGCAGTTCTTTAAGCTTTTACCTATAGTAAATAAGGATGAGACATAAGTAAAGGGTCAAGTGTTGGGAGCTCTAGTAACTGTAGCATTAAATGAAAGTCATGTGGTTTGTACCAGAGGGTGATGACTTTTGACATGAGAAAAGAAAACGTTCAGCTGAGTGTCATTAGTTGCCAACTTAAGGCAGATTCTGAAAGCCAGAGGGCATCTATGATAACTTCATTTCTTATTTTTTTAAAGATTTTTATTTTATTTTTGCATACAAGCTGGGGTACGGGCCAGAGGTGTGGGGCAGTGAGAGTATTCACCAGAGACAGAGTGGGGAGCAGAACTGGCAGATCGACTGAAATACACTGCTGAGGGGAGCAGTGGGCGAGGCAGGAGAGGTCTGCTGTGCCATGTGGGAATCTCAGCCACTGACAGTTCCACAGTGCTGTGCTTAACCAGTCGCTATGCTTAACCCATTGTGCCACCAGGGAGGCCCCCTCTATGGTAACTTTAAAGACTTACCTTTTACATTGCAGGGCAGACTTGGATGAAATTCAGGCCAGGATATGACTATAAGATTGGCAGAGCTAGAAAGAAGTGTACGTATACAAAGTTGTGAGGTCTCTGATTTGAAACTAAGTGTTCTGTCAAGTATGCTAATATCTGGGATGTGTTCATTGGGGTGAAAAAGATCGACAACTTTGAAACATTTGATATTATGATCCCTTTACCAAGTTTACATATTTACATTCACAGATGGCAAAGGAATTATTAGTCACTTCATGATCCTCTTTATTCCAGTTTTAATAATTGTCTTTGCATTCTATACATAGTTATTTTGTGTTTATTTGCTAATGCTAATGCATGAAATACAATGGGTATAGAAAGTCACTAATTTTGCCAACTGTTATTCTTGATGATATTTCTCCTTTTGTGATAGTTAATATTTGATTTTTGATGATAATATGCAAAAATCCTTAGGACATAAATGAGGAATGCTTACGTATGGAGAGTATTGCTTTCCTTCTTCTAAGAGTTAGGAAAATTTCATTCTTCTTCCAAAGTTCCATTCTAGGTTCCATCTTTTAGGCTTAACCAACTGCCTTGATTTTCATGAACCACAGGGCTTTGCTAGGAACCAAAGACTTGGTCTCCAAATCAATTGTGTTATTGCCATGTTCCCTTAGTAATATCCTGCCTTTTTCAGTAGTTTACTCTATGTAGGTTCTCTGATTTCATTTCTCTGCCATTTATTTTGGTGGGATAGGGTATACTCAGATATTTCCTTTACATGTCTAGTGAGCCTAGCAAAATGTATCATTGAAAAATGTATCCAGGATGTATTAATATTTTAGCATAAGGAAGCTTGTAATTATCTAGTCTGCATACTACCAAAATGAAATAACATTGGCTCCCTACTAATATCTTTGGCATCATGAAAATGACTGAATGCTGTCAACAACTGTCCACTGCACCAATCATAATGGAATTGAGTTTGGTCCAGGAAATATTTAACTGAATGGATCAGAGGCTGTTTTTCTCATGCTTTGTCAAATATCCAGCTCACATGGTTAACAGATGTCCATCAGAAGACTGGGCTTGTGGGTGTATATCCTGAGGAAAGTTTGTCTAGGTAGAAAGAAGCCAGCTCAGCTGGCTCTCCTCCTATCGATTTAACTCATGGGTTTAACGTATTTTAAGCTGTACCTCTTATTTCAGCCATTTCTTGAAAACGTGTTAGTATGCAATACTTTTTAGAAATCTGGTCCTGCCTTTCCAAATTTGACATGTAAATAAAGAGACATTTCTGTCTACCCAGAAGGCCCTCATCTTTGGAATTGCTAAATCCCTGAACTTGACTGACAGGTCATGATAAAGCAGGGTTCTTGTGCCCACATTGAGGGATCTCACAC
Organism: Scalopus aquaticus; assembly: GCA_004024925.1. Classification (NCBI taxonomy): domain Eukaryota; kingdom Metazoa; phylum Chordata; class Mammalia; order Eulipotyphla; family Talpidae; genus Scalopus; species Scalopus aquaticus. Next base: position 318,229 of record PVIJ01000274.1, read on the forward strand.
TGCAGAGCAGTGTGCAAAGTAATAAGTGATGGTGGAAATTATGGAAATAGGGAACCTGGGCCTTTCTAAATTCAGTGACCCCCTGCTTCATCAAGTCTGTTGTTACTCTGTAGGGTTAGAGCTCAGGTTTACCAGATGTTCCAGTTTTTTTAAGAGAAGCTTAAAAATTGGAATTTTTGCATATGAGTTCTCCCAAATTTTAAACACTGGTTTATTAACAACAATATGGAAACAACAAAGAAACTCATTGTGCAGGGAGTCAAATCCTGTTTGTCGGCAACCTGCAGAGGGTAGCCGCAGACAGTTCAAATGAACAGCATGTAACTTGAGATTGAGGAGTTTTCAAAAAATAAATCCTATCTGCGTGAATATTTGATTATTTCATGTCAAAGAAAACAACTTTCTTGTCTTGCTTATTTTTGGTTTTGCCTGCTTGTTGGTTTTTTTGTTATTGTTGTTGTTGTTGTTTGTTTGTTTGTTTTGCTGCTCAGGATTTCCCCTTCTAGTAAAATTTAAATGCCTGCTAGACACTGTATCAAATAAAGATGCACACATCTCACCAATTGTGTGTGTGTGTGTGTGTGTGTGTGTGTGTGTGTAGCATGAAAACATCTCAGAATCTCAAAGTTACATTATAATCCAATAATAGCCCCCTATACCTATATCCAAGGAAAATTAGCACATAATGGATCTATTCATAATAACTCCAAATTGGAAATAAGCCACGTTCAACAAATGAGTAAGTAAATCTTGCTTTATTCATCAAGTGGGATACTATGCAACAATAAAAGTGAACACGATTGATGTCCACAACAACATGGATGAATTTTACTGCCATTGTACTGAGGAAATGAAACCAAACACACACACACACACACACACACACACACAAAGTATGTATGATTGCATGTATATGAAGTTTAAGAACAGGCAAAATGAATGAAAGGTGATAGAACTCTTGAGACACACAAGAGCCTTCTGGGGTAATGGTCTGTCTCTTGATCCAGGGAGTGATGTATGGCTGGAAAAAAGTTGAGATTTCTGCATTTTATGTGCAGTAAGATTAAGAAATGAACAATAGTGGTTGGTACCTTAAGTTAATTTTCTAGCTTTGTAGCTCAGAACTGAAGACCTCTGAGGAATTTGAAGGAGGTATTGCGGAACTGGGTACTTGAAGACTAATTCTTCCAACATGAGATGTTTCCATGCAAATCCATGTGTATGATTCTCCCCCATGTAGCATGATAGTCCAGTTTCTAGGCCCTCCAGGTTCTCCTACTGTAAAATACAAGTTCCTTCAGCCATCATAGATTTTCTATAAAACCTACCAAGCTTGAAGGAGTGGCACTTTAGGGAGCATTACTTTGTTTTTTTCCTGATCCCTCATCTTTTTTACAGAGTCCTAGACTTTTCACAGTTTTTAAAATGCATTACATAGTAGCCCTTCACCCTTTATTCATAAGTACCCTATTTATTTAAAGTTTCCAAAGGAATAGACTTAGGGGAAGAAAATATAACTCCAGTTTCTTTTTGTACTACTAGAAATTTGTGTTACAATACAGGTTGTTTCTCATGCCCCAGGGACTGGTAAGTTCAACCCTGACAGGAGGTAATGGAGCAGGACCTAAAAGAGCTCCCATGTGATATATATATCAATGGAATACTATTTAGCAACCAAAAAAGATAAACTCATGCCATTTGCAGCAACTTGAATGGAGCTGGAAGGGATTTTGCTCAGTGAAATGTCAGAAGGAAAAAGAAAACTATCAGATGGTTTCACTTATAGAAGAAATATAGGGGAACCAAATAAGGCATCAGGAAAATAATAATAAAAATAAACAAAAAACCAAAATTAACAGGCAACTATAAATCAGAGACATTCTGCAGGGGAGGAGAAGGGATCAAAACAGGGAAGGGAAGAATGCAAGGGACTATGGCAATAATGCATGGGTGAATTGGTGGTGGGAATTTTAAGGGGACTACACCTGAGAGGAGAAAGCAAATATTATACAAAAAATAAACAATGACAATATATATATACATATATATATATATATATATATATATATATATATAAATTTAAAAAATAAAAGAGCGACCAGCCTGTTTTATTTGGCATCTGCGCTATAGGACAGAAAATGGGCCAAGGAGAGTCTGTGGTCAAAATGAAAGGAGTAGCAGAAGTGGAAGCAGACACTGAGCCCATAAACCAGGAAAAGGCTTCTGATGATATAGATCAAGACTGTGTATTCCAAAAATACTGTGTGGGTAATAGTTGATACAATAACAAGAACTTGGAGACACTTTATGGACATATTTTGTTGTAGCAATGTTGCCATAACTTGGAAAAATAATGTGCTAATTTACTGTTCAAAACCAGTGCTGGTTTTAGGACACAAGGAAAGTTGTTTGTAATTATGCCACAATAATTGTAGTAAAGACAGACTGTTTTAGGTCAAAAAATTATGTATATATATTGTTTAAAAGCTTCCCTTTTAAGTAGTTATAATTATGTCTCTCATGTGCTAAGCTCTAAAATAGGTATGGAGTAGATATTAAAATACAGTACAATCAAATCAATACAATCAAAGTGTATACCATGATTTTACCCTTTAGGAAGTCAGAGTCAACCTAAGAGAAGAAAGTTTGCAAAATGCAATAGTGCAAAAAAGAATAAATGAAAGGCATCTTATCAGCAAGCATCGAGCTGAGTAGGATAGATTTCCTGGAGATTGAAATGACAGGGGAGAATCAGTAAACCTTGAGTTTCTGGGGAGCTTTCTGGGAGGGGAGGACTTTAACCTGGATGGAGGAGCCTGGAGGGATCTCTGTAGGTGTAGAGAAAGCAGTGGGAGGGAATCTAGACACATAAACACAAAAATGAGTAAGGTTCCTTACGGTAAGAAGGGAGAAAGTGAAGAATTATAAGTGAATTTTAAAAGGATGAAATTTTTGTTCAGCAGGTATTTATTGAGCATCTCTAATATAAAGGCCAATGTTTTAAATGCTGGAGATTCAGTTGCAACCCCCCCTCCCCCGCCCCCCCCCCACACAATATCCTTACTTTTATAAAGTTTGCATTCAAGTATCCTTAATAAGTTTTAAGAACTCCCCCTTAAAATTCACATCTCCTCTAAATGAACTTTTAAATGGGAAGAAGCCTTTTGGAAAGAAGGGAGGTGCTACTTGGGAAAAGAAAAAAAAAGGGGGCCTCCCTGGTGGCACAGGGGTTAAAGTCTCAGTGCTATCAAGCTATCACCAGCCACTGAGGCATGAGTTCAATCCCCAGCCAGGAAGCTGACCCACATGGCCAGAGACCTCTCTGCCTCATCTGCTGCTCCCCTCAGCAGTGTATTTCAGTAGATCAGCCAGTTCTGCTCCCCACTCTGTCTCTGGTGAATCTTCTCATACACACCCCCCACCACACCTGTGGCCTACACCCCCGTTCTTGTATGCACAAATTAATAAAAATATTTTTTTAAGAAAAGAACAGGATGATTCAATGCATTTTGTGTTAAAATAATAAGGTAACCCCAGAAATTGAACTAACTGACCTTCCTAAATCAGACTCTGAATCATGGAGAGGGGGTTATTAAATATCCAGTCATTCAAAAAATATTTCTTGAAAATTTACCGGGTACCTGGCATTGTGCCAAACTGGAGATACCACAGTGAAAAACACAAGGAAAGTTCCCTATCTCCAAGGAAGCATTAATCTGAATAAAACTGGGTCTTTCAAGATCATGGGTCCTAAGCCAAAGAAATGAGTATTATTTTTTTTAAAGAAAGGTTCTTTAAACACCTCTTTATATATTCACTTTATTCATACAGAGCTAATGGGGAAAAACAGTTATTTGCTTTTTTCTCTAATACAATTTCCTTGCTCTGATTATTACTGTGTGGGCTTGAGTCTTTGCTTCTGCAGATTTAATAGATGCTTGTGGCAATTGGGAATCATCAGCCATCAAAACAGAAACTTTCTCCCACATGTCTGTCACAGAGAGGAGGAGACCATTTGTCATACCTTGAGAGGTCTCATTTGGAATGAGATGATAACTTGACTGGAGATGATAAAGTCCCCCCAAAGTGCCTCTGCTTCAGATAAAACAATATATTTATAATATAATACTGAGTTAATATCACTGTATAACTCAGAAGTAGCTGTGTTATTCCCAAGGTTTAGAGCATACACGGAAATAACAAACATCAATTACTAACCCTACTCCCAGAGATTCTGATTAGAAAGTCTGGGGTGAAATCAAGAATTTACATTTCTAATAATCCCAAGGATGTCTGTGCTGATGGTCCAGTGGCTGCATGCTGAGAGAGAGGGATGCTACTTGAAAAGGAGTACAACATCTGAACAGGTGTGAACGTATTCCTCTAAATCATGTAGTGTTGTAAGCCAATGTTTACAACTTAAAAAATAAATAAAATGAAGATGTAAAAAAGAGAACAGTATGAGAAACACTATGCTGTTCATTAAATATGTGACTATAGAATGAATACAAAATTGGCTGATCTGAAGAGATGAAAATTATCTACAAAGGAGGTCATTATATTCATGTTATGTCTGTGACAGGGTCACACAATATGGTAGCCACTGGCCATGTGTCACTACTAAGCCCTTGAAATGTGGCTAGTGCCACGTATTGAAACAAAAATATTTTTGAGCCTTTATTCTAAAACATTATTAAAATGAATTCCACTTAATTTTTCAAATTTTTAATGTGGGTACTGGAAAATTTTAAATGAAAGGATATGGATTGCATTGTATTTCTGTTTTTTTAAAAAGATTTATTTATTTCTGCATACAAGCTGGGGTACAGACCAGAGGTGTGGGGCGGCAAGAGGGTTCACCAGAGACAGAGTGGAGAGCAGAACAGGCAGACTGACAGAAATACACTGCTGAGGGGAGCAGTGGGCGAGGCAGAAGAGGTCTGCTACGCCATGTGGAAATCTCCCTGGCCGGGCGTTGAACTCATGTCGCTGCTGCCAACAGCACCACAGCGCAACACCTAACCGCTGCGCCACTGGGGAGGCCCCTATATTCCTGTTTTTAACTAAATTTAATAATAAAATTAATTTAAATTCTAAAATAAATTTAATAAATCTTATAATAAATTGCATTGTATGTCATAGATGCTGATCTATGAAGCTTTTCTAATATGTATGCTGAATATTTGAGTTTTCTTTAAGAATTTGGAATTTGTTTTAGAATTTAAGAGTTACTAGCAAATAAGTGACACACTTTTCAACAATACCCTTTTTATTCACTTGTTCAAGATAATATTCATGAGAAATCCCTTCAGTAGATGCTTGACCATCTTCACATCTAAATGCAGCAATTAGATCAATTTCTACCAAATTTTCTTCAGTTTCTTAGAATTAAGAAGTGTTCTCCTTCAGAAGGAAAAGACTTCTTTGCTTTATTGGGACCACAATTAAATAAATTGTCAGTTACAGATGGTTTGTAAATGTAAGCTTAGGAGAATATATTCATGAGCTTGGTGGAAACAAAGATTCTTAAAACAGGACACAGAAAGTAGCAAGCACTATGACAAGATATCTAAATTAGGATAAGTTGTTATTACATTCATGTGTTCACCAGAAGCATCTCTAAAAAAAATGAAAAAGAAAACCATATAATGGAAAAAAAACATTTTAATACATACATTCAAATATTTTCAATACATACATTCAACAGAGGACTTTTATCCAGAATTTATAACACATTCCATTAAAAGAGTAAGAAAAGGGAGAGACCCCATTGGGAAAATGAGCAAGAGACAGATATTTCACAGAAGGAGATAGCCAAGTGGCTAATGCATGTGCAAGATGCTCAAACTCAGTAATCGCTAAGGAAAAGCAAACTCACAATGAGATGTTGCTACACACCCAATAGAATGGCTATAATGGAAAAGATTGACAAGAGCAGGCATAGATGAGGACGTGAGCCTCATTGACTGCTGGTAGGAGTGTGAATTCTGTATTCACTTTGGAAAGCTGATTGGAACTATCAAACACACATGTGCACACCTCCTTTGTCTTAGCACTTCCATTCCTAAGTATGGTTATAACCACGGTAATGTGTCATATGTGTGTTCACCAAAAAGCTAGCATCTAGGAGTATTATTTCTGATCGTTCAAAAGTGGAAATGACCAAATGTCCATCAACATTAAATGAACTTATAAATTGTGGAATAATGATCAAGGAGTATGTATGAAGCAGCATTGAGAATGTGACATATAATAGCATGAATAAATTTCACAGACAAAATGTTGAATCAAAGACAAATTAGCCTAAAATAATGTGATCCTATGTGTATAAAATTAAAAACAACCAATCTCTTGTGGGAAAAATCCGGATAACAGTCTTCTTCGGTGGAGTTGATGACTCAGGTGTAGTTTGAGGAGGCTCCTGGACTTTTACTTCTTGATCTGTACTGTAGCTTCAAGTACAGTAAATTTCACTAAACATCAGCAAAATGTATGTTTTAACAATAGGAGATACAAAGTCAGATTTTCATGAACCCATTCAAGAGTCAATTATAGGTTATGGGATTTCACTATTTCTTTTGATTCCAAAGATTTATGGCAGTTACAAATGTACTCAAATGTCATCATTTACTTGCATTAGCTAGAAATGATAAGTTGTATGGAGACCTTCATTTAGAAAATGTAATTTGTTCCACACAACTTGTTCAAAAGCCTCCATGAAAGTACTGATGTCTACTCTTCACCAGTAGCAAACTGTTCTTAATGTATTTTTTAGGAAGTGAAAATATGAATTAAAACTCATTGCTCAAATGCATTTTGGTTCTAGTTATATAAAGGTATGTTTGTAAGTAACATAATACCTGTGCATGACTACTTTGAAATGCTAAATTACTGATAAGTTCCCATAATTTAATATGTCATATGACTCTCTGAGTAAGAAATGATTGTAGTTCATGTTCTTTGGCTTTATTACGATTATACACTGGAATATGTGTGTGTGAGAGAGACACACACAGACAAGGAGGGAGGGAAGATGGAAGATGGCAAAGTAGAGGTCAGAGAGAGAGAGGAAAATGGAGATAGAGAGGGAGAAAGAGAAAATTGTTACTATTAAGCACTTTCATTTCTGCATTGATTTCCTCACTTGGGATAATTAAAAAGTCAAATCTATTTCTCCTTGCTTGTGTTTCGGAGTGTCACATTAAATGAAGATCTTATCCCACTCTTAGATTATCAAGAAAAATGTCAGATTTACAAAGGATGAGAGTTTAATCCTTTTCTTGAAAATGGAGCATCAATTACTTTCACAAATGGTCAATTCCATTTTCTCATAAATGTTTTGTTTTTCATGGAATCAGACATTGTTTCATTCAAATTGCATGGTACATATCAATAGACGCTGAGAAAGCATTTGACAAAGTGCAACACCCCTTTATGATAAAAGCCCTTGAAATCCTTGGGATAGAAGGAACATACCTCAACATAATAAAAGCCATATATGAGAAACCCACGGCCAATATTATCCTCAACGGTGAGAAGCTGAAGGCCTTTCCCCTAAGATCAGGAACAAGGCAAGGATGTCCA